>OY982566.1:22606547-23032282 GCA_963859945.1 Euplagia quadripunctaria | reverse complement strand
GGCAACGTGTATGCAAACTTTTAAACTTTCGCGTTCCATCATATACAGGTGTATTTGAAAAGGGGAACACTTACTTAAATCACTGAAAGGGCGTGACTCTAGCACGCAGTTACAACAGGAATTTTTGAAAATAAAGTATCCGTTTACAAGTTACGACCGTTTGAATACCACTAGATCAACAGGCCAGTCAGTAATAATTGTGGCCCAATTTACAATCTTCTACAAAATACAACTTACCTAATATTTCGGTGAATTAAATATGCTTTTGCCGTCATTAATGAACAAAATAATGATTATAGCTTAGTAGAACCAAAGCCTTTAACGGCGAATCGAATTAAAAAAGTAAAAAGAGTTCCACTATTCACCTCCTGCCATTCATCATCCGACCACGGTACCAAGCCCAACAAGTTGGAATCGTCAAAACGAATCATTTGAGCCCAAACTCGAGGTGTTTACTAATAGTCACTGAAGAGTTCCATTATCCAAGAGATATAAGAGATACCAAATTATAGTATTATCATCCAAACTACACATAGATACAACATTTCATTTCGATACGACAATTAGAAGTAGGTTTAAATTGACTTTCAAAATTGTGATAAGTAGGTTGAAGTTAATAAGCTTGCTAACATTAGACCCAAGTTTGACCCTTGTGGTATCCCCGAAATGGCCTAAAAGACTCGTATAATATTTTTATTTTCTGGTAGCACGATTCAAACTTTGGTAACCAATTTGTTATTTTGTCATGTAGAAGAAGAAAGAATAAAGAAAATACGTTTATTCTGGCACAACTAAATGAGACGCTAACAGAATGAGACACTAATTAACAAATTCTAAACATAGAGCTGGGTTTACAAGTTATAAGTAACTTAAATTTACAAGACGAAAAGTAGTCATCTCGCGGTCGCACCAAAATGGGAGCCCAGTTCAGCTTTATGCCGGGTACTGTTGGTCTAGTGGTTAGTGATCCTGACTGCTAAGCCAGTGGTCATAGGTTCAATTTCAAACCAGGACAAATAATTGTGTGATGAGCACGATCATTTGTACTGAGGCTGGGTGTAATGTATCTTTAATATTTATGTATTTAGAAGTATATAAGTATGTTTTATCAGCCGTCTGGTGACTATTGTACAGGCACTACCTAATTTGGGATCAGACGGCCGTGTGTGGGGGTGTCCCAAATTATTATTATTTCGTATGTTAAAAAAAAAATTACTTTTTTTTTCATTACAGGGAGCGCCTAGTCCGTATGGGAATCAAGGCTGAATCTTTGGAACCGAGTGGTGCTATCAGAACGAGGACCAGTGTAAATCTTAATCATACAACCCACCATTATTACACAACTGTAAACATATCTCTCTAATCAAATAGCAAGTGACGTACGTAACCTACGAAGAAATACTCTGTGATCGTTTAAACGTAGCATCACTTCACGTATTATTTTTTATCGTGACTGTGTAATTTCCAATTAGGCATGTTATCTACAAAATCGATTATCGATTCGGTTTGGATCGAGTTCGAATCGATTCGAGATTTAAATCGTTCTGATTTAAAAATGTAACATCTTATAAATAGTGTGTTTATTGCGAATTCAAATTGAATACAATATAAAGTATAGTTAAATCGAGTATAGATTTCTATTGAACTGATTCGTGTTCTCATTTAAACGAGCTGGCGCTGACTGAAACAACGACAATGTAGTAATGTCACCATGTTGTAATCCTAAAAAAGAAACGCACATCATTTCTTATAGGGTATCTTAGAGTATCAAATGGATATTTGATAAAATAAGACAACTTTTTATATAATTAATTTGTGTAAATGTGGTGGTGTCTATAAACACTGAAAGGAATATTGGAAGTGACATACTCGTAAATGTAAGTTTTCCATCGGTCCGATTCGATAGGTTCTTGGGTCGATTCGATGTTTTAAATCGATTAAAATCGATTCATGAACGCCAAGAAGCTTTTTTTTTTAATAATCGAGCTCAGATCGATGTGCCTTTTAGCAATCTTTTTATATTCAATAAATTTGATATTTTACTGAGTCTTTAGTTTCACTTAAATTACCATTGGCTACTGTGATCAACTATGTATCGGTAAGTATGGTAATTTTGTGAAGGGAGGAAAGAAGTTAAAGGAGTATCAGTACACTTATTAGGCAGAATAGTATTTTCGAAGAGTGATGATCAGTGATATGATAACATTAATCTTAAGCCACCTTAATCTGTCTACTGTATTACATGTCCTAAACTTATTTGTAACAGGATAAGTCCATTGTCTACCACTGTCAAGTTTTTACCCAATTTTTATCTGCCTATCTCCAGCTCCACTTTTGCCCCCTAAAAAAAGATAGGCATTGGTCTCGAGGCCTATGTCCAATAGTGGACGTCCTATGGTTGAAATGATGATGATGATGATTGGTCTTCGGTGCCTATAAACGTTCCCAACAACAGCGATATCTTTTGGGCATTGCTAACCCACCCTATAAGTATAAAGCTAGGGTAACTTCACTTAATTAAACAATTCAAAACAATACCCAGACACTACTCCTCCTTTCAGTCCAAACCCTAACCTTGACAGGCAACTAACGGGAACAGTGGGTCTTCAGAGCTGCAGGGAAGAAAACTTCCGAGTTTACCAGGCAGGGGCAGGTGAGCGCGCTATCTCTGGATCAGTTCATAGATACAGAACGCTTCTTTCGGTGATGAGTCTGATATCGGTGACTACGCTCGTGTGGTTTTAACTACCACAAACTCGGGTGTGGTTCCGTTCCGTTGGATGTTTAAAAAAACTTTTGCCCGTCTTTTTCAAAAGACAAACTTAACTTTGCGGTTGCGATGTACGACAAAGTCAATAATCAAACCGCAAAATATAAGTTTGTAATCACAAAAACTATTTTTTTATGTGATATAACAACAAATTAACGACTATCGGATTTTTTCCTTTATTTGTGCTATTAAACTTTGCTTCTTACCAAATTTCAAGAGGTCAATGGGAAGTAAAGGTTTTGATTTAACGCTTAATGGCCGTATCTTTTGACTGCGTTGACTTAGAAGCTTGATGTTTTTACAGCTTCAAGAAACCGCAGACGGAATTATTTGTAGTATTTGGTATTAATTTCAACTTTATGCGTCCACGGGTTCCTGAGAAAAAAATTTTGTCAGACAGACGGACAACAAAGTAATCCTATAAGGGTTTCTTTTTCCTTTTGATCAACGGAACCCTAAAAAGGTTAATGGTAACGTAATATTTTCTCTATCAGTAGGTAGATAATCTGAGGGTATTTCATAGTTCATTGCTACTCGGGGTCCATGAATACTATGCGTTATAACATTTTTCAAACAAGGTACACCTACCTACAACAAATATTAATGCTTGTTTGATTGATAATTGCGACAGCCGAGTTACATACATTTTCAGGGTTTTAAAATAAAACATTTAATACTTTTTGAGAACTTTTAAGTATATTATTAACAATTACATTACATCTGGGTACAACTTAGAATCTAGCTAATCTATTAATACTTCCGGCCATGCCTAGACCCGGAACATTTGGTGGAATTGTAGTCTCGGGAACTGGAAGCGTATCAGCGATACCAATATTCCCAGTACCACATTCATAAGCTACAGCGCTGGAGCCTGTTGCTGGAACGATACCTTCTATAGCAACAGTACCCAAAAATGGTAATTTTCCCATGACCAGTACGGTGCCTTCGATAATTATGTCATCAGAGAATATCTTAACACCTGAAGGTTCAGGGGCTGACGTGTCAACTATAAGATTCGCACCAACTACGCGCCCAAAGATAGGTGTCAATCCTTCAATCACCACATTCGACGGTAGCAGCGCATCACTAGCAATTAGAGGTGAACCAATACACTGGGTTTGTACCGCCTGTAAAAATAGATAGTACGTTAATAAAAAGAACACACAGTAATAGCCTTAGGCCGGTCTTGCTTAGTTTTACCTCGACACGTTTACGATACTAATAATATGGATGTGTGACAAGAAATTCTTTAACCGTCTAAAGTTGAACGGATTGATCATTTAGTGATAGCTAATAAATATAGCTTTCTAAAAAGAGATAAAACTTAAAAAATGCACACTACCTTTAGAAGTACAGCTTGAATACATATAACAAAGATACTTTTCACCCACATGTTTGCAGTTTAAATTACTTAATTAATAAAGTCAAATATAAGTCGCCTACTGTTATATACTAAAATACCTTATCAAGAGTTACAACAAACAATGACTTACATAATTAGAAATTGTCTCAATACTCAAGGAATTGCTAAATACACCACAAAGTTTGTTAATTTTGAAAATTGTGTTATTCTTATTATTTAATATAGCCTACCTAACATGGTTTTATCTTTTTTATTGGATTTTGCGCAACCCAAATGCATGAATTTTACATGCAAACATATGGTAAGACTTTCTTCATTCTTTAACAAAATAATCAATATGTCTACCGTTTACGGCATTTCTAAGTATGTACCTGTACATTTCTGAATTATGTAGGTAAGTAATGCTTGTTTGGAAGGTCATTAATAAACTTATGAAATGTTTGCCATGCTATGTTGATAGATTATACACAACTATCTTACCTTTTAATAAATGGAAGTGTTATTGGCGGTTTTTTTTTTCACGGACGATCTGATCTACCTTGGGATGGAAATTGAAGAGGAGGTATAGGTACCTACTTACTCATATTAACACGATAAATATGTGTAATATGATGATTTTTAAGAAAAGTACATGTGTAATCCGTCCGTCCCGCAACGTGTTAAGAGTAGGTACCTACCCTATTACAAGTTTGTACAATTTATGTTTATTAAGTGTGCTGCGAACATTATAACATACGCATACAACTGTGGTTAAATCGACGCACGCATTGTAAACAAACCCTTTAAATACTCACAGGTACTAGGGGTACAACTTTAGAGAGGTTACCAAAGCATCGCTGTAAATTTATTGTAAAAAATTAAACTAGGGTACCTCTGACAGGTTTTTGTGAGAAATCCACTTAATTTGGCTAACTAAATTAAAAACATTTACACCTCTATTCTCTAGGAATGTTCTAAAAAACACGTTGCCTACTGTAAAAAAGTAAAATTAGCTTCGGGACAGTAGTAGTAGACTGCTATTTATTATATATTTATTAACGAAGTAGCAAGATTTCATGCATTATAAATATGTAATCAATAATTTAGCAACGTCTGATTGCAAATACGCAAACATTGCACTACTTTACTAATGTATAGTTTTCCATGAAGAAATATCGTCCATACAACATAGCAACTTTTTTTTAACTTGGATTTGAAGATAAGTAAACGTCGAGTGATGAGCTATAATAAGTCAGTTTCATGAAGAGGTTTCCTTCCTCGCAGACCCCAAGAGCTCCCATTCTTAACCGACTTTAAAAAAGGAGGAGGTTCTATGTTCCACTGTTTATTTTTTATGCATTTTCATCGATTACTCAAAGACGCCTGGACCGATTTGGAAAATTCTTCTTTTGTTTGAAAGGGTATACTTCCCAGGTGGTCCCATGGTCATCAGGTCAGGATCTGATGATGGGATCCTGGAGAAATCGAGGGAACTCTTAAAATTTTATATGCACACTTGAAGCGATTTGGCTATTTTGAGGCGCATTGAAGTCGGTGATACATTTTTTTAAAGATAATTATTACTCATTGGGAATATAACCTCCAGTCTATGCTAGGCTGAAAAATATAAACGTAACGTTGTAATTACAAGTAGAATTAAGTAATTTATGTTCTTACGGAGGATCACTCGATCTTAATTGCTACATGATTACTACGTGCGAATCTGATTCGCGAAACCTATAAACTTAGATTATATATAGGACCTATATATAATGAATTTGTATGTCGAAAGATCGTCCATCTCAGGAATTGATTCTCGAATTTTGCTAAATTTCATGATTCTAGGCCAATGTGTAGTACCCTACCCTATAAGTTTTGATTAACCTGCGATTATCTTTTGATTGCGTTGACTATGAAGCTTGATTTTTTACAGCTTCAAGGGATCGCAAACAAAAAAAGTATTTGGTGGTAATTTCAACTTTATATCTCCACGTGTTCCTGACGCGTTCTCAGCAGACAGTGGATTCGCCTTCCGCAACTGGGTGATTTTCACAAAGGGTTATTTTTAAGAATATTAACCGCAAGTATCAACGGTTCCGGTAAACCCAAAGGAAAAGCAAAGAATCGTTGCCACTTCCGTAGCTCAGGGTGCACTTTGGCTAGGAATGGGTTTACAAGCCTGTCCCCAATACAATCCCGCCTATTCATTCAGTCGCCTGTTTCCAAATAGGTAAAGTACGTAGGCCAAAAATATATTATGATTGTTCTTAAAAAATAATTTTATTAATATGTAATAAAACTAATATACCGTCAAATAATATACAAAACAAATTTAGCCATGTTTTGATTTTAACATTTATATATTATATAGATTAAGCGGTTACTTGATAAATTACAAGAATGCTTATCATATCTATAGCAAAAGTCGAAACGCAACTAACGAACGCTTGTCACAAACGTCAGTTGGGTGATTCGTACTTCGTACTGTCATTTGAGTCTTGACAACTATTTACTACTTTGCGATTTGTTTTTCGTGGTATATTATCAATAGTTTTGTAATTGTTGATTAAATTATTTCCCAAGATGAATTGTTTCGAGAACGTGACTATGCCAAGTTGTGTGTGGTTTGAAAGTGGAGAAAAGCGCAATATTGTCGCGTCCATTATTGCGGGGCTCTTGGTTTGTATTTGATGATTCATGCAGATTTCTATTCGTTATTGTCATAAATGTAAACACACTTCAAGAAAAAGAAAATATTAGTATATGCTTAGATTTAGTAGATTTTTGATATGACACAATTAAATAATAATTACTACAGACGTTTCTCAATAAATTTCTAGATAATAATGACCTACTATATGCTTTTACTATGATGTTGTAAGTGTGTATTTCTCACATTTATACTGATGTAATGAGTTTATCATTAGATTTTATTATTACACTTTACTTTGAAGCAATTCACAATCTAGATTGTTTTTTTTTATATTGTATCTTTTTCTATTAGTAAATGTATCTCTTTTTATCAGTTCTTTTCAGGATGGTGGTTCATAATCGACGCTGCCACAGTGCCTGAGGTAGCAAACCGCTTGCCCAGTGCTGCTCATGTGTGTGGAGTGATGGCCACATTCTCTTTGATTATGATCAACTCTGTATCAAATGCACAGGTGACATATCTTTAATGTTTCAGAGTTATTAGTTGATAAAGCCATGTATTGTCTGGTCCAGTTACATTTTCATTTGAATTTGATAAGTTGGGTTACCAGTTGTCAATGAAATATATAAAGGATACACTTTCCCTTACAAAAATAGTGTCAAATAGATATAGGGGCACCAGACAGTACTACATACTTTACATGCATGTATTTAATAAACCATCCTAAGAATAAACCACACCATACAATGAATGTCCTTGTAAAGACAAGTTGCAATAGTTAGAAACATAAACTTCAATGTAAAGCATCTTTAGTTTCTTAATTACCACAATGGAAGGTACAAATTAATGTTGAGGATTTGGTTCAAATATAATGTTACCAGCAAGAATACATTTTTCCCTACTGCTGTCAGTGATGGTAGAAATAAGTGGTAATCATTATCTGATGCTAAGTGGTAATTGTGGACATCACAGCATTCCTTAGCATGGCAGATATTCTATCACTTTAATAACATTTATGCCATGTTAAAATATAATGCAAATTCTATTTAAAATACATATAAGTAAGTAAATATGCTTAAGTCATTATGTGTTTAAAATTCATGACCTCTATGCCGTGTTATGATAAGCATCTATTTCTTACAATATGTCCAATAGGCAAGCAAGTTCGCATGAGAAATCCAGTCTTTCAGGGAGTCTATGATTGAAAGGTATATTTTATATTGCAGTTGGTGTAAATTTTAACCTTTGCAAAACAGGTGTGTCTCTTTGTAGCGAAAATAGTGCTTTCGTACTTACACCCACTTTCCAAGGTGCATCCTTACCAATCACTGAATATGGGCGTCACCGTCACATCCAAACTTAACTATGGTCAACAAATTAAGTCCATAGCACAGACTGCTTTCTTGAGATTGGCAGTCATTTCGAATGTCCGACGGTAGTTCCGCCACCACACCACTCTCATCTATCTAGGGCACTGATCAGACTAAAATAAAATCGTGGGCTGCATCGAATTTCTATTACCTACAGTCAACCAACTCATAAATTATCAATATATGCTTTGGATGCATCTTCTCAATAGACAACTTATGCATTAAAAAAAAACTAAATCTATCACTATCATTGTGCGACAAACGTCTATGGTATAGGGTTCATTTGGGGTTCGTTTTTTAAATAGTATCACAGACGCGGTACGTTTCTACTTTTTTTTAGATGAGCTCTAAGCCACCTCCCTACCCACAGCCTTTACATCGTCACGAGTATCTTTTTACTTTGTCAAAATCCAAACCATACACTCAAATAATAATATACTATATACTAGTGTATTATTGTATTGTACTGTTTACCTAAGGGCCGCATAAAATGTCCGGATCCGGATTGCAGTCCGCCATCTGATAACCCCTGCGGCCCTGGTATAAATGATCGAAAGTTGTATAGGTTGACCCATACAACTTTCGATTTAAAGGTTTCACCTCAAGATAACTTTAGTGATTATGAAAGTTTTTCTGTTTTCAGGTCCGTGGAGAGACATATACTGGTGGGTGCATGGGCCCCCGTGGGGCAAGGTTGTGGCTGTTCCTAGGTTTTGTGGTTGGGTTTGCATCACTCATTGCATCTGTTTGGATCCTCTTTGCCAATTATGTGAATAGAAGTGAGTATTTTAGTTAAAATACATACCTATTTGTACTTTTAAGTTATGAATATACATAAATTTTTTTTGAATAAAGCAGTGTTTATAGTGATTCCTCTCCGTCTTCATATTTTTAATCTTAAAAATGCTTATATTGTGTAATTTAAAAAAAGGGGGGGTCCCGTTGGACCAAAATTAAGGTACGCCCATTTGTATATGTATATGCACATGTCACTCACATATGCACATGTATATGCGTCTGCATCTGCGATTATGTGTTATAGTAGATTTCTTATTTTAAAACATATATTTTTGTTTGTTTACAGACAAGGACCAGACTTACCCTGGCGTTTGCCTTTTCATGCAAAATGCATTGATATTCGCTGGTTCACTAGTGTTTAAGTTCGGCCGCACAGAGGACTTATGGGGATAAGCACAGATAATCTCAATTACGCTGTCTGTCTGGTAATGAATATGTCACCAATTACAGAGTATGTAGTATATTTTCCAAATTTTAGCAACACTTTGTACTGTCATTCTCTTTTACTAAGAAAATAGAGAATAGTTTTTTTTTACTACCTATGTGATAAAAACCTTTTTCTTTGACCTTTGAAACCTTTTTTTAAACTATAAATAGTGACAAAAATGTCACAGATTAATTTACAACTTCCCTTTACCACATGCATTATAAAAGGTTACACTTTACTTTAAAGTTTCGTTTAAATTAATAATATAATCACGCAATGCTAAGGAGCTATACCTAAAGTTTTGCAATAAACACTTGGAGTGATCGTAATAACTTTGGGATTGTAGCATTTTGTAAGAATAAGATTATTCAGGAATATTTTTATATACCTATCAATCAATACTTATCAGTATTGATCATCAACGTGACTGTAATCATCTGAGAGACAAACGTGGGAGGTCACCCTAAAATTATACCACCATATTTCATTGTCGTTAGAATGTTTACATGTATACCTTTGTCATTGTTTTTTTAATAAGGCGGCAAAGTTTCTATGTATGAGCTTAAACATTCATTGTTTTTCGTTGCCTTAAGTTTATGGTTGACTATGCTGTACTGGACAGGGCTATTAGTCAACTTACATCATAATCTAGGTTAAATTATTATTAAAAATATAAATAACTATCATATTTCATGACTGTAGAAATATTCTCTTGGATATTTTGTTATTATTATGTTATTCGCAAAAGTAAACAAAACTTGTTTTGTATAAATAAATAACTTTATTGTTTTGGCATTAATAAATTACATTGTTTGAAGTACATTAAAGATCTTATTAAGAATATTTATTATTTTATTCTAGCACCAATCATTGACAGGTTTGAAATAAAAATATTTGAAGTTTTTACCCTACAATTTAGGGAATAATATACTACCTAATTTAGATTAATTGCTTGTAATGTAGTTTGGATGCATTACAAAAAATATTACAAAGAGTTATAAAAAAGAAACCTATAAAAACTTAGGATTGTAGAAACTGCAGTTACTTTAACTACAGTGACACTAACAAACAAGGTGTAAGTTCAATGTCATATCATTTTTAATTCTTTTTCTGAAAGAAAGTGACACTAATGCCTTAGTTGGGATTCCTGTACTACTCACTTGTTCAGCCATATAACTTTTATATATTACAGTTAGATACCGAATACAGTGACAACAATAACATAATCTATTTATTTATTTATAAAAAAGTTAATTTAGGCGGGAAATATGTTTAGAGGTTAGGAAAATGGGTTAGGTTAGTAGTTTTTGTTTAATTCTTATTAAACTAGAATTCTTATGATAAATGAGTATAAAACATGTTTTATCAAATTCTTTCAAACATTATGCAACTATACGACACATTTTGTCGATATTCAATTCTTCGAATAGATATTTAGGTTTCGAAAGTATTGACTGAATGATGATATAGATAAATGTTATATATTACCACTTTACGCTTATTTTAATATGTACAGGTGTGGTTAGAAATATTTATTTAAGTATTATTCTTTACCAGGTCGATCGTTCTGTGCTTGGCCTTAGGGGTTGTCCATTAATCACGTGATGAGTTTTATGCAAAATTTTGAACCCCCCCTCCCCCCTGGTGATACGTGGTGAGGTTTTAGATTAACCCCCTCCCACCTTAGCCAAAATCAAGTTTTTTTTTGGTTAAAAATATATTTAAAATTTTCAAAATATTATCTTTAAATACAGATATAATCAACGAAAAATAAATACCCGTGATATCTCACTAAACCCCCCCCCCCCCTCGCCCTTGTGATATTTCGTGATTTGTTCCGAACCCCCTCCCCCCCCCCCCTTTCGAGCCACAATACAAACATACATTTATTCATATTATTAAATTATATTATATAATTATTCCCATAAATTGTTGTTGATTTTGGCTTACCATCCAGTAGGTATGTAATATACCTACTTACCTATAAACCAATTAATAAGAATACTTTGCCGTTTTCCACATGTTTTATATGATTATACATATCGCCTCCCGGCAAAAAAAGTGTCATATCACATGTTAGGGACGTTTTGACATTTTTATAGCATTGAATAGCAAATGTTACATTTGGTCAGCTAAAAAAACATCGTTATTAGGTTAACCTTTCAAGTGTTGAAAGTACATATAACAATGTCAATTCCCTCTTGTGGACTTATAAAAAACATCTTCCTCTATACGTCAGAATTTGACCCAACAAAACAGCTCAGTGAAAAAGGGAACAAAGTTCCCTTTTTCACTGAGCTGGTTTGTTCAATTCACAGGCATAAAAGTCGTGTTTTCTCGAAATAGCTGTTTTTGTATTATCACACTTTTTTTTGTCGGAAGGCAAAGCACAGGCGATGCAAAATTTAAATAGCAGGCAGATAAGGTTAGATAAAATAATTAAAATTTAGGGCGTGACACTACGAAGACCCTAATACCGTGTGGACTGTGAACACTAGATCTGCCACGTATATATACTTATTATTTGATACACATCTTTGAGCAAGCTCAGACGGCTGTAATAGTTTCACATTTATCCTTCAGCCAATATCTCGAAAACCTATAATAATCAACGTCGATAGAATGTCGTGTCACCATCTACGCATGTTCTGCCGTTGTTCCCGTTTGCCAAACACAACTGATGAGGGTCACAACCCCCGTTCCTGTACATACAGAGACTGTGAACTGGTGGACACTGGTCAGGAGCAACTGCAACACCGTATAGACGCCTTGATGCAGTTGCTATAGGCATCAGCCCGCGCTCTTGGGTCGCAATGTCAATGTATTCGATTTTCAATCTGAAATGAATAAACATACTGCTATGAGCCAGGGTTCGGGATTAGATAGGTACACCAATTTGTTAAGAAGTAGATACAATTTATTTAAATAATTAGCAATTAATACAGTTACAAGGCACAGTTACAATTCTCAGTATACACTTGTACTATTCGGTACACTTCGCACTTGTTAAGTCGTAGTACCGCTCAACTAGAATTGAATGTCTATACTATCATGCAACATGCAACTTTCTTATATAGTTCGAAAAACATCTCGTAAAAAGTTTGTGAATTTTCCTGAAACATTTCGTACAATCTACATGACTCGACCGCTGTTCGAACTTCTAGAACTCAGTAGAACATTCTCATTGATAGACTATTAGTTCCGTTATTCGCTAAAAGATGGCGCCGTGTGTCTCAATTAGATGGCGCCTGCGCGTCAATTTAGGCTTTCGTAACAATACCTATACTCTTGATTGTTTCCTTATGATATAAGACATTCTTGACAACAGTATTTAGAGTATAGTCATTATCTACTAACATCCACTAACTACCTGCATGCGTATGGAAAACGCATGTATGTGGACGCAGAAAGTGGGGCAGTGGTTTCTACCATCGTTGCACCGAGTCAAAAGTTCCTCATCATGCACTCTGGGAGTGTAGTGTTTGCAAACTTAAAGAAAAACTTATGGGCTGACGTGATATCAACTTGTATCAACCGGGGTCAAATTCTGACGTATAGAGAAAGATGTTTTTTATAAGTCCATAAGAGGGAATTGACATTGTTATATGTACTTTCACCACTTGAAAAGTTAACCTTTACTAAGTTAAAAAGGCTGATATTGTATCTATTATACGGGTTATCGGTCAATAATATTATGTGATGTACTTACGTTTTCCAATCAGTCCAATAGAATCTATTGCCATGGATGGCCAGTCCGAAGGGATACGAGCAGTTGCTAGCAATGATGGTTTTCTCTCTGGTGTCGATAGACACACATATTATACTTAAAAGGCCGGCGTCTGCGTAGCAAAGCCGATCCCGGACCCAATCGATGGCCAGTGCGTTTGGCACAGCCACATCGTTCTTGTCCAAGAATATACCTCGTTGAGAACCGTCCATGCTAGCCCATTCGATCTTGGGGTCGTTCCGCTTCCAATCAGACCAGAAGATTTTGCTACAAGAAGAATTAATTAAAATTAGGGATATTTTAAATTTTAAATTTATGGCGGTAGGTATCTACTGCTATCTATCAAGTTTATTAATTTAATGAATTACGTTCGGTCGCATTTCGACCTCTGAGCGGCTATTATCTGCTATTGAATATCTGTTATACCAAAATTCATTTACCCTCTCTGAGGATGTACAGCAACGCCGCGTGGGTTAGATATTCTGTCGACTGCGAATAACACCTTCCTGACTTTGGTCTCCAGATTTGCGACTTCAATCGTCAATTTTTTCGAATCTGTCCAGAAAATGTTTCTAGCTGACCAATCGATCGCGATACCTTCTGGTGATTTTATTCCTGTAAACAACAATTTACATGATACAATTTATATTGGGCAGTATAGAGTTTTAATACATAGACACTGGATTAAAAATGTTTGTTTCTTATTCAATTGTCTATTTCCTTAAATATATAATGATTAACGAATAAGAAAGTCACTTACCGCTTGTTAAGAAAATGTTAAAATCACTCCCATCGTACCGTGAAGACTTTATACCAAAACTCACTACATCGCCCCAGTACACAATGTCGCTCTCGCAATCCACGTCAATGTCTACTGCTACCTGTGATTGGCCGCTATTGAATGGCGCTGCAAAGTCTCTCGGTGTTGCTTTGAAAGGAACCCTGTATAGTGACGTACCATCACTGGCCACTAAGAAGTTAGCAGCTCGGCGGGAATCGTATTCGCAGTGGCTTCCGTTACCTATGTATCCTGTGTTGCATTCACAAACAAATGCGTCGTATTTTTTCAAGCAAGAGGCATGTAAATCACACAAGTTAGGGTCAAATCGGCATGTCGCTTCTGGTGTGCATTTATAGCCATCTCCATTGAATCCATCTTTGCAAACGCATTGGTAAGAGTCATCGACAGGCGTGCAGACAGCATCAGGACTGCAGTCATCGGTAATGTCACACGTTTCGTCAGCGAGTACACATTGTGAAATAGCATCTCCGGTATAACCTTCATCACAGTGACAGTAGTTTAGACTTAACTCCTCATCATAAAGGCAAGATGCGTGTTCTGCGCACGAGGCTCCGTTGCAAAGTTGGGCGTCAGGGATGCATGCATCGTTTTGATCTTTAATGTATCCTTTAAGGCACTGGCAAATGTACTCGTTGGTCTTCGGATCTGGTCGGCATTCGGCGTTATACTCACAATCAGAATTGTTCCGGCAGCTGGAGTTAGGTCGGCATATGTAACCATCACCGTGGTACCCTGGGTCGCATTCACAAATGTACTCATCGGTGCGGGTGTTGACACAATGTGCACCGCGACCACATGCACAGTTAGGTCCACTACGCTCGATACATTCGAACGCGTCGCCTTCATAGCCTTCAGGACAGACGCAATGTTTATTGTAACCATCTGGCGAAAAGCAGACGGCGTTAGGAGGGCACTGCGCATCATCTTCACAGGGTACTGTAAATACAAAACATAATTAATTATATGCATGTCTATAAAATATATGACTTGAGGTGAAGTTCAACTCTTACTCAAAGTATCTTCAGTAGGTCCAGCAGCCACAGATTGATGGTATTCATATTCGGAAGATGGTTGGTAACTCGTAGACGTAGAGGTTTCGTAATTATCAGACGTTTGATAATAGTTATTGTCTGATGATGAATTGTAACTGTTTTCTGATGGTCGATAATAGCCCCTATCGGGTTGTCGATAATTTTTTTCAGCAGGTAATTGACTGTCGATTTCTGGAGGTGTTTTGCTGTTACTATTTGAAGATTGTTGGGAATAATTATTCGGGTCGTTATTTGCTGAATTTCGTTCATAATCGTTAGTTTCGTAATTATTATATGAATTCTGATCGTAATTATTTTGTTCATAGTTTTTAATTAAATTTTGACCTTGATTTTGTTGATGTAAGTTACTTTGCTGTTGGTGGTAATTACTATCCCAAGGTGCTGGGTAAGAGAGTGGTGGAGATGGGTATGTGGGATCTATATTTGGTTGATAAGGACGGTCGCTGTATGTTTGATAGGGACGGTCAGTATGTGGCGGAAAATATGGCGTTTCCGGTGCTTCTGTATACTGTTGGTAAGTAGAATCTGTAGGGTTCTCGTATTCGCTTCCAGAAGGTTCTTGAGGTGGAGCTTCATTGTTATCAAGACGACAGACTGGGTTATTATTTTCATCAGTATAATCCGAGTATCCTGGTGGACATACACAAGTGTACGCGTCACAGGTTGGCTGCACAATACCGTAAGAATCGTCAGAATTCGGTTGATAGGGAGGGTCAGTATTTGTTTCATACTGTTGTTCAGTATTTGATGGGTAAGGCCGGTCACTATACGGTTGATAGGTACGCTCAGTTTGTGATTGGTAATATGTCGTTGCTGGGGCCTCTGTATGCTGCTGGTAAGTATAAGTAGGTTCCACAGGACTCTGGTATTCACTTTCAGAAGTCTGAGATGGAGCACCGTTATTATCAAGGCGACAGAGTTGGTTGTTAAGGTGATCTCTATAATCTGAGTACCCTGGTGGACAAACACAGGTGTACTCATCACAGGTAGGTAGAACAAAACTTTCATTATAGTCCGCTTCTTTGGTCACTTCAGATAAATCTCCACGACTGTTGTCATTATAACACAGTTGTCCATCTCCATAAAATCCAGGATTACAGGCACACGTAGCTTCCTGTCCACGATTTTGTATGCAGTGTGCATTGGCACCGCATTTTTTGTTGTAACAGGCGGACAAAGGGTTGCAAGTGAACCCATTTCCATTGAAACCAGGGCGACACCTGCATTGAAAACCACCAGCATGGTTATAGCAGTCAGCGTTACTATCGCAATTGTGTGTACCAGCTTCGCACTCGTTTATATCAATACAAACAACTTCATTTTTCAGATAGATAGTTGTAAAACCGGACTGACAGACACAGCTAAACGAGTCTCCTTGAGCTACACATGTGCTATGTGGACTGCAACTATTCCGGCCTTTGATACATGGATCTGCCTGGCCTAGAGGAAATATCCTATTGGTCATTCCATATCTAACGATGTTTTCCCTACTTTCAAAGCCTAAATAGTTCTTGCTAATTTTCAAAGTCAAAGGCTTTTTGTCTTCAGCTGTAGGTGGTGCAAAACGACAAGCGCTGTAAGTAATTGTTTGAGAAACTCTTTGTTCAATTTTTTCACCAGTAATTTTGTTGGTATATGTTCTGCTTGATTCTGAACGTATATGGCCAGGTTTTACTATAGTGTATTGCTCCTCATAATCTGTTATCTCAAGTTTGGTACCAGTTAGTATAACTGGTATGGAACCTCTGATATCTGCTTCTAAAGTGATTTGATCAAATACATCGTGTCCCAGGTATTCTTGGTTGATTAAAATTCTCTGTCCTGAAACTGGGAACCAAATATCTGCGGTATGATTAAGGAGAGCCCCGGTAATTTGGTAACCATTCTTAGCTGATCCTGATGGCTTAGCAAACAGCCAGCCGACTACACCACCGAGTACGTTGAGAACTTGCAAGCTACTGCCCAGTCCCCCCGGCACGAGGGATAAAGCTGTGTATGCTCTACCTTCACCGACGACTACATACGCCTGTATATCTACGTCGTTAAGATTGACATCATTCAGTACTCCGTTTATTTTGCCATGAACTCGGAGTGGTACATCGTCTTTAATACAAGATTTACCGTTGCCATAGAATCCATCTTTACATTGGCAACAAATTCCATCAGAGTAGTCTACACATCTAGCTTCCATGTGGCAAACACTGGGTCCAGTCTGCGCGCAAGTCTTAGACTCCTCTTCGATTTCAGCTTCGTTTTGATTATACTGATCAGGTGTAGCAACATTGCCATCAGCAGGTATTTGTCCAATGCGGAAGACGTATTTTCCAGGATTGTATGAGTTAGACCATCTGGAATTATAATAATAATAGTATAGATTGGCATTAATAGACGCTTCATACATGCAAACATATTTTAATTATAAAAAAAATATGTGTGTACGAATAAGACAGAAACTTCTTACTTAGTAATGCTTTTTAATTTAATTTTTGGTTTTAACTTTTGTACCAATTTTTGTACTATTATTATAATTAGATACAAGATATATCTAAGGTATGGTTAGACTTCTCGATTTGTGATTTATCTAATGCTTAGAGTAACTGTTATGATTTCACCATAAACAAGTAGTTTCTTTAATGTACAATGTAATTTAAATGTCATGCATGCCTGTGATTTGTTTAATTACTCTGACAATGTTAAATTAAGAAAGTCTCAACTACAAAACATTGTAATTACACAGTTGGTATGCTTAATAAATAAATAAATAAATAAATAAGCAGTTTAATCATGTAGAATGTATGAATATGAGCGCATTGGAAGCCTAAGAAGTATTTTAATGAAACAATACATCTGGTTGTTAATAAAAACCGGGAAACTACTAAGTCAATGCATAAAAAGATTGATGCACTTTATTGTATTGTCTCTGCATATCATTGTGGAAATATAGCTTCCACAATGTATTATAAGTATACTTCAAATTTTTTCATAAGACTTTTCTTTTGAGTAAAATAGAGTAGGTACTTACAGGACAATATTTCTAATTTGATGACTACCGGATCCGCGCAGCGAGTATATGCGTCCATCCTCTGAGATAAAGCCAGCCTGGGCCTTTGCGTCAGGTAAGCTTATTATCTGAGATTCCTTCTGGAACCATTGGATTTCGCGTTCGGGATATAAAAATTCGACGAAGCTCTCTGTACCGTTACTGATGACGGCAATTTGGAAACTATTTCTTGGTGTGTATTGTGACACATTTGAAGTGTAAGTGACGTCCACCCATGTGGTTATGAATACGCTAGCAGGCTTGAAATCGTAGTAGTCCCGAAAGTTATCTTGAATACTCTCTACGGCTTTGGATAATACATGTGGTTCATCAGTCTCTCTGTAGTACACTGCACCCTCGGCCGTTGTGTCTACATTAGTGTAGAAAGCGGCTATAGATGCATATGGCAGAGGGAACTCGATGTTCAGAAATGATGATATGTCGGCCCGGAATGTCAGTACTCCAAAATTGTTTATCTGCAACAAGGATGAAATTAACGCTGTAGGTGAAACAAAGACTAGATATTTTTGAAGGTACATTAGACGGAATTATGAGGCGCTGGTATTAATATTCTTTTACGGGACCCTTTTTTAACAAGAGTAGTAAGGAAAGTAAGTTTCTTCATGTTTAGTCCTATGTAAACTAGAGATGAAAGGGATAGCTGTTTGGCCGGATACCTACCGGATACAGAATATCCGGCCAACCTTGAGGCCTGGCCAAACATTGTCAATTGCTTATCCTGGATGTCGAAAGTAATGTCAAGTTGCTTCCTTCAACAGTAGAAAAAGATGAAATTGAGCAAAGAACTTCTAATTTACCACGCATGAGGGCCTCGTTGTAAGCTGAATTAGAAAGTTTTTTGAACTCTTTATGTCAATGTAACTAATCGAAGCAACATTATTAAGACAAACTACGTGAGGGTTGTTAATGCTGAACGAGCTCGACAGACGATTCTGCTGAATTTATAGAAATATCTTGGGACGAAAGTTGCGATCAAGAAAATAACGTTATTTTATGTGAAATTGATTTTTACTTGCAGTCAGTGGGAATTGATCGCGATCATGACCCTTATATTTGGTGGTCAGCTAATGATTTGATGCTAATTTATTTTGCAATATAAATATATATATAATATAATTAGCAACCCGCTCCGGCTTCGCACGGATAGCAGAGACATCTTCAATAATTATCATCTTTTTTTTTTTTTGGCGTGTGGAAACCCCCTCGGGCCGTCACCTCACCGGGGTTTTCGGTGGGGCGGTGTGTCGGAATCGAACCGACTAAAACCACACGGTGTGCCGTACTGCGCCTTAAGTAGGAGGGATCCGGGAACAGCTTTTATTAAGACATCCGGAACCCTCCTAGCGCCTGCCCGCATAAGCGCGGGCACCACCTTCGGGTAAAAACCTCTCAATTAGGCGACGTCCAGGCACACGCGGACGCCGCCTCCTTGCGGGGGGCCACTATAGCGGGTGGAGGGGAAAACCCGTCCCGTCCACCCGCGGCCACACTCAGGGCGGCATGAGGCGGTGGTTAGCGCGCCTCCGCCGCCCGGTTTGCCGGCGGCGAATTAGGTCCGAGTGGAGGTCGTCCTCCTGTCCGTCCGGACCCGTTCCGCCGCCTCCTTCTGCGAGATTACTTCCTCACAGAAGGTCGCGACCGCGGTAAAATTCCTGTCGCTACCGGCCATATAGCGTATGACGGCCGGTAGCGAGAGATCCCTTCCGATGACTGCAGTGAGGGCCCTACGCTGCGTCGCCCAGGCGGAGCAAACAAGTCCTCACTGCAGTCGCAGTGGTGACAGGCGGGACTCAATTCCCGACTGAGTGCAGGTACTTCCCGAAGCAGCCGTGCCCGGAAAGGACCTGCGTCAGTCGGAAGGAAAGGGTCCCGTGCTGTCGCCCTGCCCACTCGACGATGACCGGCTGGATCCACGGCGGCAAAGCCAGCACGTGGAGCCTCCAGCCGGGACGACCAACGAGCCACGGTGGCTCGGCGAGCGGCCTCACGCCATTCGCATACCTCTTTGGGCGGGGGCCGACTGCCGCTTCCCGCCCGGAACTCAGCCGTTCGCCGATGTCGACACGGTGCGGTATCCGCGTATGGCTCTAACCGCCATAATCCTCTAAACAATAATTATCATCCTATTTCAACCAATTTACACAAAACCTTAACAAATTATATACCTAAACCTTCCTCATTAATCGCTCTATCTATTGGTCAAAACCCCAAAATCAGTTTAGTAGTATTTGAGGTTATCGCGAACAGACAGATAAACAGACAGACGCGGCAGGGGACTTTATTTTATAATGTGTAGTGATAAAAGGATTTTTTCAGATACTTTTACACGTCGATTAGTTCTGTAAAGCTAGATGGTGCGCCGGGCATTTCCTATGACTAGCCTTTTGCCGAAACAAACTCAAGGATCGAAGTCTACTTAGACTAGAACTGTGCTAGTGTCATGTAGGGTGGTCTTTATGTGAAAGAACTATTTCAGTTTTGAGCTGACTAATCACGACACCCAATAGACAAGAAAAGTCGGTAATCACGGAACAGAAACACATCTTAGGGAGTTTCACGACTCCAACCGTAGTCAGACATTTGACGGACAATGCACGGACTTCACAAAGTTTGTCAGAGTTTATATGGAAAATGCACCGCGCAGCAGTGTATACAGCTCAAGACTTTTTTAGCTGGCATCTTTTTTATTTTTTTTTATTTTAAAAGATTACTAGTAACGTGGGTTGTGACCCACGTTACTAGTCAATCATTACTAGTAATCTCGTTAACCCCTCCAGCTAAGCTTAAGGCTTGTGTTAGGAGTGGGTTCATGACGGTAGTGCACTAGGTGGGGTTCGAACCCGCAACCACTTGATCGCAAGTCCGACGCCTTAACACTCTGTCTATTAGTAAAAGCCGCATGAAAATCCGTTCAGTAGTTTTTCAGTTTATCGCGAACAGACAGACAGACGCGGCGGGGGATTTTGTTTTATAATATGTAGTGAAGATTTTTATAATATTATTTTTTTTCATCATTAGCTCAGCTACATGATATGATGATGATTCTAAATGCAAAAACCTCAAATTAATAAAAAGTAAACAGAAACACTATTCGTTCCTACAATTTTCGAGGGTTTCTCTCAATTTTATCAGGATCCCATCATCAGATCCTGACTTCCTTGACATGGGACCACCCTTGAGGTACCCTATCTAACAAAAAAGAATAATCAAAATCGGTTCGGCCCGCCAGCCGCTCTGCCCCCGCTTTTTAAATCTCTGATATCTTTCTTCTAAGAAATTCATTTTTATTATGTGCTGTAAAGGGCAATTTTGATCTACACGAAATGCACAACGTATCTAATGTATTTAATTGGATAAGGAATAATACTGTATTGTTTAAAATAGTTTGATAAATAACCCATATTTTTTTTGTAATATGTAAAAGATAAAAATGGTTACTGTGGGTTATCCTTAGGAGATAAACATATACCATCGCAGACTTTTTTATTGATCTTTTTAAGATATACAATTCCGTAGTACATTAATTTGATTTATCTCGTAAGGTTTAGCCAGCGTTTGCAATGTAGGCGCACAAAAATATGTTTGTTACGACATGACATTACAAATCTTTGAATTTCTCGACTTTTCTCTACAATAATATGCATGTATACATATAACTATATATAAACCTTCCTCTTGAATCACTCTATCCAATGTGTGAAACCGCATGAAAATCAGTTCAGTAGTTTTTCCGTTTATGGCGAACAGACAGGCAGACAGACAGACGCGGCGGGGGACTTTGTTTTATAATATGTAGTGATGAAGTCATATGAAGATGACCGAAACCGTTTATTTCCTCTTAATGCAGATAAATTGATTTATTGGATAGCCTTTCCCCGCGGCTTCACTCGCGTTAATGTCATTTTTATCTGCTAGTACTATGCTTTTACTACTTTTACTGCATTTACCCTTTGGATTTTTCTGTATCTCTGACAACGTGTTTGCAAAATTTCATGATGATCAGTTGACTATTTAAGACGTGAAAGCGTTACACACAAACAAACAAACGTTCACATACTTATATAATTAATTAATTAATAATTAAAGTATTTATTTCCCAACAGCAATTGTTTAATAAGTTGATATTATTTAAATGTAATTTACCTGCCTTATGAATATTGTTACGAACCTTTAATACATTCCTAGATAATTATAATTTATTAATTAAATGGAATTATAGTTGGAGTTTATAACAAATTTAAACTTTAAATTCATTGATGTTTTATGTATTTTTTGTACATAATCTAATATATATTAGAAAACACACAAGTAGTAGAGCTTTTCTGAATTAAAGATAAATGAGCCGGTTCGACCGGGGAAGTACTACCCTTTGACAGAATATCTGCCATGCTGATGATGATCACCACTTATCTCAAACATCACTGACGGCAGTAGGAAAAAGGTTTTCTTGCTTGTAAGATTATATTTGATGTAATTCAGTAGGTAATAGTACCGGGTGTATATGAAAATGGAACACTTACTTAAATCACTGAAAGGTCATGACTAACATGCTGTAACAAAAAGAATGATTTGAATTAAAAAAAAACTATTCTTTTACAAGTTATGACCGTTTGAATTTCCAGATATTTTTACGTCCATTTTCTATAAAAGCAAGTGGAATGTGTAAAGTTAAAGATTTAAAATCGTTCATTTCGTTACTAAGAAAATCCAATAAAATTAACTTCGTAAACTTTTTAAGTTAGTTTATATGAATTTTCTCAACATAATAATTTTCGAAATACACTTTTTGTAACTTCATGCTAGAGTCATGCTCTGTCAGTGATTTAAGTAAGTGTTCCATTGTCAGACGCGCACACCAGATGTATTCAAGTCGACTCCATAAATTTGCTAGTGTTATCGAGTGTAAACGTACCATGTAAATAAGGTTAATTAGTTCTCGGGTAATAACTAATTATTTTGTAGATTTCTTTTACCTGTTATTCTTAATATTCTGGTTTATTTAATTACTTATTTTTTTTTTTATTAATCAAAATTAGGTTGTTAAGAGTTCTTAGGAAAAAATTAAGGCCAACAGAAATTATAGAAGAAGTAAAGCTGAGAAGATAGACAATCTTAAAACGAAAACAAAATGTATTTTCATAATTTAAGAGTGAGGTCATACACCCTTAGTAATCAGTCTGATACGCCCACGTGTAATATCCGTCCGTTTGTCCCAACACGGTTCTTGCATAAATGCAATGTGCAAAATATTTGCAATCAAAATAGCAATTCGATTTAAAATGTAGTACTCGCTATCGTTTTCCCATTGCTATAATTTGCACTTCAACACTGACATCTATTGTGGATCATCATGATTTGAATTTACGTAATTTCAGTTACGAGGAGTAAGAATATGGGTATATCCTTTTAAGCTGAATCTCGAGGTTCAAATATTTCGGACAATAAAAAAAAATGGACGCCATTGTTCATCTACTGAGCATTAATTGCAGGCTTTGTATCTTATTAGTTGCCATCAGCTGGAGTTTCTCACTAGCACCTTGCTATAAATAGAGCTGGTACTTCTGAAGTTGGTAAAACTACGTCTCTACTTGTGCAGAGTGACTCTGTTTCAAAAAATCTATGCGAAAAGCTTGAGCGTCTATTTAAAATTCTAATAAAGCTAATTTTTGAGCTTCTGATCTTCGGTTTTAACCAGTTGTTGAACGAAACGTGCAATACTTAGGTGAAATATCAATCGTACTACAGGTCTACTTGTTAGTGGCGATACGAACCGTGAGCCATTCGAGAAAAAAGAAAAAAAAAAGAAACGTACTACAAGAACTTACTTTCCTGGATGTGAGTGTTAACGTTACTTACTACAAACCCTAGTAGTTTAACAGTATCTTAAATAAGAATGTTATTGTATGCATATTTCAAGTGTTAAATAAATTAAAAAAACTACACTGAACTACAGTAACACCCACTGCAGAGGCGAAGAGTAAACGTTTTTTAAAAGGAAAGCTTGAAGACAATTTTTAGGTAAATTGTACTGATCTGTAATCCCGAACTGAATAGTTGAATAAATAACATATTTTTTTAATTTTTTAACAAAACTGCAAATACTAACTGCATGTTGCTATTAAAATAAATATATTTTTAAAGGGAGGTCGGCAGGAAGTGTACCATATGGGGTCTTTGCTACCGAATACCAGCGGATGTCACAACGCCGCTATTCTTTCCTCTGGGGAAAGTATGGCTGTTTTCCATTAATTTTTTACCTAGACAGGAAAACACGATTAGTTTATGTAGCGATACTTCAGCCGGGAGATATCCAGGGTATACATAAATTAGTAATAAAAGAGTACTACATGGCCTTATATCGTCAAATAATCAAGGCAATGTAAACGCAATCAAAATATGTACATAATAAAATGTGACATTTTGAACTCACGCCATTAATTCAATAGGTAACGATACAACAATAAAATTAATTGTGACTCAATCTAACATTGTATTGATTTTCATTGTCTTAAATGTACTCAGGTCAATGTGCTTTTCTAGTCAATAAAATAATTGCTACCGCATAGCAACGTTTGTAATAATTAACCATTCAAATGCTGGCTTAAATTTATAGCGAATATGTATAGAAAACATGAAAGTCATCAAATATTTGATTATCACAAGAATAATTAATTTTAAAGGTCAAAATTTAAATTTACCGGTAGTCAGATTACATTGTTTGTTTAATACACCACGTGGCTTGTGGTACTTAACAACATAGGTACTTAAATAATTTATTTTTGTAAATACATATTTATATAGGGTCACATAGATACCTGAAAATCTCGGAAGCTAAGAATGCTAGCTTAGTGAAATAAATTGTGTTTAATAGACAATTAAACACTCCTTAAATAAAAGTACTAAAACTTATTGGTTATTGTAAAATTTTGCTTCTTTTTATTTTGACAGGTTTTTCAAAACTGCCAAAATAAAAAATGGGATCGTCTATGAAACTTGGTGTACAGCTTGCCAAGTCGCATAACCGTAATGTCAATACGTGGAGGTAAAACAAAGTGTAAATTGCAAAGTTGTAGAGGTCTGTTTCTATTTTTGTGTTAAGATGATCTTGGTTATTATTTATTTCAGTCAATTTATATGAATATAATACAAAGTTGCAAAAAAAACTATTACTTTTTCTTAAGGAGTATTTAGTTGTCTGTTATTTCACTAAGCTAGCATTATTAGCTTCCGATATTTTCAGGCATCTTTGTGTGACCCGGATTATACTCCTAATATTATAATCTTACTATCATATTCTATCCTGATTCCTATTTAATATTATAAATGTGTAAGTTTGTGAGGATGGTTGTAATTTTTAGATTATTATAGCTTGTAGCTCAGAGTAACCCAAAGGCTGTGATTTATAAATATGACGAGTGTATTGACCGAACTTTAACTATAAGTGTCAAGTAAGTCGGAAAAATGCTCCTATCTAAAGGTAGTCTCGGTGTACACATACACCGTTAGAGTTCTACGAACAAAATGTAAGTTAAGTAAGTTAAGTAAAGTAAGTTCTAGGATTTTAACATTACTGATAAAACAGTAAACCATAAATATATTTAAATAGGATGATAGCTTAATTTTCAAACTTCGTGACTAAAAAATTTTCGATTTTTGATTTTGATGTCATCTTGTGTGAAATGCCGTAATGAAAACGATGCAATCACTCGTATTTCCTACTTGTTTTTAGTTTTATTTCTATTTACATAAAATAGAACTACCTACTTCGTAAATCCATTACACATGTTTAAGAAGTATACGTAAGTCCATTTATTTAATAATTTTATCAGATATAAATCATAATTACAACAAACATAAACACAATTAATATTTAAATATAAATAAAGCTGTTTGCCTATGTTTTATAGTTAGTTATTTCATAAAATAGTTTTTGCATCCTCCTGTAAAGTTTGACTGAATGGAGATACGAAGTTTGATAATAAAGCCATCGCATATTTGCATAAAGTTGCGGGTGTCTGCTAGCTAATGCACACAAATATTTGCGAGCAATCGAAACTGCAGCTTGTAACATTACGCTGGAATATTTAACCACCGCGTCGAATACGTCGTCAAAAGATTTTTGTTTATCCATGAATCTTAAGCAGTGTAATATTGGCGGTTACACGGACCAAGCAGTCTTTACCAACTTAGTTGGTCTTACTTACTTTTTTTTTTAAATAACTTGGCAGGGTCTGTACTATGGTAAGCAGACTGCTGTTAAGCATACTTTTATATTACTAAATAAATAATAATAACTTGACACATCTCACACGCGACCGTCTGATCCCAAACTTGTCAGGGTCTGTACTATGATAACCAGACTGCTGATAAACATACCTATATATTACTAAATACATACATATTATAGGTAAATTACACCCAGAACAAATGATCGTGTTTAACACACAATTATTTGTCGTGGGTAGGAGTCGAACCCACGACTTCTGGCTCAGCAGTCTCATCACTAACCACTAGAACAACAGGCCCATTTTTGTACACTACCCGTTCTCTGCAATTTCACCTGCGTTTATGTTCATTGCTTGACTCCTAAGGGTTATTGTAGCGTGATGCTACATAGCCTTATAACCTTACTCAATGAATATTCAACAGATTTTTTTTCTTAATCCGACTCATAGTTTCAGAGATTAGTGCGTTTATACAAACAAACAAATAAACTTTTTAGCTTTATTATATTAGTAGAGATAGGTTTGGATATTCAGAAAAAAAGTTTGGGTAGGCATAAGGCGCCCAATACACGGTAGGTTTTGCTGTTAGTTTTGCCACAATCAAGACGGTGATTGACGAATAACCTATCGTCTAATGCAATGATAGACGGTAGCATGATGAGATTTTAATGTCGATATTATTACTTCAATCACCAACGAACATCCTTCAATCATGACTTTTGGTAATGTTTGACGTTTGTATGAGCGTCTAATGGACGCGAACTGGCAAAACGTGTAGATTCTATTGTACTGAACACCGTGTACACATTTTTGTCACACGCATGTTTTACAATAATTATTAAAAAAAAATCGACTTCAAAAAAAAAACTATTCCATAAAAGACTTATATGGTTTTCTCATAGATGCCATTGTCAGAACTGGACCAAATTGAGATAGGACTACACGGGAAGTACTAGCTTTCAAACACAAAAAGAATAATCAAAATCGGTTTACCCAGTCGAATGTTCTGAGGTAACAAACAAAAAAAAAAATTACAGTCGAATTGAGGACATCCCCCTTTTTTGAAGTCGGTTAAAATAAATATCTTTGTGTTTGTAGCAAAGATATAGTTATCCTACTAATATTATAAACACGAAAGTTTGTGAGGATATATGGATGTATAGATGTTTGTTACTCTTTTACGCCAAAACTACTGAACCGATTGCAATGAAACTTGGTATATAGATAGCTGGAGACCTGGATTAACATATAGGTTACTTTTTATACCGATATTCCCACGGGATCGGGACTTACCCGGGTGAAACCGCGGGGCGCTGCTAGTAACTTATAAATGACGCCTAGCCGCGACAATAACCTATGAAATTTTATGTTAACGTCGCGTGACAATATTAATATATTTTTATAGTCGTTAATGAAATGCAATTAACGCGGTCTTTTTAAAAGAGACAATAGGGGTTTCGTGTGTATATTAAGTGCTTTGATAATGTGTTTTCGGTGATTAAAGTTGCCGTCTAACAGTTACGTATACAATTCGGAGAGGACTCTGAGAACTTGGGGAGTTCTAGGTATAGTGCCAATAGGGTACCACGCCTTGACCTTTCCAAGTTCTCAATATGGTATGATAATCATAAATTTAAAATTTAAAATATCCCCGACTCGAAAATCCCTTCAACGATTACAAAAGAGCTGATGATCTTCGAACGGTGGAACAGATTTTCTTAAATGATACCTATCTAAGAACCCTCTCGATCAAGTCAACTTTCAAACAAAGAAAAGCACTCAAATCTGTTCATCCGTTTGGGAGCTACGATGCCACAGACAGACACACAGATATACAAACACACAGACACGTCAAACTTATAACACCCCTCGTTTTGTTAAAAATTAAGAGCTATTATAATGGTTAAAATAAATTATTTAACAGTTGGACTAAATATTAAAACTGAAAGATAAAAAAAAAATTGAACATAGTAAAGTATGACGTCACACGTTGTTAGTTCAAAGTTTCTAGAGAAAGAACCGATTTAAAGAGTCACTGATTTGACTTGAGCTTTAACCACGTATTTATAATTGCTTTAAAGTAAAAAGCTAAAAAGATACATTGGGTTCAGAATATTCATTTAATATTATATTTCTGAAGTTTGAAATTATGGAGAGTAGAAGTAAGGAACATCATCTCTGTTTATGAGAAAGTATTCGTGAAAAGCTTCGATCATAGAGGTAAACCATTTCGAAATGGCTCTCCTGTTCACTCTCGCGAAAAGTATATTTGATCGAAGGTGAACATTTTAAAAGTGTGCATTTAGGCGATGCTATAAAGAAAGGCGAAACTTTCACTTTGCCCACTTTTGAAAATAATGAGAACACAAATTGATTAGAAGACATTTGATTCCTCGCTAGTCGTTTTTGTCATTTGAGTTGCCATAAAAAGTACCTAAATATTTTATCTTACAGTACTTTACCCCTTCTATAACTACTCAGTATACGTAGTACGTGTTCAAGTGTACGGTTGCTTATAAAACCGACCACACAAACCCAAAATATTATTTACACTGTCAGGTGTACATCCACACTTTTCACTTTATCCCCATACTAGATTGGGCTCCTTATCTTCATACTTTCATGTACTATTCTATACCTTCATAATCATTAGAAATTCAAAGTGATATAGGTAAGTGAGTATGTAATGGGATTGGTGACCACTTATTGTAGTAGATTTACTAGTTCGTCTTGACTGAAGCGATGCATTTCCTTAATGGAATAACAAGATGTATCAAATCAAATCAAATCATTTTATTTTCTCTCTCACACAGAAAGTGGTTACAGAATCAAATCAAAAATGTGAGTGTACATTGTTCAGAAGGTGGATCTGTGTGAGAGACTGGTATCTGTACTAGGTAAACCTGTATGACAGATTACCAGCCTCTCCAGACTCCAGATAAGTGAGATCTGTATGGAGTGTGTGTGTGTGTGTGTGTATTTGTGTGTGTGTGTGTGTGTGTGTGTGTGTATTGTGTGTGTGTGTGTGTGTGTGTGTGTGTGTGTGTGTGTGTGTGTGTGTGTGTGTGTGTGTGTGTGTGTGTGTGTGTGTGTGTGTGTGTGTATGAAGGGTTAATAGTGAACAGCTCACGTAGTTTTATTTGAAGAAGAAAGTATTACACACATATTATAAGCAGACAGAAAATATTCTACATGTTTTATTACTATGTATCCTGTTCTATAAAGTTTTTGCAAAATTAATTGGTAATTCTTCTTCATAAATTATTCCTACAATCAGACGAAGTTCACGGCAGATAATAATTATTGTGAAGTTCACACTGTTAGTGGTATTAAGGTTGAATGAATCCACAGTTTGAGGGTACTTACAAATTAATAATTACTATTTTCGATTAGTCCCTAGACTCTTAGAACTAAAAAATTGTTGTGTATATATATTATAATTGTTGTGTAGTGTTTAAGGTTTTGTATGTTATTGCATTGTCTCATTGGTAGAAACTTGTCTAAGACACAGGCTCGGCCTAATTTAAACGCTATGCAATGAATTGAAATATAAAGTGTTTCAGAGTAATTAATTTTTAAACATTGTTAGAGCAATAAACATTTAAATTAAATTAAAAACTACTACAGGCCTAATGACTTTGGCCTCGTATAAATATTTTTTTATTGAACGGCCTATATAGAAGCTCTATGTTGTGCAATTGTGTGTATTACAATATTGTAAATCTGAAAGAAAGAAAATTTTATTACCGTAACGAGCGAAAACTACCAACCACATATAACTTTCAGGATTATATATATAGGACTTTCATAGATGTTCTATAAAATGACTAAAATTGTTGAAACCAGTGTTAAATAATTTCTATGATGTATATAAACTTTACCAATATATCGCTTAGTTGGATGTGTACATCCAGCTAAGCGATAGGTATATTATATTGGTAAAGTTTATATACATTGTTATTCTATTAATTAAATTATTTAAAATACTACTATTTTTAGTATACCATAGACAATATTGTTATACCTAAGTATAAAAGGTTATACATAATAATTTAAGTACTTTGAGCTAGTAACAGCACATAATATATAATTAATAGTACTGGTGTCCTAGAGTAGAAAACATGATTTTTTAAAACCTCTTTACATGTTAATTGTTTTTAAATGTTTTACATGTTTGTCCTTACATGTTTTCTTTCCATTCTACCTGTATAGGATGTGAGTTTACCTATTTTAAGCATCGCAAAATCAGTTACCCTAGAGTCAACGAACTATGAAAATGTTTCGCACTTTGAAAAAATCATAGCCAGAAGTATTATTTAAAAAATGTCGACTTCAACCACCTAGACGATGCAAGTACAAAGCAACGCATAACTCCAGAACAATTTTTTAATTTTATCTATTTACTAGCAACCCGCCCCGGCTTCGCAGGGTAGCAGAGACATCTACAACAATCATCAACATATTTCAATCAATTTACACAAATTCTTAACAAATTATACACCTAAACCTTCCTCATGAATCACTCTGTCTATAAGTGAAAACCGCATGAAAATCCGTTCAGTAGTTTTTCAGTTTATTGCGAACAGACAGACAGACGCGGCGGGGGACTCTGTTTTATAATATGTAGTGATAAACCTTACTTAGTGAAATATTCTAAATACTTAAAATATTATCATATTTGGCTAAATCGTTTCCGAGAAATCGTTTACGTATCAAAAGTGACCTACGACTCGCTTGTCCGCTGCTATCTTTAGGAATCTTTAACGTTTTTTATGATTATTCTTATAATTACTATTGTACTTTAAAAATATTATTTTTATTTTACTTAGCATTAAAAGTCTTTTTTTTAAATTACTTAAATTTTAAACAGAATTATAAAAAAAAAGGAATAAAAAGTACTTACGAATATGCTTTCATAAATCTCTCCGTAGAACGTGATGGGTACTTTGAGCGGCACCTCAGGAGAAGGTATCTCATTTCCCTTAGGCAAGTTTTGGTCGAGCCCCGGCCCGTAGGGGTAGAACTGGTCCCGCGTGAGGGCGCCAGCGCACGCGAGGAGGGCGAGCACTCCCGCGAACGTCCACATCTTACCACTCGGCACACTATACTGGAATCACTGGAATGCTCTTCGAGTTAATGGGCCGTATATTGTCGTACTACTGAAATAAACCAAGCTTCGTTTCGTAAGTTGCGGTCAATGTTTGAATTCTGGTTCTTAAAAATGTTTCAAATGTAATCAGCTAATTGGTGCAAATGGGTTGTATTAATAGTGTTGTTTTTTTTTAATCTGTTCACCCGTCTAACATACGGACAGATGGGAGATTAAGTTTTTTTTGCAGTAGAATAACAATGTTAATGTTGCTGAAAATTAATATGTTTTTTCTCGAGATGTTAAGAATATAACTAACTTCATAACATGAAATACCAAGCAATAACTAAATCTCTAGTGATGGGACACAAATATTATAATTTATCTATACTAATATTATATGTATAAAGCTGAAGTTTGTTTGGTTGAACGTACTAATCTCAGGAACTACTAGTTCGAATTGTTAAATTCTTTTAGTGTTGGATAATCCATGTATCGAGGTAGGCTATAGGCCATATCACGCTACGCATAGGAGCGGAGAATCAATGAAACTTATTGCAAAAACTGGGAAAATTTACAAACGCAGACGAAGTTGTGCGGGACAGCTAGTAACATACACACATCAAAAAAGTCTAAGCAACACGCATCATTTACAGAAACTGCATGTTATTTTATTTGTTTCTTAGCAAAGTAGATTGGTATACACTCTTTTTTGTTCTTGGCAACATACTGGCTGATTTTAAAAATAGAAACTTTTCGATTGTGTTTTGTTTTCATTAAAATAAATGCTAATTTTTTTTGCTCGATTTCGTGTGTTTTCGTTGCTTGATAAATTTGGTATTTATCTCAGTTTTATCATTTTGAGATTTACAATTTTTGAAAAAAATTTGTGGTGAGTCATTTTTCATGTCATGGAGCGACACGCCATTTGACTGCTGATGAAATGCAGAGTGCTGTAGGAATAACACAAGCGGGAAATCAGTTCCAGGTATCTCGGCATTTTGGTGTCAATAGGAGCGTGATTTGTCGTTTTTGGCAGCGTTATGTTAATGCAGGGGACCCTGCTAAGCAGCACCCAGGACGTGGAAAGAGTACAACTGCTCGACAAGACCGATACATACAACTGACTGCAAGACGTCAGCCGATGTTAACAGCTCGGGAGATAGGTTTAAAGCTACAATGCTCAAGCGGTGTTGTTGTTAGCCACTAAACCGTAAGAAATAGGCTGCATGAATACGGCCTACGACCACGATGTCCAATTAGGTACCCACCTATACACCGGTTTGGATTTAGGCCTGATACGAGAAGGGTAAGAGTGTATCTTCGTCCCGGAAATACTGAACGGCTGAGATGCGTCCAGGAAGTGCCGTGTGCCAGTGCAGTTCCACAGTGATGGTATGGGTGGGTATTTTGAAGAACAGACGAACTGACCTCGTTTTTGTAGATGGCAATATGAACGCTGAAACTTACGTTGAAGATGTCCTCGGGCCTTAATGTCACCCATTTGCACAAAGTCTTGGCTCAGATTTCACATGATGCATGACAATGCGCATTCGCACACAGTATTGAAGAACCAAAGAGTATTTGGCAATGGAAAACCTCCGGGTATTGCCGTGGCCTGCACAATCGCCAGACTTCAATCCCATGACATGCTCCAGAGACGTGTTCTAGAGAACCTGGACGGTGTGTCGACACCCCAGCAACTGAAAGACTTGTTTAAATTCCATTGATAATACCTAAACCTTCCTCGTATATCGGTCTATCTATTGGTGAAAATCGCATGAAAATCTGTTCAGTAGTTTTTGATTTTATTGCAAGCAGACAGACGGATAGACGCGGCGGGGGATTTTATTTCATAATATGTAGTGAAGAAATATAAATATTTTACAATAGTACAAATCGTTCAAAAGTTCAAAACCATAGACGTTGTTTATACTTTTTTGATGTGTGTATATTTAAAAAAGATAAAGTTTTCAGTTGCTTTTCCTTATTTACTATTCGGTTTAGTTAGAAACGTATTTATTTATAGATTATTTATTATAAATGCTGTTTTTGTTTCTCAGTATAAATTACTGATTAGTAAACAGTGATTACTCAAGAATAATAAACTTATCGCAATACCTACTGTTTGACTTTTTTATATATTTCTTGATCAGGGAATAATGTCATTCTGTTCAGTTTTTTTTCAAGCTTACAAACAGTCGATTTGTCGAGTATAATAGTCAGGGGTGTCAAAGTGTAGTTAAAGAATCAGAATCATGTAATTTAGAAGTATACCGAGGAATAGAATGATACGATGATATACGGATATAGAATAGTTTACTAATAATTCAGTTCACACGGTAATTTGTGCTCAATTAAGTGCCTTTTATTCCTATATTTACTACTGGTTTGTAATTAAAATTATTTGCGAATGGGCTACAACATCTGAAGTACCGGCAGGGCATTTTATGTGGGAGAGCCATGCTTCGGCACATATGGGCCGGCTCGACTCCGCTTGATACCACGGCCTCACAGAAAACCAGCAGTAAAACAATGCTTGCATTGCTTTTCGCCGCGTGAGTGTGGTTACCGGAGGCCCTAACCCTTTCCTCTCATCTATTCCCGTCCTTCCCCTCTCTCCCCTCTCCTCCCCTCTAAACCCCCTCTCCCGTCTTCCCGCTCTTCCTCGCTCTGCCCCCCTCTCCCCCTCTTCCCCTATTCCCACCTTAAAAGGCGGCAACACACTTGTGACTCTTGAGTTACAGGTGCCCATGGGCGGCGGTAGTCATTTACCATCAGGTGACCCGTCTGCTCGTTTGCCCCCTATACCATAAAAAAAAAATTCACCTTCACACATTGGAACCTAAATGGTCGCGCACGGTACGGTTCCAGAGGAATTTCCTCCCGCGACCGCACCGGCTGTGGAATGAGGTTCCCTGCCGAGGTTTTCCCGAGGGACTATAGTATGGGGTTCTTCAAGAAAGGAGTGTATAGGTTTTTAAAGCGGTACGGTAACCGCTTACCATCAGGCAAAAATTAATAATTAAAACATTTTAACATGAACAAGAAATAATAATTAATTAAATTGTAAGTATCATCTGTGAGCGAAGAATGTCGTTATCTTAAGTATTACAAAGTTTGTAATGACTTGTTTGTTTGTTTGTCCCCATTTAAGCTGTTATCATCCGATACACGATTAGAGCTTCATTCACTTAAATATAATGTTTCCGCTAATACTGGCTAAATATGTTTTATGGTATTTAATGATCATGTATAATATCCTAACTAAATATTATAAATGCGAAAGTGAGTTTGTTTGTTTGTTCGTTTTCACGCCCATAACTACTCAACCGATCATCATGAAATTTTGTAAAAATATTGTCAGTGGTACAAAAAAAGAAACAGGATATATATACATCTAGAAAAAAAATACTGTTCCCGAGGGATAGCAAAATAATCTAAACACGAATGAAACCGCGGGCAAAAGCTTGTTTTTTTAGTAATAATTTGAGACTCCTTGCTAGTGATGTGCCGGATATCCGAGGGAGAAAAAAAAAATTGTATGCGTATCCGTCACTTTTTAGCGGATCTTTACGTTATTCTTAATTATGTAATTTTTGGGGAATTAACGCGATCACGAAGTAGGTATTACATACCTCTGAATTGCCTACGTTTCGACCAGGTTGCACTGGCCGTAGTAAGCCTGTGACCACCCGGATAAATACATAATTAAGTATATAATGGAACGCGAAAGTTTAAAAGTTAGTATGACAAATATTTACATTATTATATTTTATTACGTTTATGAAATTCTAAATTTATTTTGCTAAAATTAAATATAAAATTTCTGATGTAGTGAATCTTTGTGATAATTATGTGTCTTAAAATAATTATTAAAAAAACGTGCGCAGTGCAAGGTGAAACATGTGTCTTAGTCTTAGTCCTCAAAGTGAACTGTCATGTCAAGGACACGCGTATCGGCATCAACTGAGAAAAAACTTGAGGTCCGTATCCGTATTCGCGGATCTAGACACTAGTAATCCATTTTTGTATCCGCGGATATAAATGTTTAAGGAACCCGCACATCACTACTCTTTAGTCTTCTTATACACCGCCGTCTGATCCCAAACTAGGCCGAACCTGTACTATACAGACTGCTGATAAACATAGTTACATATTTCTAAATACATAGATATTATAGATAATTATTTACCTTAGGTGAGAATATAAATATTAAAAAAAAAAGAAAATATTAGAAAAGGTAGGATTGTTTTTTTGGTACCTTCCTGGTTCTGGGATTATCGACTCTTGATGTTGGGAGGCTAAATCAGGATAATGGAAAAACGTGGTAAGTGAAGTATACTAACTACTTATGAACTTGGTAAATGCAGTAATGTAAAAATCGATGAAGACTTACCCTATTGGACGAGATCTTTTCCAAGTTGCAACGTTGGGCCATACAGGTGATGAGGACAACATTTCGTATACTTTTTAGAGCGCCAAAAGCTTCTCCGTTGCTTGTCTCCAACCTGTCAGTAAGAATAGCATCACACTTGTCGTAGACGGCTGCTAGGCCCTGTGGCCTAGCAGCCGCAAGTGGATTGACCCTGTGATTATGCCTAGGATTGTGAACTCCTACATTGCGATGGATGCAAAGAATAATCCACTAATCTGAAGCACCGTGTTTTACTGAGACTTAAGTGAAATGTTGTAGGTTTATGAAATTAATTAAAGTTTTCTCTTTTTCCTTTTAATAACATTACTAGAATAACCACGTAAGGTCTTCGTAAGTTTAAAATGAAGTAACTGCTTGCACTAAATGTAAGAGAATCTACTTGGACTTTAAACTGAGATGTCTATTTTCCACCTTGCACTAAGTGCCACTGATGGCTATTGTATCATCTGCATAATAGTGTATACTTATAATAAAGACAACAAGTCTTAAGATAATCAAAGCCTTAGTTAGTTTATTTTATTATACGGCACTTTTATTTATATTCTTCATCAAACATTATGATCCAAGTACCCTATCTATCTATTTATAGAGAGAAAATTTGTTCACAAAGCAAGCAAATAAAAACTAAAATACTGAAACAGTGAACCACAAAACTGACTATTTTTCTCTTTTTGTACAGAAAATATTTGTTTGGTAATTATAGTCGGTAGCCAGCTAGAAACCAGCACCTAAACTGAACTAAAAACAGATTGTTTCATCTCAATTCACTTGGGATATTTTATTTATTGTGTCTCACTTGTTACATTAACTATATCAGTTACTAACCATGCACACTTTCCCTAAAAGAAGGAGGTAGCAATATTGTCATTTCCGAGAATTATTTTTAAAATTTCGTGACTTTTATAAATATTACATGTGTAACTCGGCACTTAATTGTGATAATATTAATAAGGTAAAATACTTTTTTTGGTTTTCGATCGAAATGCACCGATCGTGGTCACGGGTGGACTCAATGTGGTGGGTCATTTCCATTGCCGAGAACAGAAAATGTGCAATGGATTGAGGTAACGAGAAAACTCTGCGTTTAATATAAGTTAAGTACACACAAATTGAGTTCTGGTTAAAACTAACATGTACGTTTCAGAATATAGGTTAGTTACTTATAAATGTTGCATGACACGTGAAGCCAATCTACTGTTTGTGAATCTATGGACCGGTTATCTAAAGGGATTCCAAGTGTGTCAGGGGTGTTCATGCTTATTGCTATTGTGCTACATGATTCTACGTCAATAAAAATGTCTTAACCTTACATAACCCTAACATTTTTACTTTGATTACTATCTTGATTTTGTTTAAATTTGATAAGTTGCCAAAAATACGTCTCGACGAAACCGACAGACGGATATCGAATGATTCCATGAGGCTCCTTTTTGCGAGATATGGAACCTCTAAACTTGTTAAACCTGTGGAATATCTATCCATTGCTTTTCTTGCCAATTATACAATATGTTGCCCAGAAATATATCTCTCCAGCTTTAGCGATAACCGTATCCGAAGATGTTTTGACGGTTGGTTTGGAGGGTTTTGCTGTGAAACATTGTGAAACTGGGAGTTACTTCGTGCGACACTGTCGGAGACAATAGTATTGCACACACTAATAGTATTGTCCTATTTCTCTTCAGATTTAGTTAATTATACTATTCGAGTGTCGACGTTCCCGTTATAATTTCACAATACTAGATATAAAACAGTCGTTCAAATCCCAAAGCAAGAGGCAATTACTGTTTCACCGTAGACCGCGAGCTACGGTCATAAACTCTCATTCATCAAAGTCTTAAAGAAAACTATTAACACAAATAGTACAACTATTTTTAGGGGAGAATGTGGCTTAAAAAACGAGTATTAAATGAGAGGTGACACGATCTCTTGTGATTATTTTGAGAAAGCATTTAGATGTATTTATAGCAAACGTAACATTCCGCATCGCTGCAACTGTATGTTTTGAAAGCTATAATTTCTTGAACTTATTATTATGATTTACATTTATATCCAAAATCTTCATCTATATTATAGTATTTATATAGTTCATTTTGTTAGTTACATAAAAGAAGCCTAGGTCTGAACGAACATCTTCATCTCTTTCTTTCACAATTCACCTTTCTTATTATAAAGAAAATTTTGATGATTTTTAGCTCATCACTAAACTTAACAATGAAAAACACTAGATTATGATAAGATTGATGGGTGATAAACTAAGTAACATTACTGGGGTCAAGTCTACGTGTGACGGGATACGAATGCACAGCCCTCGTGTCTCTGAAAGCACATTTATCCTTCAAACCTTTTGATTTGTATTTCATGTAGCCTATTATATTTAAAAAACCAATCAATGTATCAATAGTTAATAACAGGGTAACAGTTGTAAATAATTGTTATTATTAAAACAATATTTTTTAACCCTTGACGCAAAAATGAAGGGTGTTAAAATATAAGTTTAAGAAGCGACCCGCTCCAGCTTCGCACGGGTGTAATGTAGATACTAATGTGGTGAACAATTATCGTCATATCATTAAACAAATTAACACAAAACAATATAAAACTATGCGTATAAACCTTCCTCTTGAATCGCTCTATCTATTGGTGCAAACCGAATTAAAATCTGTTGCGTAGTTTAAAAGATCTAAGCGTACAAACGGCGGAAGCGACTACAGCTCCTAAACGGATTGACCGATTTCAATTTAGTTTTTGTTGTTGTTTGAAAGGGGACTTTATCGAGACTGTTCTTAATTATAATTCAATAAAATCTGTTCAGACGTTTGGAAATCATCAGCTCTTTTCTAATAGTTAATGGGATTTTGAGTCGGAGGTATTTTTTTATTTATTAGGATGTATTATTTTAATAGGGCGACGCATACATATAACTGTAGCCCAAATATTTATTGAATATTATTATCAGATAAGCAAGATTAAATAATAAACAGTTTGATTTATTTATTAACAATTCCATCACTTGTTTTTTTTTAAAGCTCTTGTTGTGTTGTGTTCCATTTAGATATTGTCCGTTTTTACTATTCAAAACATTTATAAATAAAACAATTAAACATTATTAACAAATTATTGTTTTCTACTTAGCGACTAATAACATTATTTTGTACAGAAATTATTTATACGCGGTAAAAAACAAAACGAAATACCAGACTTCTATGAGCTGTTTATAACCATTCTTTACTACACTTATTTATTACTCAATGCAGATACAGAATGCAAAAAAAAAAAAGAAAAAAAAATATCCCAAGGTGGACGAACTATCTACAAGTACATGCAAGTTTGTACGGAACCCTCGATGCGCGAGTCAGACTCGCACTTGTCCTGTTTTTTTAATAATAAGTACATTCATTTGTAAAACAAGAATTTGTAGACGGTAGGAATGGAAAAAGTCTCCAATCGGTCCTTTCGGTTGGTAAAAACAACATTTAACGCGGTTTTAAGAAATCACGGGTAAATCATGCTATGGTACGTTTTCTGTAAAATTTTTGCTTGACATAGATTAATGTCGTAGTAATAATTGTATTAATTAAAGCTAAAACTTATTTTTAGAGGAGAAAGCAGCAATTTTATGTGTAACACACTTCAGAGTATGATTCTCAGTGCCAAGAACTCAAAATGAGTATGTACAAAACATTCTGTACGTGCACAATTATTTGTGAGCATTGACCCAACTGTAGATAATTCGCACGAAAATATCACCGCGATTTAATTCACAAGTAGCAGGTTGACGACCCCGCTGAATGCATGCTGGCAACTTGCCTCCGAGATAAACTGGGTTAAATTAAGTCTTGCATTTAACTAAAACATGCAAACACTTTGCGGCTAAATCTAACGTGTTCATGCATCTTGTTCAAAGACGGATGGTATGATAGACGATGTATCTATTTTCGTTTGTTTTCTTGAAATAAAACCCTCTCTTGTGTCTGCCTATAATATTTTGTAATCACTACATATCACTACATATTATTAAACAAAGTCCCCCGCCGCGTCTGTCTGTCTGTTCGCGATAAACTGAAAAACTACAGAACGGATTTTCATGCGGTTTTCACTAATAGACAGAGAGATTCATGAGGAAGGTTTTGGTATATTATTTGTACCCGTGCGAAGCCGGGGCGGGTTGCTAGTCACTACATATTATAAAACAAAGTCCCCCGCCGTGTTTGTCTTCCGTCTGTGTGTTCGCGACAAACTGAAAATCTACTGAACGGATTTTCATGCGGTTTTCACTATTAGACAATTAGACAGAGTGGTTCATAAGGAAGGTTTAGGTGTATAATTTGTACCAGTGCGAAGCCGGGGCGGGTTGCTAGTTATAAATAAAACAAAGTCCTCCGCCGCGTCTGTCTGTCCCTCTGTTTGCGATAAACTCAAAAACTACTGAACGGATTTTCATGCGTTTTTTACCAATACATAGGGCGATTCATGAGGAAGGTTTAGGTATATAATTTGTTAAGGTTTTGTATAAATTGGTTGAAATACGATGATGATTGTTAAAGATATCTCTGCTACCCGTGCGAAGACGGGGCGGGTTGCTAGTTTATTTATAAAATTGCTGTTTTATATAACTAACATTTTATCTATATTTCATTAATCGACTTTCATAATTTCCATAGAAATTCATCAATACCTCCCCTATAAAAATCTCGAGGGAACCGATGAAATCGCTTCATAGGGTTGCATAATTTTCTACGTAAGAAGTTTTCCAAAAATGTCATGCAAGTATTGTTGGTGGCGGAAAGTTTGCATTCGTAACTACTGTAGTTTTTAACCGACTTTAAAACAAGTAATTTTCACTGGATAGGCTCTGCACTGGATATATACTTATCGATATACATCGCTGAGTAGTCTCATAATAATTCTTTCAAAAAAAAAACCGACTTCAACAAAAAAAAACTATTCCATAAAAGACTTTTATATGGTTTTCTCATGGATGCCATTGTCAGAACTGGACCACACGGGAAGCACCAGCTTTCAAATAAAAAAGAATCATCAAAATCGGTTCACCCAGTCGAAAGTTCAGAGGTAACAAACATAAAAAAAAAACACAGTCGAATTGAGAACATCCTCCTTTTTTGAAGTCGGTTAAAATTAAAAAATAAGTTCTCTAAGTTTAAGCCCTAAAATTGGGAATACAAGCTATTATACGTGTATAAAACATCAATTACAATATACATCTATTATACAACACAAACAGTATAATTACGCCGGTATGACTCAAGAACGTCAGGAAAAACGAGGTCCCCAGGTGATATTCACTATGTCATAAAACAGTATATCGAACGCACTTTTGTATTGATTATATGATATTAAATTAAGCCTGAATATTAAACATACATTGCATAGGTACACGACCAACGTACATACTTTTAGATATTCAGCAAGATTTTCATTGTTCTGCGTGCTGAGTTAGTTTTCACAACCATATTTGGTAATGTCATAGCAACAATATCATCAATTACAGAGTTAGCGCAATATATAATTTCACAAGAAAATCTATTAAGGGTAGATTTAAGTGAAGTGTCTGATAAACTATTAAGAGAAATATATTGTTCGGTGGCAGACGAGGTAAAAACTAAACCGCTTATTGCTGAGTAAATGATGAAAAATGTTCAGTTCCGCGACGACAACCCCTACCACGAGTTTCGTTTTTATTTTCTGGGCAGACACTACTCACAACTCAACAATTTTTAAGCTTATATAGTTATTTGCACGATACTCAAGCCTAAAAATCAGTTTAATGTTTGTTCCAGCTAGTCTCCGGAACGAGTGGACCGATTTCCACGGGACTTTCACTGACAGATAGCTGGTGTTATAAGGAGTAACTTAAGCTAATTTTATTTTGGGAAAAGCATTAAGGTTCCGCGCAAAATATATAAATATGTACACGTGAGCGAAGCCGCGCAGGAATTGCTAGTCTGGAATAAAATAATTCTAAACGTAGCTAAGCCTCATGGAGTTCTTGTTATTACAGAATCCTGGGGTACAATCTATATGCTTTTGAAATGAGTGGATCGTCAATTATACATACTCTACAGATGCGACTCTAATAACGACGGCGACGTATGACTCGCTCATGTGTTTCGAGGTCTTGAAAACTGTTACAAACAGAGTCAAAAGATGATAAGAATTAAGTCAGTAACGTCTTCTAACTACATTCGAATTCGAAAACTATGTTAACAACATGTCATTATTTTTTTGTTATTGGGAGACAGTTCTTTCTGCACTCTCTCTCTTCAATCAACACCGACAAAATGTATAGTTTTAATTTACTGTAAGATATAACTATTTATTAAATTATATATGCAAATAATTCAACGGTCAGCCTGGTGATAAGTTAATGCAACCAAACGCAATATCAACAATATCTCCCAAATCACTGTCAACCCTAGCTGATATACAACTATGTGTAATTGTATATCAGCTAGGGTTGCCAGTGCTTTAGGAGAAACGGTATTTTGTATTTTCACACAATTCTCACAATAAAACAAATAGTACTGGAATTTGTAAAGAAATGAGTGCTCCCGTGACTAGTCTCCACTGGACGCCGGACGAGATCTAAATCTGATGGGGAGGAGTTGGAGAGGAGGGGTGGTTCGGAGTGCGGGGGGAGGCAATAATGTAAGAAGAAAAGCCTTGTAAAAGCCAGTGAGAAGGCTGACTAGCGTGTTTATAACTTTAATACTAGCTTTAGGAGCAAGACCTTGAGATTAAAATGTCATATTGTTTATATAGGCTGAATTTTATTTTTAACTAGTTCATCCGACAGACACGACGTTGTACTGTTAAATTTTATTTTATTAGAAAACGCTTCCCGTTTTCCTCAAATATCTTCATTTGCAGGGCAAGTTTTAATGCTCTAAAAGCCTAATTCGGACTATTATTAACCTTCCTGCCGTTCTCAAGTGATGCGTTTACCAACGAACAACTTTCATTTTTATTTGCATAGATAGATAGACTCGTTTACAAGACAGATTTAGAAGGAAACCAAGAAGAAAACAAATAACAAATACTGTAAGTTTACAAGTACTAGAGAACGCGTGTTGGTCGAATTTCGACCAACACGCGTTTTTCATTGGCCAGTATAACTTTAGCTGCCATTGTATAGACTCACTTACCATGACAGGTCAACGCATATACTGGACCCGTGTAATTGCATTAAGCCGTTTTCACTTAATTTTCAAAGTTATAAGACATATTGTTCAAAAATTTTAGCTTTCTGCACTTCTTCTATATATAAACTGTAAATATTCCAAAATTCAATGAAATTCGAAAACGAAAAATTAAAAAAAATAGTACAAAGAATTCTCTTCACGTATTAATATAAGTCGTTGTAAATGTATGTAAATATAAATATTTCGGGTAATACTGAAAATCATTATTTTAACTAAGAAAAACACCAGGCGGAGAAAACTTCATAAGGGTTTAGTTTCAAATTTAGTCTTAAGTATTTATATATCGTTTAATTATAAAGATCATATAGGCCTAAGTAGCGTCGATAAGTCAAGTAATTAACGGCTTCTGGCTCGAGAATTTGCCCACGCACTCTTGTACGCCTACATGAAAGAACTCGGAAAGAAAATGTGATTATTCCTTTAGGTAAACCGGCAGTCATATTATATTGCTATTCAAAGAAACGGATAATTAAAAAACTACTATATTTACAGAGTAATCTCTGAAACAGTTGTTAAACAGTTTTTACCACAGGTATTTATTCAAAATCAAAACGGAATTATTCGACCGTATATGAAAACCTCATGTGTTTGCCAAATACGTCGAATACAGTATACTAAACGAATATTCGGCATATCTCTAACAACAATGTTATTTCGCCAGCATTCTGACACAATTCTACTAAATTTAATTTTGTGATACTTAATGATATACAAAAAACTGAAAGTTATGTAGTTGTATGCTATTTTGTACTACTATTTTGATAAACACCGACGCAAAAACGAGGGGTGTTATATAAGTTTAACGTGTGTATTTGTGTGTCTGTCTTTGGTATCATAAACGGATGGAGCGATTTTGGTTTGATAATTCAAGAAAATCTGTTTAGCCGTTTAGAAGATCATGAGCTGTTTTCTAATCGTTGATGAGATCTTTGAGTCAGGGGTATTTTAAATTTTTAATCACAAATTAGTTTGTCAGTGATAAGGTAATTAACTAAATCTATATATAATAACTCTATATGTTCTGGATAATTTCAGGAGGTTCAGTTCATCATCGAGTAGATTTTTTTGAGATATTAATTTCTTTAGTTGATGAAAGGTATAGAATTCGGTGTAATGTATAACAAAATTGATTGATACATGTCCCAAGAGTAATGGTATCCAATCAATAATGATTTGTCACGTCACGGTTATTTCAGTGACAGTGTACAAATACCACATCAGAATTACCTCGTCAAAAGCAGCGTGATTTTAGTTAACGATATATTATATCACTTTGTTTAAACTACTTGTAAATAAGTGCATTTTTATGTCCTTTCAGTCTCCTTTTTTATCATACCGCTTTAATAGTATAGTGAAACTTATTTCAAATATGTATTTACATATTTCTCTTTGTGTACCTTCATCATAGTATCAGTACATAGACCTTATCAAAGGAAATCTAGGTATTTTTATGTAGACACAATCAAAGGGTATTAAAAGTCTAAAACGTTTAGGAAAGTTTTCTATTTCATAATTGAAGTAGTCTAATTTTTAATTATTAAATGAAATATAAACGTTGCGAAGAAAACAAGGCTTTTATGTAGAATCTTTAACGTAAATTCAATCATTCAAATTTAAAACAAAAGTATGTCTTTTTCTTTCAAATGTATGGCTACAGTTCTTAATTTAAAATAAATAATAGATTTATGTTCTTATACCTATAAAATTTGTTTATAAAAGTCGTCGAAACGCAATGTAATGAGTCGAAACTCATCAAAAATACAGTCACCGGCGCCAGCCCCAAAACCATCTGAAAGACTGCATTTTTCTTAAAAACAAAGACTTTCCTTCAAATTATTTATGACTTTTTGTTGAGATTAATTGAATGGAGGGTAGACTTGCGGGTAGTTTTCGGGAGCGTCTCTTCGCCTTCCGGTTACTGAATGATTTCCCACTTCCGTTCGGATATGGTATTGCTAACGAAACGCTTTGTGAATGTACCTTGGCCCTGTGGACCGGCGTCCTTATTTATTGCGTCTGTAAGAAAGTGAAGTTTAATAGCAATTTTAATTTTTTATTCAAAGGCTTTTTTCGATATTCTTTTAGGAGCAAAAAATATAGTGTAGAATTGTTTTTATTTCCACAATATTTTTTTATAGCCTTACATATGTGATTGTTGGCCTAATGATTCTGACACCAGCACAGTTATTTACGAGTTTCCAACCTATTAAAAATCTTTCTTCCTTTTTATATGGTTTCCTTTGAGTCCATGATAAGGAGGTCAGTTCACGACTATTTCCGCGGCAATAAAAACGCTTCCAACTGGTGATGGTAACTTTACTGCAAATGGCGTGTAATGCAATGATTGGAAGGAGGTTCAGTATCATCTCAAAGTATTTTTTGGGACATATACCATTGTACAAGCTGTAGAGTATACATAAGGAATCGAAAAATATACAAGAACTAAAGAACTCATATATAATAAGGTAGCAGAATATATAGTGTATTATATAATCATAATTTTCTAAATCCGTATATACATTTTTATATTTCAACATGAAAAAAATTTTTTTGAGGAAATATATGAAAATGGACCAATTATTAAATCTTTTGTTACCGATGATAGAATGTTACGTTACTTAACAATGATTCAATCATTGCTGACATATTTTATAGCCAATTATAATAGTACCATGCTCCATTTTTCAAAAACATTAGTGTCTTGACAACGACTTTTTTAAAACACGAGATGAATTTAAACTGTAAAAGTGTCACTATCCGTAAGGCTGCATTTCATAGAAAGTCTAGACTCGGCGAAATGGGAGGTAATAAATTGGGCTGAATGACCATATTTCTAGGGCTGTCTCTATTAATGGATTTACATTCGCTGGCTCAGCGTCTTCTGAACATGTTAATGATATAAAATTATGTAAATAAATTACAGTCAGTTACTGGCAAAGACATCTGAAGCAGCGGAGAGGAGAAATTAACACCCGGTTTCTGAAAGGCTGATCAAAATATTGTTCAACTAACAGAGCTGTCAAGTTCCAGATTTTGCAGTAAAATATGACAGCTCTGGTAACTGACCCGATGATCAAATCAAAGTGCCTCATGGTTTCAGCAAATCATTATATCCTTGACAGGAGATTTGACATACGATTATTTCATGTTTGCGTTGATCAGAATTAATATCGAGTTTCAATACAATAACTAATTTACAAAGTCTAAACATGTTATTGCCACATCAAAAACTCGTATTTATATATTTTATTAAAAATAAGGTAAAACTAAAACAGAGGATAAAACAGTTCACTATTTAATCAAAATCAGTTAATAGACATTATTATGACTAGTTATACCAGTAGTGCTAAGCTATTGGTCAGTTAACAATAGCGGGGTGTTAAAAGGTAAGGCATGCATTTTAAGTTGATAACAATAACCTGAGTGCTGATTGAGGTACGAACAACATAGCACTTACTGTTATTTAGTGATTTTGATAATTTATAGCAGTAATTGTGAGATTGTTTCTAGCAAACAGTTAATGTTCAGAGATATTTGTGATCCTTAAAAATAGGTTGACTTATTTGTAGGTTCCAGTTTCTTAAAAGGAAAAACGAAATCTCATATGATCGCTTCGTCGTCCATCTACCTGTCTGTCAAGATCTTTGTTCCCAGGAGCACTGGAAATTATTATCAAATATTTCCAAAAGTAGAGTTATAGAGTATGTATAAGAACTTTTTTTCTCCAATCAAATTTTTTTCATAACTTAATTCTTATTTCAAACTTTTTAGATATTTTTTTAAAATAATAATCCAGTAAACTTTTGCTATCGAACAAACTCATCATATTTCATAATAATTTACACTTTTTAGTTTAGTTTACTATTAAACTGTGTTATTTTAGTTATTTTAAACTATAATTTATTAAAAAGTACTCAAGTACACACACAGAAAGTACACGATATACTTATTACTGTATATAAATGTCGGAAACAATAAGAAAAGTCAGCTACGAACTATAATGAAGAGTTCCGAGGGTGTCCGCAAATAATCTGCTTTGTGCCGGTACGTGACGGTGTGCCACTTAATTAATATTAACTCCCTAGAGGCAGCCCTAGCTATGTTACCGGCAAATTATGTGACGCGTAAGACTTGTAGGTTATCTGTGTAATTTCATATTGTACTTGTACATACACTTGTAGAATTAAGAATATCTTTTTCCAATAATCCTATTTATTAATATAATAAATAGGAATGTAACTTTATATATACATCTACATTTATATATACATATACATTTTCTTTATATATACATCTGTTTACACCTTTCACTTTATTTTACGCCTTAACTAATATTCAACCGATCATGTTGAAATTTTGCGTAGGTACACGTTGTTATAATAACTATAATAATATAATAACTTGAGACACATCACACACGGCCGTCTGATCCCAAATTAGGTAGACCCTGTACTATGATAACCAGACTGCTGATAAACATACTTACATATTACTAAATACATACATATTATAGATAAATTACACCCAGACGCAGAACAGACGATCGTGCTCATCACACAATTATTTGTCCTGGGTGGGAATCGAACCCACGACCTTCTAGCTCAGGACAACAGGCCAGTCGAATTAGGGGTAGCTTTTTTTGTAGCTTTATTTGACAGATCTATTAACTGATCCAATGATCAAATCAAAGTGCCTAATCATGCTTCCACTTGACAAGAGATATGACATACCTAGGATTAGTTATTTTTGCATCTACCTTTCAGAAAATTTGTTACACGGTACCTACACAGTGACAAGTTTGCAAGGCAGGAAGAGCCAGATAAAAAAACGGACAAGTGCGAGTCTGAATCGCGCACCGCGCAAACAAACTTGCATGTAGATAGTACGTCTTCTCGGGTCCATCAATTATTCTAGAAGATTTTTGCCCGTCTTTTCCGAATGACAAACTTAACTTTGCGGTTGCGATGCGACAAAGTCTACTTCAACTAATCGCAAAAACTATTTTTTTTATATGATATAACAATAAAAATTACCGGATCGGATTTTTCCCTTTACTTGTGCTGTCAGACCTTGCTTGTTACCAAATTTCATGATTCTAGGTCAATGGGAAGTGCCCTGTAGGTTTTGATTTACCTGCGAAATAATCAAATTTGGTCAAACCGGTTTGTTTTTGTTTGAAAAGTAAGTTGATCGCGAATGTTCTTCGAAGGTCATCAGCAGTTTCTATGTATACTTTGATGGGATTTTTGAGTTGAGGGTATTTTAATTTATTAATTTATTTGTTATGTACAATATGTATGTATGATTCAAGAACCCGTAGTCCAAGCTAAGCTTAGTTTGGGTCTGAAAAATACATAAGTAAATATATTTCGAAATCATTGCAATCCAAAAAATTTGGACTACGAGTATGTAAAACATGATCATAAAGCGTCGTTATCATCAAGTGTGTATAAAGAGAAATACTCAATGATAATGTATTTATCATAATTCCAAGAAAAAATATGATAACTAACTGCAGTCTGCGAATTCTGATATCATAATTAAATTGTCAGTTTTTGGTGTTGTCATTCGTGTCCGGTTTATTCCATCGATGTATATGTATATATGTATACATAATGTATTTAAATAATAATACATTATGTAGTTAGTTGGTTTTTGTATGCAAATATCTATGAATCAGCCTGAAATTGTATAATTATATAATTGCTAATCATAGAATACATGAATTTAGAAATTCTGCTTTCTATGTTGCTAACCGAGTACAGTAACTAACATTCTAGTGTAGCAAAATGCGACCGAATGATGCACGACGATTGATTAGTGTCATTTGTAGTGTATTCGACTACTGCGTCGAGAATCACGGGTTCAATTCTACTCAGTGCAAATATGTGTATGCATGAATAATTATATCTTTTTGTATTTGTCTAGGTATTAATATGTATAATATGTACGTATTTAAAAATCTAACCATTATATTACTAAGGTACCCTCATACCCTTTCGTTCAAAAAGGTAACTAATTATTTTAAGAACTTCTTTGCAGGAAGTATGACTGGCTAGAATTAAAGCGGTCGGCTGCGGCCTGCAACTGCCATTACAACGGTGTTGCATCCGTAAATAGTTTTCCATTAGACAAGTCTATTATTTACTACCTTAGTAGTAAATAATTCCACAAAGCCACAAACCAAAAATTTAAAAATTGAAGTAAATAATTGTAACTTAGTAAAACTAAATAGCATGCTTCAATTGCGAACCGAATTAAAAAGTAAAAAAGAATTCCAGTATCCTGGCTTCATCACCAGACCATCGTTACTAAACCCAGTCTATTGGACTCATGAGCCCAACCTCGAGGTGTTTACTAGTAGCCACTCCATCATGAGATCAGTTCCAAGATGCCAAATTATAGTATTTTCATCCAAACTACTTATTGCAGTGTATCACACCTCTGTGATACACGTTAGTACTGGTGTGTGAGAAGTCCGCACTGATTTCTATTCGAATTATTTGAATGTAAAAATGTTAGAACAAAAGAAGGGTCACCGCGGCCAGCAGACAGAGTGGACATCTGCCAAGTTGCAGAGCTGCTTCTATGAGGCCAATATGGGGTGAACCTGTTATTGTGAATAGATCAGTTTCAATATATCATCTTTCAGATTTGTTGTCGACTATTAATCTACTCCTCTCACACTTTGACACCCACCCAGTTCCTCTCAGCCAAGTGAATCCTTACAATATATACAAAGTTTCATTTCAATACATTTTTACGTTGGAGAGCCATGCTTCGGCACGTATGGGCCGGCTCGACTCCGCTCGATACCACGGCCTCACAGAAAACCGGCCGTGAAGTAATGCTTGCATTGCATTTCGCCGTGTGAGTGAGGTTAGCGGAGGCCCTAACCCTTCCCTCTCCCCTATTCCCGTCCTTCCCCCTCTCCCCTCTTCCTACTCTTCCCCCCTCCCCGTCTTCTCCTACTCCCACCTTAAAGGGCGGCAACGCACTGTGACTCTCGAGTTACAAGTGCCCATGGGCGGCGGTAGTCATTTACCATCAGGTGACCCGTCTGCTCGTTTGCCCTCATACCATAAAAAAAAATACAACAATTTTATTAGAAGTAGGTTTAATATTTACTTCCAATATTCATTTACATAGTTACAAGTGAGAAAGTGTGTTAAAACATCTCCACACCACACAACAGCGCTGGTTAGTAGTGCTAGTTGACCGCGCTCGTATCTCTAACAAGTAGATTATAACAATATTTTCCGCAATCATCACAGAATATTTAGAACTTTCAGAGTGTGTTTCGCAAGACGCGTTCTAATCAAAGATTCAGACGGTATTCAGACGTACTCCTGCTATTCTATAGTCTGCCACATTCCGGAGTGCGGGACGTTGCGTAACTCATAAAACACAAATCGCATTAGCAAAGGGTTGGACAGCGCGCTCGTTTGACGCGCGGTGTTGTTGCGGTCGCGAGGGGAGTGCTGCAAGTCAAGAGGGGAAGCGTTACTTTGTCCTAGAACTAGTTAAAGAAATTGAATGAAATCCGAGATCCCTAGACGAAGCATAATACCACTTAAATACTTTTTAACTGGTACTTTTTAACTTTTTTTTCTGAATACGGTTCATACACAATATAATTTCTTAAACTACTTATACATTCTCACGTAACCAAAGTATAGCGCGATTTAGAAAATTCTATCAACGCATTCTATGTATTATAACCTAAACTAAACTTAGTTCTAAGTGTGGTTGTTTTATCTGGACAGAAATTATAACAAAAACATCATTAAACTTCTAAAAAACTGTGTGGTGTCGTGGGACACCAGATAGGAACGAAGTTACTTATTATAAATTATTCCTAAACCTATTCGAGGTATAAAGAAAATAATTATTCGGGTATACATTTTATTATGATTTTTTAATCGATAAAAATAAAAAAAACTACTTTACAAAATTATCTTAACAGCTTTATTTTATTTACAATGATTTATAAAAATATATAATAATAACAGTCATCACGTAGGCTATATATTAGACACTGTATAGCCATTATACATAGACTATACATAAAAATCTCAATTTATTCGATCAATCATCAATCACGTTTTTTTAACGTTAAGGATGTCTTTTTGCCGGCTAGGGTACCCCTCCACAACACCCCATAAGGAACTTGGTCTAAAAAAATTATTTGCCGGCCTTTAAGGTGCGAGTAGGGGAAGAGGGGGAATGGGCGAGAAGGGCGGGAAGGGGGGGAGAGAGAAGGGTTAGGGTCTCCGGTAACCTCACTCGCTCGGCGAAATACAACGCAAGTGAAGTACTGCCCGATTCCTGTGAGGCCGTGGTATCACTCCGGTCGAGCCGGCCCATACGTGCCGAAGCATGGCTATCCCACGAATAAAAAGGCATAAATTGTATAAATAACTAATAAAACATAATATAGAATTGAGATGAATTTAACCTTCTAATTCATTTTAAACCATATTTATCTCTCTCAATCAGGTTAAAGGACGAAAGGAAAGGATGACTGGCCCGTTGGTCTAGTGGTTAGTGACCCTGACTGCTATGTCATAGGTCGTGGGTTCGATTCCCACCCAAGTCTGGGTGTTCTTTGTGTCCGTTGTTTGTATGTTTGTAAAGTCCCCCGCGACATAGGAGTAATTCCTAATGCGGGACTTGTCTTTTTCAAAAAAAAAAGGAAGCTAAAGGCGCTTCCAATTAAATACCGTAAATTCACTTAGTTTTTGCTTCATTAGCAGAAAATACAAAATTATTGATATTGATTTTAGATTAAAAGCAGCAAATATTGATGGGAAATATGTGGTTTAAATCGTCTTTAGCAACACCACAGATAACATAATACTATACTAGGCAACACCATCATATTCGTCTCTTCTTAGTATACTTTAAATGAAAATACTGCGGGCATTTATCACAACCAATGTTTTTTCTAGCCTGCTCTGCCTTATTCACTTTAATTTATTCTTCTTTTCTTCACGTTCTTTCAAAAGTTTCTCCGTTTCATTATCTTTTTGATAAAAAAAGAAAATCCTGTCCCTCCGATTAGATATGACCTCTCTGATCTGATCTACAGTGCCTTAGAAGTCGAAAGTGATGAGTTTTTATCATATGTGTTCTGTGTTTGAGTAGTTACAGCTACCAACTCAAGACTTGGAACATAAAGAGTGCTCGATCTGGCCAAATTATGATTTTCGAATTTAAAATTTTCATCACTAGCTGTGCTTGGGTTTCGTAAGGTAGAATCAGGTACCTCTAAAATAGATAGAGAAGTGTCACTGTTATTAGACGCACTCAAAATCATATTCGATACTAATTTTAAACTACCCTCATCCCCTATAGCGTAAATTGAAGCTGATTAAAGTTGAAATCAGACAGCTGTAATTAGGGATATTTAGTACCTATGTTGGTGCCTTATGTTGGCCATTAGGCTGATTTTTAGTTTTCGTACAATATATTACCTATCCCTAACCTCACCCAGGCAAATATTTCATAAAATAAAATAAACAATAATATTCTTATCTAGAATCCTATTTAGTATTGTTGTCGCCACATTAAAAACTCTTATTTATTATTAAAAATAGGGACAAACTATAATAGATGATAACACAGTTCACTATTTAATAAAAATAAGTTAATAGACATTATTTTGACTGGTTATACCGGTAACGCAATACTATTGGTCGATTGATAAATATTAACGAATAGTGGGATTATAAAAGGGTAGGAATACGACGAGAACGAGGGTCTTGAGTGCAAATAGTGGTACGAACAACTTGGCAGTTACTGTTAGCTAGTGATTTTCATATTATATATAAGTGGTTGTGTAATTTTTCCGTCTAAAGCTGATTCTGTGAACTTCAACACGAAACATCACCAAGTTTAACATTTTCTCACAGGTCGAGGAACAATTTGTCACTAAGCGGCCAAGAAACTTTCGACACCAGGCATATTGCATAGACTCTTTCTCAATGAAACAAGGTATAATTTCGTAGGAAAATTATAATCCTAAAGTAATTGTGCTAATTTATCAATGACATTAACTTGTAAACGGCCTATACAACGAAGGGACCGATAATATATGTTATGTAAGGCTAGTAATTATTTTATTCATTTTGCCATAGATTACCCTAATATGTAGAAATTTAATACACAGACTACGTCAGGATGTTCTTTCACGTGGTATGAGCTTGTTCAAAACAGCTGCAACTGATGGTCCAACACGTGCTCTTTACCAACCAGATTGTTGTGACCTTTCGTATCCCATAAAATCCTATTACAGGATTTGATTCAAACGTTTACCGTCCACGACGTTAACGTTGATTACAAAGATATAATCCACAGCTCGGGTTTGATGTCTGTGTTCTCGAGTATACTGAATTCAGAGCACAATAACTTCACGCTATAAACTTGAAGGAAGTCGGTGAATCTGTCGCCTCAACACGCCCATTGCGCCGGCTCCTAAGTGGCTGGTCGTAAACCGTTTACGACACCGTGCCAGCAGTGTAGATTAAAATCATGCATTTATTTTATTCCTCATCATTCCACAACGCTCTGTATTTACACAGTGAGAAATAAAAATATATTTGACATTTACAAAGTATACTTAGGTCTAGAACAGACGGAAATATTCATTAGGTACGTATTTACTGTGGTCTAACGTTGCGTAACTTCGATGAACTGCCCGCATTTACAGGTACTGCTAAAACAGTCTTTGAAGTGATCAAGCAAAGAATAGTAAAATGTTATTATTTTGAGAGGAATTAAATTTTGATTGTAACATTGTATAATACTGTTGCGCGTTGAATAGTTGAAAAAAGAAGTTTTCACTTCAAAAAATATTTATTATAATAGTTATAATAAATATTTTTTGAAGTGAAAACTTCTTTAGGCACGTTTGTGCACTTTTGCTATGGGGAAAAGGCACTGAACTCGTGACTGTCATGCTAATAATACACATGTTTAGATCCACTAGAGGGCGCTTATCTAAACATTGAGTTCTGTCAGCTCCTTATTAATTACTGTCACCAACCTGCTAATGTACGTTTAAGTTCGTCGTTGTTGTTTAAGTTTTCACTTCTGTCGGCAGTCCCATGACTGCCTATATTTTTGTTTTAACGCGGTTATCTCTAGAGATACCATTTTAATTCTTTTTGCATTTAATAGCCTGATTCTTGAGGAAGGTTATAGGCTACATAATTTCACGCTATGATCCTCAGGAGCGGAACAGTGACCATAAACGTGGGTGAAACTGCAGGCACGGCTAGTGTTGTAACACATATACGGGCTTTGTACTGTACCCTCGTCAGTGTCTGTTTGTGCAAAAACGTCATAAGTCTCACCACAGTAATTATATTTTTTTTACGTTTCTATTAAAAGATAACACAGTATCACATTTTATTTCGGTCTTTCGTTTACAATGTCGTGATGTCATTCAACTTTATGTTGATTGAATTTTTTATCGTGATACATTCCCGTCTAAAATTCATGCATAAATATGAAGATATCGTGAGTGAGCCGTTGATGTGGAAGCTGCTTGTATGAGAAGATACTAGACTGACATTGAAGAAAATTGTCTTTTTTTATAGTCAGCCTCTGTCTGTTTTAGAACGGAATCAACAGGATTGGCACAAAAAAAATTATGTAATTTTTTTTTATTTTTTAAAGAATACTAGCAACGTGGGTCACACATTACTAGTATTCTTGTTAACCCCTCCAGCTAAGCTAAACGCTTGTGTTAGGAGTGGGTTCACGTCGGTAGTGCACTGGTTGGGGTTCGAACCCGCAACCATTTGATCGCAAGTCCGACGCCTTAGCCATTACGCTACCGCCGCTTAAATCTTAAAGATGCATCATAACTTTCGAGGAGGTATAAATAAATTCCGTACAATAGAATTGTCTACATACCAAAAAAGAAGAAAACAGGGTAAAACAAAGCAGCTTAGAAGAATAGAGCACACTGTGACACCTGAGGGGCACAGTTAGCAAGAGTTAATCTATACTTAAAAATGAAAAAAAAAAACAAAAAAAAAAAACTTAAAAATTATCTTACTAATATTATAAAGGCCAAAGTTTGTGAGGATGGATGGGTGAATATGTTTGTTACTCTTTCAGCAAAAAACGGCTGAACAGATCTGGATGAAATTTGGCACCCTCTGTGCCATAGATTATAATCTGGAACAGCACATAGACTTTAGCACGTACACTTTTTATCCAGGCGGTTCCCATGGGAAAGATTTCACCAAAATTTGCAACATTTAGTAATGTTGTAAATGTGAAAGTAGAGTTACTTTGTCTGAGTCTGTTTGTCTATCTGTTACGCTTTCCCACCGAAACTAACGTTGAACTAATTTTGATGAATTTCCGTCATATATATAGACGGAACCCTGGAGACGGACATAGACGGCTAAAAATAAAATGCGAGAATAAAACTTTAAGGGGGCAAAATAGGCGACGAAATTTAAGGAGACAAAATTTATTCATTTCTATACTTTTGGTAAGAAATAAAAAATGTTCTTGCGGAGACGAAGCCGCTGTCACCAGCTAGTATGTATACATGTATTTAAGAGTCTATTTGGGAGTTTTCCTATGACCACGATTAAGTTATAAACAACGAATTTATAAAAAGATTTAATGAAGGAAAATTTTACCTTTTCAATTTATTAGATACATTTATAAAGAATGCCAAGTACGCGGTAACCTACATACTTTCTATTTAAATTATTGAAATTAACCATTGTTCTCGTTGATTAACGTTAACAAAGTTCACAAATAACTTTAATTGTAGGTACTGTGGCCTGTTCAATTATTAATCGTGAACATTTTAATACATTTAAATTTTGTATATGTGTTTTTTCTGCAAACAACTTGACAATACCTTCATTTTATAAAGTTTTTACCATAATTTATAAGCCTATTTGACCTCTCTGTATTTTGGGATGCATTTAACCATTTAACTAAGTATAAAATATTATTATATAATTAGGGAACAGGGTTGTCATACTCCTGGTGCGGTAAGCATCCATTGGCTTAAATTACCGCTCGTTATACTTCTATGTCGTGTGTCTTTGCCACCTTAGTGTTAAAAAAAATACAACTGTCGTGACAGTTTTTTTTGTAATCGTAAAATTTCTTGAGTTTGCATCTTCTTTTCTTTACATAATAATTTTCTGATTATTTTTAGGGTTCCGTACCTCGAAAGGAAAAAACAGAACCCTTATAGGATCACTTTGTTGTCCGTCCGTCCGAACGTCTGTCTGTTTGTCAAGACCCTTTTTCTCAAGAACGCGTGGAGGTATCAAGCTGGAATTTATATCAAATACTCAGGTCTACTGTCCCTTGGAACTGTGAAAAAATCAAACTTTTAAGTCAACACAATCAAAAGATACAGCCGTTTATGCTGCAAATTTCTGCAAATTTTCGACACTCGCAAGGGAATCAAAACCTACAGGGTACTTCCCGTGAACGCAGAATCTTGAAATTTGGTACGAAGCAACGTCAAGCACAGATAAAGGAAAAATTGCGAAAATCGTAAATTTTTAGTTACATCATATAATAAAAATATTTTACTGAACCCTGGTTTTTTTGTTCAACAGACGCCCATACGGTCATCTCTTCATCGCGGCTTGTGTTGAAGTGGAGTGTTATCTTCTCATACGATCGGTTCTAATACAAACACTTCCTAATACATGGCTTGCATCAACAATAGTACCTAACACATCTCGCTTTGCAAACATTAAACCATTCACACACATTTCATGCACACTTCTAGCAGCTTTGAAAGTAAAGGTCACATTCAAGGTCACGTACACGATTTAAATATTGTTTTCGTAACAACATAGGTACCGAATCTGCGATTATTTTATATTTAGATACTATATGTGATATAAATATTTGTAATAAACTACACTGTTTTCTAAAGTACCTACATAAAAGCCTGTTGCTGTTAAAAACGAGAATAACCCAAAGTCTGCAAAATATATTTTACATAAATGTTATAACTTTTAGTTATCATTATATCACTACATATTATAAAACAAAGTCCCCCGCCGCATCTGTCTGTCTGTCTGTGTATTCGCGATAAACTGTAAAACTACTGAACGGATTTTCATGCGGGTTTTCAGTAATAGACAGAGTGATTCATGAGGAAGGTTTAGGTGTATAATTTGTACTCGTGCGTAGCCGAGGCGGGTTGCTAGTTTTCACATATTCAAAAAAAAAATTCCTTTGTATAAGCCTATGTAGATACTAGACGATGATATAACAGAAGAATCGATGATTTTTTTCTTTTTTTTTTGGTATAGGGGGCAAACAAGCAGACGGGTCACCTGATGGTAAATGACTACCGCCGCCCATGGGCACCTGCAACTCGAGAGTCACAAGTGCGTTGCCGCCCTTTAACGTGGGAGTAGGAGAAGAGGGTGAGAGAGGGGGGGGGGGAAGAGTGGGAATAGGGGGGAGAGGGGAAGAACGGGAATAGGGGAGAGGGAAGGGTTAGGGCCTCCGGTAACCTCACTCACGCGGTGAAATGCAATGCAAGCATTGCTTCAGGGCCGGTTTTCTGTGAGGCCGTGGTAACGAGCGGAGTCGAGCCGGCCCATACGTGCCGAAGCATGGCTCTCCCACATAACAATGATCGAAGAAAGGGGAGCGGGGAGGTAGGGGAGGGTACTATTTCTCGCCCAAGGTCACCAATATTTATTCAGGGACTTAATAGTTAATAGGTAGTAGTAGCCGCTCCCTAGCGGACGAGCTAAAAATCTTGCGTAAATTAAGTGGTTCAATAAGTCCATTCACCCTCCAGGGAAGTGAGTGCGCAACATTATTCGTAAGAAATAAGCCCTATTTTTCTGCCAATGTAATCTGAACAGCCGCGTTTAACAGATATGAGGTCTACAACCCAGAAAATCGGCGATAAAGTCGGCTGTTGAACCGGTGAAATTGTGATGATAATGATATCGGCTAACTTTGACCTTGTATGTTATTGTAACAGGGGTCAACGTTAACTGCGGTATAAGTGATGTACAGAATTATCGTAAGCCGGCTGTGCAAGCAACTTCCTAAATGACAAATATTAAAAATCGTAACTACTTATATTAAAGTTCTTTGATACATTACCTTGAACCTGTACTAAATTGGGTCTAGATCAGGGGCGGAATTATACATTTGCCACCCCGGTAGGCTATTAAAATTTTGCCCACCCTACCGGTTGGTCTATCTAATTCGATACCCCAGGACAAAATATAAAAAAATAAAGTAGGCTCCAAATTTGCCGCCTTTAAAATCTGCCGCCCTAGGCTTCAGCCCACTGGTAAGTCCGCGACTGGTCTAGATTGTAAAATTCCTGTTCATATCATGGAACCGATGGGCACTTTTAAACAATTATGTTTTCTGATTGGTTTCTCAAATTTCGGTATTATCCTTGATAGATAACATACTATTAAACAGAAACAATTAAAAACTGTACTGAGATTATGTTTGGGACACATTTCGACAATAAAACCAGACAAGTGCGAGTCTGCCTCGCGCACAGAGGGTTCCGTAAGCAAACTTGTATGTAGATGTAAGTCCATCTCCGGAATCAATTTTCCAAGACTTCTGCCCGTCTTTTTCGAAAGACAAACTTAACTTTGCGGTTGCCATGTACGACAAAATCAACTTTCCAACCGCAAAATATAAGTTTGTAACCACAAAAACTATTTTGTTATGTGATATAACAACAAATTAACGGCTTTCGGATTTTTTCCTTTACTTGTGCTGTTAGACCTTGCTTCTTACCAGATTTCATGATAGCTTTTGATTTACCTACGAAATGTTCAAATTTGGTCAAATCCAAGGTTTAAGTGGCCATATCTTTTGATTGCGCGACATAGAAGCTTGATTTTTTTACAGCTTCAAGGGACCCTATACTTATGTATTTGGTATTAATTTCAACTTGATGAGTTCACGGGTTCCGGAGCAAAAGGGTCTTGACAGACAGACAGACGGACAACAAAGTGATTCTATAAGGGTTCCTGTTTTTCCTTTTGAGGAAGGAAACCCTAAAAATGAATTGCATTTTTGATGAATAAAGTCCCATCATCGCATTGTCTTGAATATGGTTTAATAGAAGATGTGCAACATAGGTTTAAAGAACTTTATTGATACTCAAAGAACATTACAGTCCACTTATTGAGCATAATATAAAACAAAAATAAAGTAAAAACAAGAAACAGCGATCGCAGGTCTCTAAATCAATGACACAAAAAGGTTAATGAAACAGATTGGTTTATCTTATGCACTCACATGAAATTATATTTAATTTTTATATATTATTATCTTTGTAGGGAGTCCGATTGTCGTTAATCACTGTAGTGAACATTAGATTGCACTATATAAATTGACATTTTTTTATAACATAGTATTCACACACTTTTGCTACTTCGTTTCTAGAGTCAGCTAAAAATGTCAGGTAGTTTGAAAATTTAAACCAGATAACGATGATCAAAGCAAATATACAAACACCCTCAATTGGAAATTGTTAGTATTGTATGAAGTATTGATTACGCAAACTTGGAACTTGAAACATTTTATCATAATACGACAGACAGCTAAATTTCGTGATTTGAATATTGTTTTAATTAATTAAATTATTAAATTTAACACAAGAACATTTAATTGATATCTCAAAGAATACTTTTTATTTGATGAAGTCAAAGATATATATATATATTTTATTTTATATTTACTTTGTTATAAAAAATTTAAAAACGAACAATTTTTTTAATTTTAATTTTTTTTGTTACTTGACTACCCAAAAAGGCGTGCAATGTTATTAACATAAATTATTTTAGTTTTTTTTTTTTTTTTTTCCTCAATGCCAGTAAAGAAACCCTATACATACCCACACACAATGCATGTATGTAAGCACGCACACACACGAGCACCCTCAATCCACCACAAAATGCTTCAATAGACTTGGCCATGTCGGTCATCGTTTGAATCTGTACATTATCATGAGTAAATTTGTATTTGACATGAGTTTGTAAAACAGTAATTTGGCAGTCGTGTTTGTAATTATTATTTTTCTTTCAAATTATTAATATATGTTATCATCTACATACTGTTTAATCTTTGATTTAAATATACGCATACTCTCACTTTCCTTGATTTCATTGGGCAGTTTATTATACGATTTTACTCCATTATACAACAGATTTCTTTTACCGTATTCTGTTCTTGGTGTTAAAAGGTTTAGTTTATTTGTATTTCTTAAATTATGTGTATATTGTCTCTTAGTTAGGGATGTCTCTGTATGTATTAGACCCGACATGATTTTTTTTATTAGTGTACATATATTTTCAGTATATATTTGGTTTAGTACAGTGTAGATGTAGGTGTTAGTTTGTTGTAGTTGTAAATCACTTTGACTGCTTTATTTTGTGCGCGCTGCAAAGGCATCAGATTTGTTTTTGCAGCAGTCCCCCAGATCTCTATGACGTAACATAGGTTGGATTTTATAAGCGCGTTATATAACATTGACTGTGTTTTAGATGGTATACAAGAATCTATTCTACGCAATGCACCCGTTATTTGTGTAATTTTAGTTTTTATTTGTTCTATGTGGGGTTTCCACGTTAGTTTGTCGTCCAAAATTAGACCGAGATACTTTTCCTGGTGGGATCTGTGAATTGATTCATTATTAATTGATAAAGCTGGATAGCTTGATATTTTTTTGTTTTTTTATAACATAATATTATAACATAAAAAAAATATATTATATATTTTGATAGAATGTGTCCGGAACGAGCATCTGAGAGCGGCTGCGGCTACTTGTAGCAGAACTGCTGGGTATTTTTTTACGAAGGTTCTTACGCCAGAGACGACTTTGGGAAGAAGTGGCTCTTCCAAGAGTCACCAATTGTGTTGTTTGCCAGTCAGGATTATTCGATCAAAGGTCAGTACCAGATCATATCCACCACTGTACAATAATCCGGAGACGGTAAACTTATCTACTATAACTTGTCTAGCTATATATGAAAGTAAACATTCAATTTAATTAAATTCAGTTATTGAATTAATAATCATGAAAATTGATCCATTACTTTTAAGACAATCGCGGACATTCATACGGATCGAATACAGAACCTCCTCCTCCTTCTTTGAAGTCGGTTAAAAAGCTTAGGTACATTCTCTTTTTAAAATACAACTCACGTGGAACCATCTCACTGTCACGAAAGACTTGGCAAACATGCATTAAAGGGACCCAGCACCAGTACACCCAGCTTCAGAACTATTTGCGAATGACCCGGAAAATGTCACTCACTGTGATCACTAAACTACATCGCTTCCCTTCAGAATGACATTTCAGTTCATTTCAAATTCAAATTCGATATCTTTATTTCATAAAATTGATTATCAATTATTCGAAATCGTCGATTTAATAATTAATTATTATAATTAAAAATTATAGATCAACACACACAGAGTCACTGCAACAATAGTTTGCTTTGTCAAATGTAAAATTATTAAAGAAAAAGAAATGAATAACATGTCATAATATATCATATCTGCCTGTTTTGATCTATAGCCGCCCGTTTCCAAATGTCTATGGTAATAATTAATCTATGGTAATGACAAAAAATCTGACTTGGAATGAGGACGTTAGATACCGCTCTTAACATAACTATAAATGGACCTAATTCCAATGCAAGTATTTTTTTTCTTTTGAAAAAAGACAACTCCCGCATTAGGAAGGACTCCTGTGCCGCAGGGAACTTTCCAAACAAACAAACAACGGACACAAAGAACACCCAGACTCGGGTGGGAATCGAACCCACGATCTCTGGCGTAGCAGTCAGTGTCACTAACCTCTAGGCCAACAGGCCAGTCGATTTAATATAGATAAATGAATTAACAATTTATTTTGTCTTTGCGTAGTAGTCATTTTTTTCTTAGCCTTTTTTAAAATGTGTTTTTCATAGCCTCTAATTGAACATTTGAATAAATTATCCGGCCTATCCACCAGCAAATGTATCTACCCCGTTCCCCCAAACACAGTTTCTTAAATTATACATAAAGTAGTGAATGTGGTCGACAATGTGCGGAGATAATAATTTAGGGGGACATTTGATGGCCGCCCTAATCTGTGTCGTGCCGCTGCGCCTATGTGCTCGTAAAACTGTTTATAGTGGCCCACTTCACGATGCTGTGTTGTTGCAGAGATTTTCGGTGAGATGAGATCTGGGTGTATTAGGTTTAGGGCAGTGTTATAATGTACCGAAGTCTATTTCTTTTGAAAAAAAAAACATAAGTGTGAAATGCTTCTTACATTCATAAATAAGCCTCTGAAAAAATATTCTGTAGAAAACTGTATGCTTACATGACGCTTTTTCTATAGTATTCTTAAGGGTTTGTAAGTTCTGCTCATCAACACAGCCAACCAGTTGAGTTATGCAACAAACGCATTTAAACTGAGAATGAAATTTTAATACTACATATTTTAAATCTCTTTGTTATTCGAATTAAGGAACAGCCCTGTATAGAAACGGTTCTAGTACTAGGCATGTGCCTCTTCTTATCATGGAAGGAGTTAGGCCACAGAAGCATTGGACCAGTGTGGTGGCTCTAACTTAGACCACAACACATACATAAATTTAGAAGTACTCCCAGGCAGCGGGGGAATTACACATTTGCCGCCAGTAGGCTATTAAAATTTTGCCGCCCCTACCGGTCGGTCTATCTAATTCGATATTCCAGGACAAGACATAAAAAATAATGTAGGTCCCAAATTTGCCGCCCTTAAAATCTGCCGCCCTAGGCTTCAGCCTACTCAGCCTACTGGTAAATCCGCCACTGCTCCCAGGTAAGTTAGAATCTACACGATATTTATAAAGTGGTAAGTGATACAACCCCTTGACGTGATATGTAGATATTTAGTAGTCGGCTATCATTATACTAATGTATATTATTTACTTTAGTACATATTCACTCCAACTGTGTTTAGTAAATCATCTGGAATTTAAAAATACATATGAATGACTAGAATCATGCTTATTGTAAAACTTACTACTTACTAACGCCACCTATTAACCCATATCGTACTACCCGGCAATAATATTACCTAATGTAAACACAGATGTCGCTACAAACATTCTCATTTAATCAACGTTGTAATTTTAACTTCCTCGCTTCAAAGCGTTATTTGAAACATGTGGATAATTAAAATTGTATCTACTCGCTTTGCCTCGGAATATTAATTACAGCAAGAAAGAAGTATTTACTCGTTTCATGAAAAATACTTTATTTGAACAAATAAACATACAAAGAGCGTACTGGTACTGGGTCAGGTAACTTTGTTCTACGGCCAGCTTTTTGTTTGTATTTACTTAGGACCGTAGTTCGTCTGGGATGAGAAGGGCGTTGGAGCAGATATTGCGAGCTCGATATAATATACTACTTAGATAAAGTTATTTGAATTAAATTGTACGGGTCTTCTCTACAAACTGGGGTAAAAGGTACTTTCTACATACGTACTTACATATTTGATATCGTCAGTTGATCGAATTCACATCCATAGATGAAATTTATCATTCAATTCGTCAAATTAAAAGGGATTTAATTAGCCTTATTTATGGGAAAGCGGGCAAACGACGGGTGACTACCGCCGCTCATGGGCATCTGCAACTAAAGAGTCACAAGTGCGTTGCCGGCCTATAAGTTGTGAGTAGGGGAAGAAAGGGAGGAAGGGGAGAGGGGAGAGGGGAGAGAGGAAGAAGGGAGTGGGCAGGGCTAGGGCCTGTAGTAACTTTATTCACTCGGCGAAACACAACATAAGCATTGCTTCGCTACCGGTTTTCTGTGAGGCCGTAGTGTCACTCCGGTCGAGCCGGCCCATACGTGCCGAAGCATGACTCTCCCACAGTTTATATCTAATGTATGACAACATTATGAAGTGATAGAGACTACTAGACCTTTTCAGATAATTGAAGCTATAGGTTACGGACAAGTAAGTACTGGCGTGTTGTAAGACTTTTTGATGTTACAGCAATGCTTGCTGCATATAAAAGTGTGATAGATTAACTTGTGTAATAGGACACCATAAATTAGTCAGCAGTTGCTAATAGTATAAGGTTACAACAATAAAAAAATTAAAAGATTTAATTATCTTTTAAAAAAAGTATCACCGACTTCAATGTGTTTTTTAGTGGAAAGTAGATGTATTTTTCAAGTTGGTACAGGCGCCTTCGAGTAATCGGTGAACATACAAGAGATTCATATTTTAGATTCTCGTACCTCAAAATGGAACCGTTATTGGCTTACGAGTTTGTTCGTCTGTCACCAATAGACGAACAAAGTCGTAAACCAAGAAGAAGTGTTTATGACATTTTCTGAGTATCAAGTTGTTACTAATATTAAATAGTTACATCTAAAGTCCTCGTGGCAACATCTATTGGTCCATGGGACAAGAAAACCGTGAACGAATTTCGTCTGATATTGAGAGACAGAACTGCCTGTAAGGTTGCACGGCTGGAGAACTCTGGAGGAGACTAAATTTAATCCAACTCAACCCAGACGACCAGTGCCGTAGTGATCTAGAAAATAAGCTAAAGTAGTTTCTAAAAAGCTTATTGTTTTAAACAAAGCAAAACAGTATTTAACCTCTGAGCCATAAGAAAGATTTTCCTAAGTATATTCTAACGCTTGTATAATGGCTTAACTTCTCAGGAGTTGTTCGAAATTATACCAGACGTTTTCTTATACTTAGGTCATGCTGAAAGTTTCTGGATTCCAATAATAAGACCAGATATTAGACTTATGATAGTTATTATACATTTATTAGGGACCTCTTCACTGGCTTCGTGGTACACGTGGAGAAATACTCTAAACTGAAAAGTGAAAAATAAACTTGTTAGCCTAACTAAACTGCTACACTAAAATTTTTGGCGCCGACTAAAAATTATTTAGGTATTTACATCATTGTAGGGTCCTTCAATTTTAATACCAGATCTCGTGTATTAAAGAAATACAGGTACCTATTTAAACTTACTCTCTTGTTTATAGCCGTAATTTGATGACAAAAATATTGGTTATCTGTAAAGTCGGTTTACGGACGATAATTTTACGTGATGTGTGAGTGTAAGATATTGTGTTGTCTTATCACGTTGATAAGAAAACACAATATTTTTAAAAGTCTGGTTAAAACATTAATTTTTAATTTTCAAATATTATTTACAGTTTTTGCAAATTTCATTTAAATAATTTACTTAAATACAATCACGAACAATTAGTTATAGAAATAAACTGAAACCAAATCAATGTCAATAAACGAACGCTTAAGCCGATCGCGCCTCTCTATCGCTTGTTCCGCGCTTTCGCTTGCACGCTCGGCTCAGGCGGAACGTGACAACGAGTCATGTATTTTCGTGCGTGCAGCTGGCGTTCATCGATTTATAAGACGTTGTCACGTCAAAAAATATTTTGTACGTACATATGCAGAGACGCTATACATTTACTTATGGTAAAGAAAAATCGCTCACCTTCCCATAGGGAAAATACTAATAAATGAAAATCTTAGGGTATATCCCGTCCCTCGTTTCTGAGGAGCTACTAAGATGAGGATTAAAATACTAAGACGTATTTAATTGAAAAGGCTCCGTCGTAACATTAAGTTTTATTGGCGGTCAGTGCTTCTGCTTGATGCCCGTGGTGTTTGGCGTAACGATAATGTCGATGACCTCTTGATTCTGACGGTTTGAATGGTTTGTTTTGTTCTAAATTCAAACAGTTACAGTTTAGGGTTATGAAGGTTTTTTGTTAGAGATGTTTGTTTCTGATTGTTTATGTAAACGGTCAAATGAGTTTCTTTTTTATAATTTTTTATATTAAGACCATAAGAATTCCAGAAACGTCTTATAAATTGTTTTTAAGCAAATCTGTTACAGATTTTTTCATTCTTCTTTTCTATTATGTGGATAACTGCACGAGGCACGGGCTTCGAGGGAGGTACGATGGAGTGAGTTTTTATTTGTCGTAAAAGCACACATGCAGTTCCTACTTTGTCCTGACCATGGTTCTTGGGCTCCCGAAGAGCCATAGTTCTTGACTGGGGCCGTATTGGGATGGGCGGAGATCTGTACCAAGTCCTGGCTACGAATACTCTAAACTGAATGTGTAAATCTGTCAATAAATAATGTCAAAGAATGAATAATCCTAACTAATATTATAAATGAGAAAGTGAGTTTGTTTGTTTGTTACGTTTTCACGCCTTAACTACTCAACCGATCATTATCGAATTTTGGTTACGCGTTGTCAGGGATACACAAAGACACGTAGATTACTTTCATGCCTAAATTTATTGACAAAATCAGAGAAAACAGTCTAGTACCTTTTTCTATCTATTTGTTAATAGACTGTCCTACTTTTAACCTACGAGGAGAAGGTTCTCAAGTTGACACGTATATTTTTTATTTTTATGTATGCCACACATAACTTTTTACAGGGTAGTCTGATTTCGATTATTCTTTTTTTTATAGGATACTTCGAAATTGGTCCCATTTAAATAACTTTGAGTCGGCGCCACACTAAGACAAGACTAAAACAAGCAAATTAATTATTATGTAAAATGATTGCTGTTTGATTTTAGTTTTGGCGCCGACTCAAAATTATTTAGGTATTTATATTACCATAGAAGTTTAGTTAGGCTAACGAGTTTATTTTTCACTTTTCAGTTTCTTCCTTCGGTTTAATTTTTTGTCAAAAAGCTTTTTTGTTCTGTAACCATTGAACTTTATCTATAAAAAAAAGTGTATGTACTTATGTACGCATGTAAGAAGTTATACTTTTATCTAGTTAAATAAAGTTTATTAAAATATCATAATAAATAATACATACAGTCACCTCCGTACTAACCTCAAATTCTACAAACGTACTCAAAGTAATATGTAAAAACCATTTTTATCACTTATAATCGCACTAAATTATCATAAATAATACATACCGTCAACTAACCTCGAATTCTACAAACGTACTCAAAGTAATATGTAAAAACCATTTCTATCACTATCGTGAAGTTGGTAACTTTTTGTGAAAAACTAAAATGTTGACTAGCTAACTTCAGGGTGTCGGTTTTTCGTGACAGTGTGCGCGCGCATCGTAAAAAATTACTCTTATCATTTTCCATAACGCGCCAAAAGTATAACTTCAAACTGGAATAATTTTTTTCTTTACCTTTGACGGAGCTATATTGTTATCTATAATTTAATTAATTACGCCATCACTCAAACAATATTTTCATATCTCAAATTCCAGTTAATTGTTCTACGAAACTTCGACATCGTCTTAGAATGTTCCTCACAAGCCCAGACAGCCCTTGATTGGAACAGTGCGTGCGACGTGTAGAGCCCGTGAGCACTTGCCGGAGTACTCGAGAGGTTGAGCACTCTCCTGTTAATATTACATGTTGCTTATTAAGAACTCTTGGCTTCTACGCTTAGGATTTAACGCTGTACCTCTGAGAACTCCTTCAAAATTCAAAATTCAACACCATTTATTCAATTAAGACACTAAGTGACATTTATGAACGTTAAATTGAAGCTACTGGTAAAAAATCATAGATCGACGCACACAGACGCCACAGCATGTACTGGATTGTCGAGGTAAATTAGGTGAAAACACCAAAATCTACTGCCTGCTTGTGTCGATCTATAACTTCCAGTTTCCAAAATGCGTAGAGCCTTATGAGAAGAATACTGGCAAAGAAACTCAAACTTCTAGGAGTACATGCGGTATTGAGTTTAATGTCTTAGTGATTAATTGTTTTTTTGATTGCTAACAATCACTACATATTATAAAACGAGGGCCCCCGCCGCCTCTGTCTGTTGCGATAAACTCAAAAACTGAGCTGATTTTCATGCGGTTTTCACCAACAGATAGAGCGATTCATGAGGAAGGTTTACGTATATAATTTGTTAAGGTTTTGGGTAAATTGGTTGAAATATGATGATGATTGTTGAAGATGTCTTTGCTACCCGTGCGAAGCGGGGGCGGGTTGCTAGTACTGAATAAGTGGTGGAAACGTAATGGCTGAAGTGTCGGACTTGCGATCACGTTCGGGTTTGAACCTAGGTGGGGTTCTGCGCTATCGACGTAAACCCATTCCTAACACATTTACAGCATTTAGCTTAGCATTTAGCCTACTTCTAGTATTATTTAAAAAAAAAAAAAAAACTGTTAGAAGACAATCTTTAGAACATTAAAAGTAATTATGTTTTTTTATTTGTTATTTTATTTTTTTTCTTGTGAAAATTTAAGTGTTTTTGTGTGTAATTGTGTGCCAACAATAAATCTTTCTTTCTTTCTATATGTACGGAAAATAACGCGAACACGTAATAGGTAGGTTGCACTGGCTTGGTTAATATTTTATTTGTATGTACATTTGTATAATTATATTACGGAACGCGAAAGTTTAAAGGTAAGAAGAACATTTATTTCTAAACCAAAAAGAAATGCCTCATTCTGGGTATATTACCAGGGTCACTTAATGTTTATTAAGGAGTTTTTCTGTTAGGAAATTTTCAACAGCAGTATGGAGTAACAGTACAGATTTTAGAAAAGTGTTGAGATGAGTAGACGGCAATAGGACCCCTCCATATTCCGTCAGACCGAAAATATAATCGGCGAAATGAGAGAGCCATGCTTCAGTACGCATGGGCCGGCTCGACCAGCTTAAAACCACGGTCTCACAGAAAACCGGCAGTGAAGCAATACTTGCACGCACTTGTGACTCTTGAGTAGCAGGTGCCCATGGGCGGTAGACATTTACCATCAGGTGACCCGTCTGCTCGTTTACTCCCTATACCATAAAAAAAAAAAATGTCTAGCCCTGTGGTGGAAGGAAGAAAAAAAAGTTCACTAGTCATTGTAAACCTCTTCTTTTTTGCGTCAGTCATTAGAACACAAAATATCTATAACACTATTTAATACTAACTCTTTGGTGCCAATTTTTTTCGCGTTTATGGTAACTGCTCCGTTCATAAAGATCGTAGCGTGATCTTACATAGCCTCCTTAAGAATGCTATAAAAGAAAAAATATTTTTTTCAAATCCAACTCGTATTTCGTATAAACGCGTTCAAACAAAAAATAAACAACTCTTCGGCTTTATTATATTATACTATATTACATTTACAGTTCAAAAGAGACCTAAAGGAAAACAAATTAATTTCATGGAAAATTTCACATTATTACATACACAAAATGTACCACGGCCTTTGATCTTTTGTAATAGATATTTACTTGGTAACTGGCAATGTTGCTTGGTACACGGATAATTAATTAATAACACACTCATTAAGAGATGGTCTACAGCTTGTGTACCTACTCTCCTGTAAATGAAAATAAGAGAACGTCTGCTGTAAGATATTTTCTACCCATACCTACTAAATGTATGATACATTTACTAGCTATATGTATAAATTACTTGGCACTCATATAATTATATACTTTTAGGTACACTTAATATGTATGATATTGTATGTAGCATACTTAAGTTTATGTATGTATATTTATATATGTTTATGGTTAAGTACTGGTATAAATTTATAGGTACTTCCTATAAATTAGTTTAAAATACAGAACATCTTTATATTTCCTACTTATTAGTAACTAGCGACCCGCCCCGGCTTCGCACGGGTGCAATGATGATACTAAATATACTACAGAATGTCTTTATCTACAACGTTCACAGCTTTTTTGCCATTAGACAATACAAACATGTTTTCTTCGGAGGTTACTCTTGAAAGAGCGACATATAATTGCCCATGTGAAAAACACTCAACGCTCAAATCTAAGCCTACAACATTGAAAGTTTGACCCTGCGATTTATTAATGGTCATTGCAAAAGATATCTTTACCGGAAATTGTCCAGCACTCTGGCCGGTTCCATCGCGACCGCTATGTCCCTGCATTTTAAATCTGTAATATCTTCGAAAATATTCATTGAAATTACATGCTATAAAGGGCCATTTTGATCCATATTAAATGCAAAATGCATTTAAGGTACTTAATGGGATAAGGATTAATGCTGTATTAATTCCAAGGCTCCTCAGACGAGAGTCCTCTTTTTCATGGTTCCATTCTTTGAACTATTTCAAATACGAATTATTTCAAATCTTGAGGTTTAAACGCCAAAGAGGTTTAACATCAATCCACGAAGGTTGCAAGTGGGCGCGTGCAGTCCAGCATGACAATACTTACGAAATTTGACCACAATTCCATAAATGTTGAATGTTCCAATATAAGTTGACCTATCATTGTTTAGACTTTCTGTAGCATGACAGGTCAACATAATTATCTACATACTGGACAGTACTGGACACGTGTAGTTTGATGTACCCGTTTTCAAATATTTTTAATTTCTAACACATATTGTTTAAAAATGTTAGCTTTCTGTACTTCCTCTCTATATTAATTTTAAGTATTCTAAATTTCACCTTACTCCGTGCGCGAAATTTACTTGGGTACAAAGAATTCTCTTTACTTGGGAGAGCCATGCTTCGGCACGTATGGGCCGGCTCGACTCCACTCGATACCACGGCCTCACAGAAAACCGGCAGTGAAACAATGCTTGCGTTGCTTTTCGCCGCGTGAGTGAAGTTACCGGAGGTCCTAACCCTTCCCTCTCCCCTATTTCCGTCCTTTCCCAGTCCCCCCTCTCCTCCCTTCTAATCCCCCTCTCCCGTCTTCCCGCTCTACCCCCCTCTTCCCATACGCACTTGTGATTCTTGAGTTACAGGTGCCCATGGGTGGCGGTAGTCATTTACCATCAGGTGAGCCGTCTGCTCGTTTGCCCCCTATAACATAAAAAACAAAAAAACGTATTTATATATATGTCTGTAAAAGGTTTTTGTATAGGCACTATTTAGATATAGAAGTAGCGATGTTATTTTTTTTGATAAAAATTATGTCATTTTCAGAAAAAAAGGAACTTTACAAAGAGATCCTAAGTGGTAATACTGCCCTTGTAATTGAGTAGGTAAATAAAACATCTCTTACAACAGTTCTCTCAAGTGGCTTAATATTCTTGGCAAGCCTATCCGCTTTTCCCTCAACATTTTTCCGATGTGAATATTTTAGAAGCATTTGTAACGAAGCCTCGTGTGTAGTGCGGGTTTTTTCTAAGACTTTGTGGGTTAGTGGCACTCCCTGAGGTACACCGATACAATGTACGCTGCTATTTACTATCGTAGAACCAAGATTGAGAACCCTTCCAGTTTTTTTGTTATCTTTTAACAGAGTCTGAATAAAAATATAGCTTCACATCGATTCCTTATATAGGTGTGGACACAATGGGGATAGAAGATATTCGTTTCACGAAGTTTCAAACATTAGCTTACAGAGTTTGAAACACATAGTTAAAATTTGTAAACCAATTTATAGAACATAATACAAAAAAAGTGCGGCTGGCAAAGTGCGAGTCGGCCTCGAGCATGAAGGGTTCCGTACCATTATCTATAAAAACGTAAAAAAAATCATGTTTGTTGTATGAGAGCCCCCTGAAATATTTATTTTATTCTGTTTTTTAGTATTTGTTGTTATAGCGGCAACAGAAATACATCATCTGTGAAAATTTAAACTGTCTAACAATCACGGTTCATTAGACACAGCCTGATGACAGACGGACAGACAGACGGACGGACAGCGGAGTCTTAGTAATAGGGTCCCGTTTTACCCCAACAAACTATAAAACTTCGGGATATCTAGACAAAAAGATTTGTCACGAGGCGGACTAAGAGAAAGACAGAGAAAGGGAGAGAGAGAAAGAGAGATGGGAGGCATAAAAAGGTTACTTTCTACGCTATTAGGTTGATCAGGTGGATTAACAAGTGCTACACAATTTTTCATAGTTGTTAGAAGCAAACGTACTCACTTCTGCACGTTGATTGATATGTGTGCCAACATAATAAAATATTTTAGTTTTCATCTTTTAACGAATGAACTTACAACTAACATGAACTTATATTCCTTACCATCTGGCAAGACGATACATAAATATTACTTCCATCGAACTGAAGAACTGAACTTTAGAAACTGGAAGATGTTTCAGCATCTATAACTTATAACATCCATTTTTTTTAATAATAGGTAGAGGACCAGACACTTTTAAGCAAAGGATTTAAAATAAATCTAGGATTAAATATGGCAATGAAATCTGTTTTTTTTTATAAAATAAGTATAATTCACTGGGTAAGTTTCGGTGTCGAAACGTCTTTCTGTGGATGCTTGTTACAATGCAAAAGTCAGGTATCATTTTTGTGCGGTACGGTGAATGACCCTAAGTGTTCGGTGCCGTCGAAGCAGCTGATTGCTTAATTGATTACATTTCAGTTTTTGGCCGTATGGGGTATTATTGATTGATTGATTGATTTTCAACTCAGAATGTTGATCGACTATTTCAAGATTGGACAAGCCGTCTCTTACACCCGTTATGACATATTGTAGGACATTACACCTCGAGACCCAAACTTAGCATAGTTAACTATAAGTTGTAGAATATGGATAATCAAACCCAAACAACTGCAAGTAGACATACTCTCGCAAACAATTATTTGCATTGAGCAGGAATCGAACCTGAGATACCTGGGGTGCAGTCGATTGACCTACCGCCGCGACATTAGGTCGTCATTGTGTTGCTTTTTGTGCCACACCATTTTTTTTTAATTTAATTGGCGCGCAAATTGTGAAAAAAAAACACTTCGCCGAATGTGATACGTCTCACGTGGTTGAACGATAGAAAAGCTGACTTCGATATCAATCGCAAGATGAATCGGAAGATCGTAATTAAACATAAAAAAGTTTAAATTAAAAGTAAAATAAAGTTACAAATAACGAAATGCTCTTTGAATATTGTTTCGTCAAACTAAGGAACAGATTAAAAATACAAGAATTTATTTATTAAAATATAAATCTATAAAATTGCTATTTCACTAATCTGTAGTTTAAAATATGGTTTTAATTCTAAACATATTCAGCCTTATTAGTTATTACATTTTAATTATATTAGTAATTATACAGGTGATAGGACATTCATCACAGTATCGTCACTGATCCTAAAAAAATGAATTTCTTTAAAACAAGTTTACGATGAACACGTTATTAGTATAGGTATAAAGCAATAAAGCCTAAAGAGTTAGCCATAGGCATTTCTAAACTGAAATTTTAATATTTTTTTAAGCCTATCTGAAGTTTGTCGCAAATATATACATAAAAATAACCTTTAACACCAACGACAAGATTTATTGTAGTTGTTTTTTATGTTTATTTTTTTTTGAGATATTTTTAATTTAACACTTTATTTATATTATTGAACTTTTTATATACTACACTTGAGACGCTCGGCGGTGGCGGCAGCCAGACGGAAAAAGGGTTAGCGCAGCGAAAAATGTTGACCGCGAGTTGATTTGTTTTATTTAAGACATCTGTGGATTCGGCGCGATACTTACTGTAATTTAATGTTGGTGGCATACTAATTATCCATTTATTAGTTCAAGCAACTTTCACAGATGGCGCAAATATTTTTATACAATTTTATTCAATCCATTAAATATTTTCATATCTGTAATGGCTTTATATATAGCGGAAGGAAGATGGGTGACTATTCTTAACACATTGAGACCCCTCCGTGCCTTGGAGAGCACGTTAAGCCGTCGGTCCCGGGTGCCATACGAACATCTGTGGCATTAACGAATGTCATAAACGGGTAGTCGAAGTCCTAAAAAGACTGACAACCTGGTCTAACTAAACACTTTCGATATCGCCTAGTACTAGGGTTGTGGAGGTCCGATGGCAGCCGCTTCACGTGGAATATCGGAGTTCAGCCGTATCGTAGTTAGACTGAAAGCCGACCCCAACTTAGAGCGGAGGATGGTAATATAGCGGAAGGAACTTCGTTCCAACCGGGTCTTCCAAAGACACATCACGCGTTTTTATTATTATGTTATTACTCACACCTGTATATATTTCCAAAAGCATGTCACTTAATAGTTTTGAGCACGTGTCTATACTTTATACACCATAAATATAACTCCTGAGAATTTCCTAACACTACACAAAAACGATAACGATTTACCCGACCCCGGACCCCGAGTCCAGTATCTCAGGCAACGCAAGCAATCACAAACTATGCCATGGGGCCAACGATGAAATCAAACACACTTATAAGGCCCCAACTAATTTTAATCAGAAAAATGAAAAGAATTTAACCTTAAATAAATATGGACAACCTGATAGGTTAAAACTAAAACAACGTTGCGACAACACGTAAGACGCGACATATCTAATCACAACCGTTGCAACTAACCAAAATATTACCAATAGTAAAATTTTGCAGTCTGTCAATACAAATTCCAATTAACCATACGATACCAGAGCTGTGAGAATCTGATTAAATTCATACAAAAGCCAAGTTAAATACACAGAACGATCTGTATCGCCCAACCTCGGCCGCACCACTCAATGCGAAGGTATTTCCAATTACTCTCGAATCCTTCCATTTTCCAGTCGCAAGGAATTTTATAAACGCTATCCTTTTCCCGGAGCCCTTTTGTAATGAAGTAGGAGTGAGACAGGAGGTAGATTTGAGCCATCTCATGAGGTTGGGTTAATTTCCATTCGCCCCCGGCGACGCGACGTCTCGCGTTCACCTTTCATACGCAAATTGAAAAGATAAGCCAAACTATTTGCTTACTATTTTGATGTGTATAAGTGCATATTTCATTCCCACTTTCTACGTGAATCTTTTAAAAACTTAAAAAAACGAATAAATTACAAATATCCGGGTACGTAGAAGGACATCAGAATAACAATTTTTTTTTATTGTATTTTTGCATGCGTTATATTGGGGTTTGTTATTAAAAATACCTTATAATATATATTTTAACCCCTCCAATATAGTGAGGATTAAATTAATGCGGTCTCCAAAACAACTGTAACTTTTCTTGGCAATCGCCATAGTTGGTGTTTTCATGGGTAATTGTTTATACTGGTGTGCAGAAGCACAGCAGTGGGTCTTATTCGCGAAGCCTTTCAGTCCGCAACCAGATTTAAAGAACCCACCAAGAAAACGAAGTGTATGAAAAAAAGCAGTAATAGCCAAGTTGTCTATTTGTCAACAACAAAGTTCGGACTTGAGCCACGCAACTTTGACTTTCCGACGTTAATGTGCGTATTAGGAATAAATTTTCACAAAATCTCAATATTAAACTAATCTGCATTAAAAGCAGGGTAATATGGCAAAAAGATACAGTATTTTCTGCTTTTATTAGACCTGCCCGGACTTTGAAAAAATGTCTGTGAAATGTATGTCTTTGAAGTGTACTAGAAGATCGACACTGTTTTAAACTTAATACTGAGCAGTGACTGGAGACTACTGTTTGTTTACAAGTTACCGTAACCATCTAAAAAGTGGGTGTTTATTTACCACTTTGTTTAAAATACGTTTATCTATTTATATATTAATACGTGAATTTATTTCCTTGCACGCATTAGGAATGTGAATATACTTAATGTTTATATGTAGAAGAAATGCACAAGGTTAATAAAATATAATGGATAAAGGTATAAAACAAATCAATTAAAATTTAAATGAATTATGGTCGAAACCTGACCACCAAGCGATCTCTAGTTTGTATAAACATGTGTATCCATACTCGTACACGAGCACGATCAAGGATAATTACGGTTCAATCGTGTTTAACCTTTTATACGTACAGCGGTGTAAAAATGTTAAAAAATGATGTCACCAATTTTAGATCTAATACCAGGTTCCCCACATTTGCCAAAACCTCGACAAGCTTTCACAAGTTCAAACGTGTGCTTAGGGCGTTTGGTTTGGATTGGCTAGGTTTGCTAGTACTTGTGACCAATCCGGTTAAGTGTCGGTTTTTTGAGAAAGATCAAAGGAAGTTCGCGAAGCGCTTGCGCTTAATTCAGACAGACAGACAGACAGGCGTGGCGAGACTTTATTTTCGTGATTTATTGTAGTGATAATGATTATTGGAGCCGTTCCGATGACACTTTTAGGCGTAATATCCGTAGTTGCCATTTAAATATTATTGGAGCCATGCAGATGACACTGAAAAATAAATTCACGTGCCTTTAATTTACAAAACATAAACGGCCATAATCTTTGGGACCTTAAATTAGTGTCGGACTAGTAATACAAAATGCTAAACAAGATAAGGAGTTGGTAATAAGCGGACAGGTCAGATGGCGACCCCTGTCGCTCCTTCGTCAAGGGACTTGAGCCAGGGCTCACGTGAGATCGCCTGTTAATTACCTATGGGAGGTATATGGACTTTGATTGAAAACATAGATTAAGTATGCTAATTAAAATAGTGGTCTGTAATATTGTTAAAGTAATCCAAATTTTCTAAGTTTAAAATGGGTTGTGTATCAATTTACACTACCGATGTGAGCCCTTCGTTCGATTCGTTTCAAATATATTATTTTTAAATTTTGAATATAGAACATATGAATCACTTTAAATAGAAAAAACAGTCTGGAATAATAACATAGTAACATCTTCCGTCATACATTGATTCATCTAGAATAAGAAATTTTAAAAAAGAATACTTAATTTTAATTTTGAATTAAGAAACACTGAAATTTCAAGATCAGGGTGTAAAGAATAATCACAGTCTTCAATTGTTTTTTTTGAAGTGAATACTTCTTTAGCGGCGTTGAGCACTTTTTGAGATGGGTAAAAAATGTTAAACTCGCGTCAGGACACGGACCTTGATCGAAAATGTATGGAAAATGTGTCCGAGTGTCATATATTTAAAAAAAATACATTTTATGATGAGAGAGGGAGGGATTGAGAGAGAGATAGAGCGCGGGAGGGAATCTAGGGAGGGAGGCAGAGTAGGAGAGTGGAAGAGTGGGAGAGAGAGAGAGAGAGAGAGAGATTTAAATAGATTCGAATCAAAATTGTTCGTTTCTTACTTCAGCTACCATAAACCTATTGTATCAGTTTTAGAGATTGGCGATGATGATGGTGAAAGAGTCGTTGAAATTATGGATGAAAGTTGATTTGTCTAAAAGATTAACTTTTTAATTTAAAATGATTGTAATAGTTCTGAAGTGTTAAATTTTTAATGTAATATAAATTGTCATGTTTGTGTACGATAGCGCAATAGATGAAAATTGTATTTAACCACATAAATGATAGTACTTTTATACTAATAAATTAAGCAATTCGTGCCAAATTATTCCCTAACCATTCCAAAATATTCAAAAATGCACAACGTTAATGTTCAAGTTTACACTTCTGCCGGCACTCCCGGAGTGCAATCCGTATTTCTATTGTTACAAATTGACAAAGGAACTAATACGCTCCTCATGTTAAAATGAAAGAATCCAATACACTCTCAGTACTCTCTCATACTGGTGGGTACCAGTATACATACAGTGTTATTAAAGTGTTAACCAGTATACATACAGTGTTATTAAAGTGTTAACCAGTATACATACAGTGTTATTAAAGTGTTAACCAGTATACATACAGTGTTATTAAAGTGTTAACCAGTATACATACAGTGTTATTAAAATGTTAACCAGTATACATACAGTGTTATTAAAGTGTTAATGAGGTAAACAAGTTAATAGGGCCTTACGCGACAATTTTTTATGAAGATTCACTCACTGCAAAAACAATAAATAATAAATATTTATCTATTGTGTCTAATTGCCCTAAGTTACATAGCTAATTTATTTTATTTTTGCACTATCTGTGGATTCTGTGCGATACTACTGTAATTTCTTGTATACTACTTATCCGTATATTAGTTAAGGCAACTTTCACAGATCACACAATTAACACTTTTTCCGTCTAACCCCCATCCGCCGGGCGTCTGAAGTGTAACGTGGGATAACGAACTCTGGTCGAAAATGGAATGGAAAATCGAAAAATAAGTTACTTTTAACATTTCCTACTTAAACACTCGCATCGTATTTGATTACGTCACTAACCAATTTTTTATTTTTATTTTTTTATGCTATAGGGGGCAAACGAGCAGACGAGTCTCCTGATGGTAAATGACTACCGCCGTTCATGGGCACCTGCAACTCGAGAGTCACAAGTGCGTTGCCGCCCTTTAAGGTGGGAGTAGGGGAAGAGTGGGAAGAGGGGGGAGAGGGCAAGGACGGAGACGGAATAAAGAAGAGGGAAGGGTTAGGGCCTCCGGTAACCTCACTCACGCGGCGAAATGCAATGCAAGCATTGCTTCACGGCCGGTTTCCTGTGAGGCCGTGGTAACGAGCGGAGTCGAGCTGGCCCATACGTGCCGAAGCATGGCTCTCCCACATAAAAATGACATATTGGATCTGGTTGGCATTTGCAGGCACGTGATAATTTTATTATTTTTAAATCAATATTAGTATATTTATTTTTTTAAATGTGGTTCAAAGTTTTACAGCATCACATTTAATCATTTAGTTACAACGTAATATAAATTTGTGATTAGCGTCAACAACTCTATTACACGACGCTTGCAATTTCAATTAAAATTAGGTACTCAAAATGAAGTTGGGACTATCAGTAGGTACTCGTACATCGCTCCTACCTCCACAGCTCTACAACACTTCGGGAACCCTTCCCGCCCCGTGTACTAAAAAGGTTTTCTATTTCCATTTAACAACTTCACCGCATCACCGGACTCCATAGAGTTAGCGATTTAATTTGGTGAAAATAAAGGTGGGACATTAACCGAGGTATTTTGGGCATTTCTGCGTGTTCCTTCGGGCATTTTCGGGTATTATTGTGTGTTGCAACGCATTGCGGTATTCTCTTTCGTAATTTTAACAGCTATAAACGGATTAGGTTTAGTACTTTTATGTCCGTATGAACTGTTATTTGGTCAATGAAGTTGCGTTTAGTGGTGAAGGTTTTTTAAAAGTTGCGAAAATTATTATTATCATTTAAGAACATATTTTGCAAAACTTAGGGCAATTAACAGCTTAACTCTTTTTTAATTTATTTAATTTATGTTTTATGGAAGACTTACAGCCTATTACTTCCACTTCAATAGAGTAACAGAATCATTAAAATCAATAAGAAAATTATTTATGATTGTGTGTATTTATATGCAATATATGTATATATAAATAAGTAAGTAAATAGGCAAAGTATAAAATAGATTAGCACCTTTTTCCTCTGCCTTCTGATTTTATTTTTACTGTTTTCAGTATAATTAAAAATTTGGAAACTTTTTTTTTCCCTATCTTCGACAGAGCTTTATCGTTATCAATGTTATAATATAATGTCAAGTTTTATGAATTACGGTTTTATGAATTTCGCCCTCTAGATGACCACAAGTTCTTTATTTTATACATGTATTAAATATGTACACACAATTTAATGTGTTTCCATGTTGGTAATAGGCCGCCAAAAGTACGTGGAAAGGAAAATAAGCTTAGCAATGCATGCATAAGTGGTTATGATAGCGCTAATAAGGCACGGGAACGCGCTTAAGTACCTATAAATAGTATAATAATAACTTGACATATCTCACACATGGCCGTCTGTTCTGAAACTAGGCCGAGCCCGTACTATGGTAACCAGACCGTCGATAAACATACTATACACATACTTATATATTTTAAATACATACATATTATAGATAAATTACACCCAGACACAGAACAAATGATCATGCTCATTACACAATTATTTATCCTGGGTGGGAATCGAATCCACGACCTCTGGCTCAGCAGTCAGGATCACTAACCACGAGGCCAACAGGCCAGTCATATGTATATACATATTACTTTATGATCTATATGAACTACTATTGGTTACAAGACTAATCTATCAAACACAGAAAATAAAAAGACCCACACAATTTCGTGAAAGGAATACCAAAATATCACAACACAAAATATTTTTCCGTGACAGCCCTACCGGGAAAGTTGCACCCCAAGGGTCCATTGATAATTATTACACGGTAGCGGGTTCGAGTCCCGTCTTCGGCTAACGGTCCCGCGGGGACGAAGGATTACGGCCGGTATTAATTAATGTAGAAAGTATTTCTGACGTGACCAAGTTACTTATTCGTTTTGATGTTCAGAGACTGACTAAGAACATATTTTAAGCACATATGTACGTACCTGTATGGGGCTTATTTATTAATGTGAGTTTTCCTTGTAATGTAATGGATTAAAATAATGTCCGTATCCTAACTAACATAATAAATGCGAATGCGAGTTTTTTTTCGTTACTTTTTCATGTCTCAACTACTCAACCGATCATATCTTTTGTTACTTAATTATCACAACCAAAACAAACAATCTTATAAAGTAGTAAGTCATTAAAATGATTAACATTAATAAGTAAGTAATAATCAACAAAAGTAAGTACTTGTAATCTTGTAGATATCAAAGAACTATATAATTAAGTAGTACAATACTTCTATCTTCCTTTAATCTTTAGCTTTTGTTACGAAATCATCACAACCAAAACAGTTAAAATGTTAAAAGTAGTCATTCATTAAAATATTTTGACGTGACAACGTCTTATAAATTGGTTTGCCGGGTGACACTTCAAGAAACTGCGTTACGCTCCGCTCACGTTATGCGCTCACAATGAGAGCGAGTGAGAGGCACGCGTCCCTTCCACTCGGGCATGGTTTTCATCCTTCTTCCTACTATACGAATGAATATTCACATTAAAATTATTTTACCACTCAAAGTCGTTGTCACGTAAAACTTTCGCCCGTATACCGACTTTACAGGCAACCAATTTTTTTTGTTATTTTAATGAATTACTACTTTACTTAAATTACAATCATTTCACTAGATTAGTCTAGTAAGATAGTAATATTACTAGTTCCATTTATTTGTATTTCTAGCCATAGTTATGAACCGCTTCCATATAACGATATTACGGTATATAACTATATCCCAGGGATATATCTATACCACGGCTATAACCATCTGATTGCGACGTACATATGGGCGCAAATCTTCAAATATTGTTTTTAAGTGATTATAATTATTATAGAAATATCCAAAATACATTGGATTTATTTCAAATAATTTATTAGTAAACAGTAAAATTATTTATCAAGTTCTAATATTTAGTTCTAATAGACACTATTTTGACTATTTAAAGTTGAACTTATGATTCAAATTATATTCAACTAATTGTGTAAATGTGCAAAATAAAGTCTATTAGAATTAATATTATTATTCTGCATCAAATTTTATTATTTTATGCATTAAATAAAAATTAATTTCTATTGAATCCTGATTGCAGCGCCATCTGCTGACGATCTGTATAAAAATAATATTTGTTTATATTAAATAAATGTAATTTGTGTAAAATAAATCATTTAAAGTTGTGTAAAATTGATTAACATTTTTTTTGAAGTAATTAAGCTATATATCAAGAACTATTTTTAGTTATTATTTATATAAAAGAGGTTAAAGTCGCTTATCTGTTTAAAAAAATTATTGTAAGGTTATTTATAAAAACGTTTGCATTATGAAAAAGGAAATTAGTACTGTGCTGGCGGTTGTGTGAAAATAAACTAAGTATGTTTTAGTGCTTGTTTTCATTCTGATGGACCCTGAACAAGGGAATCCTGGTGTATCGCCGACATGTCATACAAATAAAAAATTATAAAAACAAGTGACTCAAAAAATCCCGTCAACCGTAGCTAAGAAAATTCTCGATCAAGTCACCGTTAAAAAAAGAAACGAAATCAAAATCACTACATCCGTTTAGAATCTCTGTTGCCACAGATACACTTACAAATACACAGGTACACATGTTAAACTTATAACAGCCCTCGTTTTTACGTCAGGGGTTAATAAGGAGAAGCACACCGATCAATTAAAATGGTCATTTTTTTTTAATGGTATAGGGGGCAAACGAGCAGACGAGTCTCCTGATGGTAAATGACTACCGCCGCCCATGGGCATCTGCAACTCAAGAGTCACAAGTGGGTTGGCGGCCTTTAAGGTGGGAGTAGGGTAAGGGTGGAAGAGGGAAGGGTTAGGCCTCCGGTATCCTCACTCATTCGGCGAATAGCAATGCAAGCATTGCTTCACTGCCGGTTTTCTGTGTGGCCGTGGTATCACTCCAGTTGAGCTGGCCTATACATGCCGAAGCGTGGCACTCATTATCTCATTATTCATACAAACATTTGTGCTAAGTGGGAATCGAAGCCGTGACCCCTGACGTTCCAGTCCAATGTTTAACCATACCACCATAGTATTATTTCCAGGATAATTTTCTGATAAACTTAATTACGTAATTATTTTTATTTGCAGATCGATTTCGTTTTGAAACCGGTTGCTCACGTGGTAATCGTAGGTATTTCGCCTTATTAGATTTCTGCCGTAAGGTAAATAATTGTGTAATAATATCGAAATGTCACGAAAACGAATATTCCATTTCTAAGATGTAACAGGAAAGTTATAATAATATCCAATAATGTAATATCGTTACGAAAATAAATAAATAACAATTTGAGGTCGGGTCGTCGAGGTGAAATTTCATTACTTATCCGTGTTTAAAGGCGGGTGAGGAGGCTGACCCACATTTTATCTTTTTCAAAATAAACATGTCTCCCCTCGTCATATTACATGCCTTTTCCTTTTGTGCCACAGGAATTTAATTAATTTTGTTTGCGAAATATTTTTAAATAATCATCAAAATATATTAATCTAAATAAATAACACATTTTGGTTCAAACCTTCCGCAACTTCTATACTCGATGTTTGGATCGATTTGCACCGTGGACATCGAGTAAGTTCCGATTGATTAATTTAAAAATAAAAAACAAATAAATAAAATTGAAGTGTCTGTCCGTTATTTGCACAATACCTATGCCTAAAAATCAGTTTTTAATATTTTTGTCTGTCTGTTTGTTTATTCGGCTAATCTCCGGAACGGGTGGACCGATTTCCACGGGACTCTAATGTGACATGTGTTCTATTAATAGCGGTGAATGTGGTGGTGAGTGCTCAATTTCAGTTCGGTAACGTTTCTGTGGCTCTATTGCATATAATGCCACGAGAAGAGGTATATCTCGTTAATAAGTATTAAGTTGGTCCTAAGAATAACGTTTTACAGTTTTTATCGTTAACAGGATCTAGTATAGCTTTTATGTCAACTTCGCTCAATAGAGTATTCTAATTTAAAAATATAAAGTAGCTAGAAGACATTATGTATATGTAAGTTATCAAATTAAGATAACTCTGCACGTAATGGCCATTTGAAATGCGATCATAATTTTAGCACTGCCCAACTAGCCATTTCAGCAATAAATTAAATATGATCCTCTGAAAACTAACTCGTAATATATTTAGAGCCTTATGCCAAGGTCGTAAGGCACCGCGCGTCACACGCACAAATCGCAAATCCTACTTGAATATCTCAAGTTGTAACTATTTGATTGGGTGGTCCAAGTTATTAGCGAGTGGCGAGTCGCATATTGACTACTGGTTTTTCTTTTTACCTGAATACGGCAAAGCCAAAAGAAAGTTTAATGATTTTAGCAGTCTATGTTGTTTGCAGTATGTTTTACCGCCTGGCTCCTCGTAACACCTAAACTACTGGACCGATTTTGATGAATAACAATAATAGATTCGTAATAATGGTCCGGGTGACATAGGATATATAAATTTTAACTAAATTTAATATATTATACTCCGCACACAAACTGGTCCCGCAGATTTTCTTCTAAATTCACGCCGAACTCACAGGTCTTTGAAAGTTTTTTCAGCTCGGTGAGGTATTGAGTAACACTTTCGTCGTTCTTCTGTCTCGTTTGTCTGAACCGATAACGTTCCGCCATGACTGAGGGTTTCGGTTGTAGATGGTTTTTCGAAAGTGTTACTGCTATGTCATACGTTATCTCCGCCGGTTTGCTGGGACTATACAATGTCCTCAGTAACTCGTGCGTCTCATCACCCACACCGGTGACGCCAATCACATGTCTTTCTCGACCTTGTTGACTTTGAAGTACATCTCCAGCCGCTCCACGTACAACGTCCAATTCCCTGATTTTAACTCAAAGTCCCGAATATTACCGACCGCCATTGTTTAATTATCTCAAAGCTCGATCAATATATATTTTTCTTTTTAATCCTCGTCGCCACTGAAGTATTTGTATGTCTTGAAATTGAAGAGTCTGCGAGATTGAAGGTAGGTAGCTAGCGTATAATGCGAACTGATCCGTGTTACAATTGTTTCCTCTTATATAGTAGCATACAATATATAATTTATAAGTGGTGGGTAAACAGAAATACGTTACAGTGGTCTTTACACGTAAATATTTAACCTCGAAAAATATTAAATTGAGATGATCATGACATGTTTGGTATCATCAAAAGTATAAAGATATCATATTCTCTAAGTAAATAAATATGTCAAAATTGTTAACAAATAAGCAGTTTTCGTGGTCAGGTTATAGTTTTTTACATCTTTTCTAGATGTATGAGTAATAAATCTATAGGCCATAAAAGGAATACATTTAAGGATAACTGCGTACTATGTAAAAGAAATTATTCATGTACAAAGAAAACCAATGTTCCCTCTAAATAAAATGTGTGTGGACGAATGTTTGTCTTCCCTTCAAGATAAAGGTAGGATCTTCCAACAGGAGAGGTGATCGTGCCTGGCGGACTGCGGACCAACAGTGGACGTTGGAAAGTTGTATATATATTGTTATATTAATCGATGCGAGAATTTTCATTGCGTAATACAGAATCAGTTGTTACTATGTAGTTTGGCTTTTGTACGAAATGTATTCCACTTAGTCCCAGTGACCCGAGGGAGGTTGAAAACCGTCGAGTATGGAATAGTGTCCATTGAGTCCGGGTGGATTTGCTGCGTATTACTTGTGGGTAACAGGGACCGTAGGTGAAGACTATTGTGTCTAGTTGTTATGGTGCATTTTTTATTGTTTTCTGCAGTATATCACAAATAGATTCGTGATTAATTAAAATATAAAAAAAATATTACGCCACGATTTAATAACTCCTAACCTTGTAGAACTTTGAATGTATTTAATTATTTTTCAATTTTCGTAACTATATTATTAGATGTGTAAATCACGACTTAACCGCGATAACAATTACAAGGCATAATACCTTTTTTGGTTACCCGACGTTTCGATCGAATTGCAGCGATCGTGGTCACAGTTGGCTTGTAATTGTTATCGCGATTAAGTCCCGATTTACACGTCTAATTTGAATTGTATTGTTTTATTTCAATGACCAGTATAAATTGAGGTAGACTCTAGGAGTCTAGTTTGTGTAGACATTCCATACCATAACAGTTCAACGTATATACGTTGACCTGTAGAGTTACAAAAATATATGCGTGTAATCTATATCTAATAATATGTGTTCTAAATAAAAAAATGCTACAAAAATCAAAAATCTACATGTGTCTAGTATATACTAGAGACACGTGTAGATTTTTGTAGCCGTTTTCACATATTATTTATAAATTTTAGATTTCTGTACTTCTTCGACAATATATTTATTTATTTCTGAAAGGTACGCTTACAGATGAATACAGATTACTGCCATTACATGACAGTAATGAATTATGACACTGCCCTTTGATCATATACTTGTCTAGATGACATATTCGGCCGTACAGAACGGCGCTAATAAAGTCGACTATATTTCGTAGACTCGCGTGTGACAGACGTTATTGTCATTTGTATGAACTTTAAATTTGCTAAAAAAGGGGTACAATAAATTCTCTGCACGTATTTATATATATTGAGTCAGCATAATGCAAATACCACTTTGTGACATTTGTTCGGTACCTTGCGTCTTACATTGCGCTCGTTCAGTGTACATCTTGCACCACACGCGAGGGTCAAAATGTACACGTCATTAACTTGGTCACCCGACGCGGTAGCGGCATGAATGCGGTATCAAACTGTTTTATTGCCTGCCATGATTTAATGAAATCTTTAATATCGGAGATAAGGCGGGTGGAATGTCCCTCGTAAATTGCCCCCTGGCAATATTCTTCGCTCTTAATGCCCCCACTGAAATAATAAGCCCCTTTTATGATTCAGTACTTTCTGAATGCTGATTGTTAAGGTTTTAATTCAGTGAACGTTTTATGGGTCTGTGTGACTCTTGGATTGTATTATTTAAATTTTGTATAAATATAAACAATTATACGTCACGGATAGCGTACCTACTTACTTGGTCAATTTCACCCCTTCGTTTCACACACGGTACATTCATTTGTGTAATTTTCAAGGTTTCTCAAAGTGTAGTCTAGTAGCTCTGAGTCAAGCTGTTTTCCAGGAGGCAGGGTACGGCAGATATCTATGTATTGGAATAATAACATAAGTACGGTATTTCTAGTCGGCAGAGATCTGGATAACTTTGTTAGCTCACGGATGACACGATACTGCCGTTAATAAACTTCAGCAATCGCGGTTATATATAAATTGACATGCCATCCAATACTCCTTTCTTCTCTTTATAAATCCTTGAGTTATCATTAGTCAGAAAAGAGTACAATTTACTTTTTATCTTCTATGTCTTATTTTATTAGTTCTTCTTTCAAAAAATTTAACATAATCAAGATTTTTGTCCGTCGATGATGGTACTTAATCGCGGTGAAACAAATAAGGTGCCATGCGATTATCTTTACCATACTTTGTCATCGAATTGTACCGATCGTGAGGATCACGCGAGGAAGAACAGGAAGGAGTCTTTACAAAATTTGTTAACATTAGAATGATTAAATATTGATTTACTTACATATAGGAATCATAAAAGTTTTAAAACATTTTTTTTTAATCTAAAAGTTTTCTGAAAAAAGTATCAAATAATAATTTACGAAAATTCCTAAAAGAATCACTCTTACTACAGGTTAAGAAGCAGTGCAAATTGCAGAGATGTTTTTGCCAACATCTAAAAATAAAACGGTAAAACAAGAAAAGGAAAGGCAAGGAGTGTATCAAATCTGAGCGGATAGGGCTTGGGGCACGCAGCTGGCGGGGTCCCACGGACCCAAATATATATATGTACATACATAGGTGTGTTATGTTACGTGTTCTATTGCTTTCTATTTTCTTCGTGCAGATATTGTTAAACTAGGTATATATACAGACAGTAAATTTACCTTTTCATATGCTAGGCGTGGATTCTCTTTGCTATTGTTGTGTACCTATATTGTATATTGCTGCGGTATTACCCTGAAACTTACACGATACATACAGGTATAATAAGGTCTATTAAATAAAAACATATGAATGTGAAACCTCTGAAGCGTCGTTAAATTTTTGCTATGAAAACTACTTTTTTCTCTCTCTTTCTCTGACTCTTTTTCCATTTAAAAGTTTAATTAGCCCTGTCCAAAAAGGGCAGTAAAACAATCAACATTGATTATCAGATGCTCATAGGCTTGATGGTCAATTACTATCAATATTCAGGTAGCAAATACATTAGAAAATCTAAAGTTACAAGAATCGCTAGCAATACCAAGATCAATAAAAAACAGACATAACACTCAATGCATTTTTATCGAACGCAATTTTAAAACAATACTTTAAAAACCGTATCACGTGTAGAAAACATTGTCATTTTTCAAAAGAATGATGATTCCTAAACAGACATGTATAAAACGAAAACGATTTCAACTATCGCGATGTAGCCACTTTGAGCCGTAATGTCTGCCGAAATCCGATCCGGGGTGATTGCGAACCACACGTGACAGCGGTGCGAACTACCGCCGATACATGGGACAGACCGATACGTAACCAGGGTTGTCACCTAATCCAACACACTAATACGAACTGTCAAACTTCATGAGTGGATAATTGATGGTTTCGGTAACCCTGCGTGTACTTCTAAGTGATTAATGTATCGGTTTAATGATGTTTTCTTGCTTTAGCTTACAGAAATGCCTTGAGAATTAGAAAATTAATAGGTATTTATAGCAAATTCTCGCATGAATTATTTAAAAAATATATGCTATTGTGCTAGGAGATTCAAAGCACTTAGCATTAGGACACCAATAAATATTTCGAACTATCGAGTTCAACAATAATAATAAAATTCTTTTTAAGAATGAAAATGTAAATAAGCTCAATACTTAAGACTGAAAAGGTTTATTTATTTTTTGCTTTTTTTGTTTTTTTCGTCTGTTTAATTTTTTCTTAAAAAGTTTTTTATTTTATGATTTTTTTTTCATCATCAGCTCACCTACATGATGTCATGATTTCTAAATGCAAATACCTGATAAAGTTATAAAAAGTAAACAGAAACACTATCTACAATTTTCGAGGGTTTCTCTCAATTTTATCAGGATTCCATCATCAGATCCTGACTTCCTGATCCTGATCCTGATTTTCTTAAAGATTGAAGCATTTAACATTATAAAGAAGTAGAAAGAGAAGAGTAAATTAAATCAAATGATGAATATATAAAGTGTCACACTGCCCCACCGAAAACCCCGGTGGGGTGACGGCCCGAGGGGGTTTCCACACCCAAAAAAAAAAAAGGCCCTACTCCCACCTCTAAGGCCGGTGTAACTTACCATCACGTGACCCATCTGCTCGTTTGCCCCCCCCATCCCATAAAAAAAGACTCATAAACTCGATATCGCTATTAAGGTTACTGCTACGTTTCCCTATACTCCATCAACATTTGAGATAATATTACATAATAAGATGGCCAGCTCTGTCAAAGGAAAGACTCTCTACTCTTTATAAATATATTGCATTTACAGCCACTTACATTTACTCACACATTGCAAACATATCTATTAATACCTCTACGTCGGCAAAGAACACTCTCTCTATAGATTCGAGAAGCACGACAACCCTACGGGCCGTCGGTTGTCGTGTCGCAGTCATTTATAGAAATCCATTTATTACGTAAACGACCTAACTCGGTTGCAGAGCTTGAGATTTAGAGCTCGATTCACTGTTCCCGATTTGGTACAAGACGAGTAAAATCCTGAAAAAGCATTCCATTCTAGTTCTCGTCTTGAATAAAATATGTCAAAATACATAATTGTTCTGTAATTTTAGGGAATAGTTTTAACCTGCAAAATTGACACTAGTTGGACTACACAAAATTAGATTATTGGATCCTAGACGCTCGTTTTTTTTTATGGTATAGTGGGCAAACGAGCAGACGGGTCACCTGATGGTAGATGACTACCGCCGCCTATAGGCACCTGCAACTCAAGAGAAGTCACAAAGTTTTAAGGTAGGAGAAGTGGAAGAGGGAGGGAGGGAAGGGTTAGGGCCTCCGGTAACCCCACTGACTCGGCGAAAAGCAGTGCAATCATTGCTTCACTGCCGGTTTTCTGTGAGTCCGTGGTATCACTCCGGTCAAGCCGGCCCATACGTGTCGAAGCATGGCTCTCTCACGAATAACGTGATACATATAATACATAAAATGGTGATACTCTTATCATATGGTTATATTTGTGTATCTATATGAATTTCATAAGTTGAGCAGAGTTCCAAAGTTAACTTATTAAAGCTGTGCTAGCTTAAATACCTCATCACTCAATTTTCCACATAGTTGTTAAAATTTTATTGAACTTTGTGATCTTTTAAAAAAGTATCACCGACTTTAATGCGCCTAACTTATGTAATCCTTTAATTTTCCATCCTTAGAAGAGTAATATTTTCTTTAAATTTAAATAAGACCAACCTTGAGTAAAACTTATTCAATTAACAGATGCACAAAAAAAAATACCCAAATCGCTTCAAGTGTACCTATTAAATTTTAAGAGTTGCCTTGATTTCTCCAGGATGTCATTACCAGGTCCTGACCTGCTGACCATGGGACCACCTGGAAAGCCTAACCTTTCAAACAAAAGAAGAATTTTCCAAATCGGTCCAGGCGTCTTTAAGTAGGTAATTGGGGAACATACCTAAAAAAAGATGCCGACGAATTGAGAACCACCTCATTTTTTGAAGTCGTTAAACAAATCGAAATATCATTTCAATCTTGGATTTCTTCAACTTTTATTTACAAAATTATTTTACAGATTGTTCCATAAATTTGATATTAGTATTAGTTCTAAAACCATCCAGCTCATTGAGATCTTTTTCGAAAGACAGGAAGGAATATGCCAGTTCTAAGCGAATAAATAACCACGGCAAAGTAAGTAAAAACGTCATCACCAGTCTTAAATCACAGACATTCTTTGGAAATAAAAACTTATATTGTTAGAGGGTGTGCTTAAATCAACGACTAAATACGTCTTTAGTCGTTTTTTGTAGTTGTTCTGTAACATAGATGCGACATACGATAGAGTCTGAGCCTCCGTTCACATTACCGCGTTATCCCGAGCTAAGTGCATTATGTGGTTGAGGAAATCTCCTGCCGAAGCACTTGTCTATTGCAAGCCGCCTGATTCTATCTGTATTGTTAATGCCGTTACGATAAATATTATTAAAATTTTGTAGTTGACACTGAAGTTCATCGTTATATGTTCTAATGGATCAAAATCTTCAACGTTCAGAGGACTTCTACAATAAATCAGGTGAAATCTTCGTTAAATAATGAGGCCATAACTGGAAGTTCTGGAATCGCAAGTTTAGCAATAAATCATGAATGATGAATAATAATAATAATAACTTCACACATCTCACACACGGCCGTCTGATCTCAAACTAGGCAGAGCATATACTATGGGAACCAGACTGCTGATAAATATACTTATATATTTTTGAATACATACATATTATAGATACATTACACCCAGACACAAAATAAATGATCGTGCTCATCACACAATTATTTGTCCTGGGTGGGAATCGAACCCACGACCTCTGGTTTAGCAGTCAGGGTCACTAACCACTAGACCAACAGGCCAGTCGAATGTTTGAATGATAAAATAATAAAAGTATCTATTACTAAAAGCGACGACATCGAACAGTACAAATAACTTGAGTGTTTGGCAAAGAGGTTTTATTTGTGATATTTTATAACTATCACATTATTGTGGTGTGTTGGATTTATTGATAAGAATGGAGAATTTAGTACATAAGTTCTTTTGTAGTTTGTAGCCTGTTCTTTTCCACTGATCTAGTGATTCCCTGACTTGAAGCCAAGTATATCATAACTGCAGATTAAACACATTTTCATTTAATTCCATTAATATTAGACCACCGTATAGAAATGGAAAAATAAAAACTGCGCAGCTAGTTACCACACTGTCTAAAAGATTTAATTTTTTTTAAAATACCTATTAAAAATTAAATGCGGAAATTAAATTATACGGAAATTAATAATTAAATTGAACAATTAAAAACAACTAAATGCAATAAAGAATGCCATAGAAAATAGAACTAAATAATTAAGGATTAGAAAAACTGAAAAAAAAAAATTCAACGGTTTTACTATCAAATCTCTGTTTAACTACCAAGGTTGGACTCGTCAAAACGAATCATAAGACTCCAAACTCGAGGGGTTTGCTAGAAGCCACTGAAGCATTCCACTATCCACCTCCTGGCTTCATCATCAGATCAGCTCCAAGGTGCCAAATACAACTATCAAAAGTAGGTTACAATAGACTTTCAAGATTTATTTACACATTAGTAGTAGTAGTTACAAGTAAGTAAAGCTTAGCGTGTTATAAGATTGCGTTCCGAAAAACTATGTTCAACGTCTCACCATTTCCTACTGATTTATTTTTGAGACAAGCCACACATGAATTCGTCAGACACCCTTGTCACACCATCCATCGCCTTGCCTAAACGTAATACTACCCTGCATCAAATCCCACATACTCAATGCTAAGTGCTCCACTATTTACATAATAAAACAAAAGGGAGAAAAACTTTATAGATCCGGGAACAGAACTTAGGTAACTATTGAATGCCACTTTAAGCCTGACAATTCAATCAGAGATTTGGGTGAAATCCTTTAAAGTGCACTGGCTTTAAAAGACTTCGAAATGTTATACTTCCGGGAATTCTTTTTCGGTAAGTCTGAATGCATTTACATGTTGCATTTTAGCAAGTACCTAGTTGTTGAATCATTGCTTAGCGTTAAAAATGAAATAATAATAAATGTATGTATGTAATGTATGAATTAATAATGCATTCATTTTTGTATACTAAAGTAAAAAGAATTAATAACTAATAATTTTCGTTTTTAAATGATTCTGCTTTTCAGTTGCTTATAAGAAAGCCTTTTCGTCATTCGATTCTGAGCAAGGTTTAACAGAAATACAAAATATTAATGCATCGTTCGTAATTGTACGCGGTTAATAGTATTTGTTATTTTTTCGTATGGAAAATGAATAAATAAATATTTAAAGATTTTAACCACACATTTAGAAGATTTATTTCGATTAAGGTTGAGTCAATGCATTTGTTAACATTATTTAGGGAACATTTCCACTAAACATAATTCTTGTTTTAATTTTCTTTTAAAACTTGCTTCTTGCATTTTGCAGAAATAATCAGCGAAACTTTAAGGGACTGTGGATATTGTGTTGATAGGTTATTTTGTAAAGGGTATGTATTCTTTGTTATTCTCATACTCAATTCATACCCTATACGTCCCCTGATACCCTCAATGCATGCGTCTTGAGGAAATACAAATTTATTTGATGATAAAATGGGCATAAACCATAAACTATGGAAATTGATCTGATATTTCTTATACATATTTCTGAATATACGATCATAAAACAGTGTTTCTTTACACTGTGTTTGGATATGTTTTTGCAGAACTTACAAACACTTATCCACTGTCGAAATGCGGAACAAAATACGATATAACTTGAGAAACTTAATAAAGAAAAGCGACCCAAATAGTAAGGGATCCAAGAATATACACAACTATACGTATTAGTGTGGTCACTCCATATTATATGTTTTCCTCAGTTGCAGAGAAAATCTAGTATTATGTCCGACTTAATCTTTTGTATAATGTATAAGGAGAGTTGGTATTTCTGTTATTAGAAGTAAGTTTTAATACATAACAGAAATAAAAAAAATATATTCAAAGAAAATCGAATGAAAAACATACATATAGTTCCATAAAAGGAACAAGTCATTCTTATTTTGAATGTAAAGGTCTTCTCACATTATATTTCCAAGATTTTTACTTCTTTTTCCTCTGTTAGTAGTATGTTTGGTCTTTCACGTTAAATCCGTTGGTTTTAATTCGAATACAATACACAAACAGATATATTTATGCAAACAAATATTTGCACTGAGAGGGAATCGAACCCTTCTTCTCACAAGGCTCAACCATTTGGAAACGGGCGGTTGTAGATCGACACTAGCAGATATGATTTACATTTGACAAAGCAATCGATTGTTGCCGTGACTCTGTGTGTGTTGATTCTTAAATTGACTATTTCGAATAATTGAAGATCAATTTTATGAAATAAAAATATTGAATTTGAAATTTAATTCAATGCCAGACTCGTAGGTATACCGCTGCGCACACATGGTCGCCATTATGAAATGTCATGCAATCGTCCAACTTTAAAAACTTGATAACATTTTTGAAGTTATAGTTCTTTTGGCGCGTTATGAAAAAATGACGAGAATAAATTTTTACGTTGCGCGCGCACACCGTCACGAAAAACCGACACCCTGAAGTTAGCTAGTCAACATTTTAGTTTTTCAAAAAAAGTTACCAACTTCACGATAGTGATAAAAATGGTTTTAACATATTACTTTGAGTACGTTTGTAGAATTTGAGGTTAGTTGACGGTATATATTATTTATGATAATTTACTGTGATTATAAGTGATAAAAATGGTTTTTACATATTACTTTAAGTACGTTTATAGAATTTGTGGTTAGTTGACGGTATGTATTAAATAAACTTTATTTAACTAGATAAAAGTATAACTTTTTACGTGCGTACATAAGTACACACACACTTTTTTTATTTTACAGTAAAGTATTCCCTTAAAAATGCTTTGTAGGAAAAAATACCCTTACTTTAGGGAAAATGCTTTATGTTGGGGACATTGCCAGAGCACCTTAAATATAGAACTGCACCCTTTTTACCTATTTAACTAAATCCTTTTAAAAAGCTACTGAAGCAGGCTGTGTCTCGAGCGAGGGCATTTGATTTAGATAACGGTCCCTCTCGCCAGATTGATCCCTCCTGCAGGACTTGTAGGGTACAATGGCATTATGAAATTGTAACGTAGCAGAGTTTAAATATATTCAGTGCTAATATTAATCTGAAAAACTTTCACTTTTGAACCTACTATTGAATTTTACTGGTTAACAAGACACATTTAAAAATTTCACTGCCAAAAAAAAACAGTCAGTCGTAGGACTGCACGTCGGAAGTGAAAACATAACTTCACAATGTATTTGCATATACATACACACACATACACATCTGTATATATATAATTAGGTTAAAAATAAAATTAGGTAATAACTTATCTAAATGTATACATAGGGTACACTGGAAGTTCTACGCACCTGGCTGCTCATAAATTTTTGAATTACGAATGTTATATTTTTTTAAATATAAGAAACTCGGCTCCGTCTTACGAATTTTTGATCAGGTCACGTGTCCTGACGCGAGTTTAACATTTTTACCCATCCCAAAAGTGCACCACGCCGGTAAAGAAGTTTTCACTTCAAAAATGAATATTGACTTTATTATATGTTATTAAAAGCAAAAAAGAAAATGACTGTACGGATGGCGCAATGGTTTAAGTGGTCGCCTCGCTACAACGCCGCGCCGAGTATTGTGGGTTCAAATGACAAAAATTTGTGTGATCCACAAATAGTTGTCCCGAGTCTGGATGTTTTTTGTGTCCGTTGTTTAAATGTTTGTGAAGCCCCGCGACACAGGAATATTAGAATTATTCCTATGTCGCGCAAGTTTCAGGCGTGTCTGCCAGGTAGAATAATTTAGCCTCATCGGAGGTTCTCTCTTTGTGTTACACAAACAGCACACCGGGGAAGTAGCCTTCCTTGAACAGATCAACAGCATCATCGTCGCGATAGTCGTTTACACTCTGAACATGAGCGGTAATCAAGTTTCAGCCAGCGAGAACCTCGACCTCAACAAGGATACGGCAGGAAGAAAGTGCTGAAGTACTTTTTGCAATATATGTAAGGTAAGTAGGTAAGTTGTATATGGTAACTCTTGCGAACTGTTTCATAGCGCGATGCAGGATCAATAGTTACTACGTAGTCAAGCTCGTCTTCGCTAGATGGTATTGAAGTACGTATGTAGAAGTCGCCACAATACCCTGTGAATGAAACTACTTTAATGCCATGTTTTTTAAATTTCATATAGTCTTTAACTGAATAGGAATTTATGCCTTAAGGACTTAAGATATAAAACTTATGAAGGCTTAGAAACTTTATTATGCAAATGTAAACTGAGACCGACTTTTTAAAAACTTGACTTTATGTGAAGCCATGACATTTAAGATATATCTTACAAGATACATACTCGCTATGGCTATTATCCGTGCTTACAATAAAATTCCCATGCTTGCGTGGCCAATCCTCACCCTACTCAAACTGGTTTAACTATGCTACGGTACCCAATATGTAGAACATACGTCATGTTTGACTTTATGACAAGGATGGCATGGAGCCGATATCGTTGCAAAGATTTAGATATTTTGAAAATTGTTAAACATGTTCAAGTTTAAGAATAGGGATGTTGACATATTTTCGGAACTGCTTTTTTATGGCCAAGCTCTTATTTAACCCAAAAAAAATAATCTTTAAAAAAATAATTAAAGAAAAAATCGAAGAATCAAGTTACTTTTAAAATTTTCTCTTATTTGATGAAACACTCCAACTCACATCACATTTGATTACGTCACTAACCGAAAAACTGACAGGTTTCCATAGAGTAGTATAAGTAAAAACGTAGTTAAAAGTCAGCTGTCAGCTGTCAGTTTGTCCATCGGTTAATGACGTATTATTTTTTCAAGTCAATATAAATAATATATTGGGACGACTTATGCGGTGCAACAGTAGACCATCCGACTGCAAGACAGAAGTCGCGGGTTTTATTCTCAGTACAAATTGGTATATTTTTCCTATGTTTGTATTTACAATAACAAGATATATCTAAGTATATGTATCCGTATTCAAGAGTCCATACAGCAATGCTTAGATATGGTCTAGATAGTGTTGTTGAAGACAGCAATAAATTAAAAACGCTTTATAAAAAAAGTTGAACTGACTTCAAAAAGCACTAAGAAAGAAAGGTCACTGAAAAGTGAAAAATAATCGATTTCAAGCTTAATTGAAAAGAGTACAATACATGTGACCCTTTTAATATAATTGGTAACATTATAAAAGCACTAGGTACCTACTGGCCTGTTTGAAGATTACGCGTTGCTGTGGCTAAGTAATTAGCAAAAACAAAAATATTGCGACCATGAATTAAGATAAAAACTATTCTATCTCTCAAGTTGGACCAAAAAGCACACAGTGTTCTAAATTTCATTAAAATCGGTTCATTAGTTTAGGAGTTCATCAGGGACAAAAAACGTGATACGAGATTTCTATATATAAAGACTAACTACCCGGTCACGCGTTGCTATGGCTAGGTAATTTGCAATAAAATAATATTAAAAAAAAACTATCATATGTCTCAACTTAGACCAAACTGCACACATTGTACAAAACTTGATTAAAATCGTTTCATTACTTTAGGAGTTCATCGCCGACAAACAACGTGACACGTAATTCGTGATTTTTATATATAAAGATAGTCGTCGTAATAACCGGTACTCTAAAAATATTTTTTTTTTCTACGTGTATATATTTTATTGTTACACTTCTCTTTCTATTTTAACACAAAAAAAAACTGTATATTTACAGTAAAATGTAACACGCCATTCAAATACACATGAGTAAAAACTCCTTTAGTGTAAATATGATCCGTCTGGAGTCCGAACCGACAGGGTCTAGAACAGATAAACACATTGGGTCCATTAAAATGTCAGTGAAAAGGGGACCGCTTTGTGTGGAAGTATCGATGCATATTATGCAGACATCTACTCAAATAATAATAATAACTTGAGACACCTCATACACGGCCGTGTGATCCCAAACTATGCAGACCCTGGACTATCGTAACCAGACTGCTGATAAACATTCTTATATATTACTAGCAGCGCCCTGCAGTTTCACCCGCGTAAGTCCCGATCCCGTGGGAATATCGGGATAAAAAGTAGCCTATGCGTTAATCCATAATCTACATACCAAGTTTGGCAGTGAAGCAATGCTTGCATTGTATTTCGGGTAGGTTACCGGAGGCCCTAACCCTTCCCTCTCACCTATTCCCGTTCTTCCCCTCTCCCCCCCCTCTTCTCCTACTCCCACCTTAAATGGCGGCAACGCACTTGTGACTCTCAAGTTACAGGTGCCCATGGGCGGCGGTAGTCATTTACCTTCAGGTGACCCGTCTGCTCGTTTGCCCCCTATATCATTAAAAAAAACTTAAACAACTCATTAAGCAACGTTGCCTTGATAACTGTTTCAGAAAGTTGAACAATTATTTTGTAACAAAGTATTAATTTATTTTTAACCGATTTCAAAAAAGGAGGAGGTTCTCAATCGACTGTGTTTTTTTTATGTTTGTTACCTCAGAACTTTCGACTGGGTGAACCGATTTTGATGATTCTTTTTTTATTTGAAAGCTGGTGCTTTCCGTGTGGTCCCATTTCAATTTGGTCCAGTTCTGACAATGGAATCCATGAGAAAACCATATATAAGTCTTTTATGGAATAGTTTTTTTTGTTGAAGTCGGTTTTTTTGGAAAGAATCATTTACAAGACGAGATTTACAAAGAATTAAACAGTTCAAAGTACTAAGCTAAAACTGAAAATTCAATACGCTTTTTCATGTTGAACTTCGATAATTTTGCGAAGTTTCCTTGAGGAGTCTTCAGGCAAATATGGTAAAAAGTTGAGCTTTCTTACTTTTTAAACCACTTTAATTACCGAAGGATCTGATAAACGCGAAGTTTGAAAGCAAAACCTTTGAGGTTCTACATTTATAGAGTTTGTAGGCTGTGATTAAATAGGTTAGGGCGTTAGCACGCGCCACCGCAGATAGTTGCGGTTGGAGATTAATAATTCATCAAGGTTTAACACATGCAGGCATGTTGTTATTTTCACATACTTGTTGTGTGACTGAGTTATATGATACTCAGCAATAATCTTCTTCTATGTATACGCAGTGCAGAGATTTCTTTGTACACATTTTAAGTAAATTTCGCGCACTTAGGAACGTGAAATTTGGAATACTTAAAATATGTAGAAGTATCTGGATTTGTCAGTCAACGTCCATCAAATTAAAAAAAAGGGCGTGTGTACTTATGTATCTAGTTAAATAAAGTTTATTTAAATATCATAATAAATAATACATACCGTCAACTAACCTCAAATTCTACAAACGTACTCAAAGTAATATGTAAAAACCATTTTTATCATTTATAATCACAGTAAATTATCATAAATAATACATACCGTCAACTAACCTCAAATTCTACAAACGTACTCAAAGTAATATGTAAAAATAATTTTTATCACTATCGTGAAGTTGGTAACTTATTTGAAAAACTAAAATGTTGACTAGCTGACTTCAGGGTGTCGGTTTTTCGGGACGGTGTGCGCGCGCATCGTAAAAATTTACTCTCATCATTTTTCCATGACGCGCCAAAAGAAGTACAACTTCAAAAATGAAAATTACAAAAAGATTAATAACACGTTACTGAGAAATGTACACCCAAACTAGGGAAAGCACTTTTTGAAATAGTAATTTTTTTGGTTGACTTAACTATTTATCGGCTAAGTATACGTAACGATCGCAAAACATATCCACACCTACCTGTAACGCGTCGTAAATGTCCTCGTGTTCAAGCGAACTCCTTGATTTTTCAATCATAAATTTAAACCTGTTTACTTGTACAAGCGTAGTTTAATTTAAACTTATCGAATGTCCACTAAGTTCCGAGAGCAGTTCCTTTGATATATTTATTAAATACTTATCAACATTTTTACGATGTTTGCTGCAGGAAAATTTAATCAAGTTTCTTCAAGAACTGGTAACATCCAGCTCAATTTTAAACTTTTAAAATCTGATATAAAAAACGCTGCACCAAGTTTGTCAAGGTAATGAGATGTCAGAAGTAGTCAGAACTGATTAGTTTAGTCAATATCTTTTTAAATGTATAGAATAGTTTGTATATTGCAGATGTCTGAGTATTTTGGTTGCGTACTGTGCGGTTCTTCGACGGACACTCAACTGTGGATAGCATGGTTTTTGACGTAATAACGTCTTATAAATCGATGAACGCCCGCTGCACGCACGAAAAAGCATGACACATGTCACGTTCCGCGAGCGAGAGCGCGGAACAAGCGATAGAGCGGCACGATCGGCCTAAGCGTTCCTCTTGTAACGCATCTATCTCTCTTCCACTGTTTTTTATGACGTTATCACGTAAAATTATCGTCCGTAAACCGATTTTATTTACAATGGAGTAGGATAGTCAAGTCATACTAATATTATTTATCCAGTATTGTGACTCGGCGCTGTCCTTGAAATAATTACCAACAGCCGCGCGGTACGTAAACACGCAAAGGGCTGCCCGTTTCTTTCTAGTTTTGTGATTATAAATATTATAATAAGTATATATTTTATTTAAATAATTGAAATTTGTTGTGAATTAAATAGGAAGTGTTTTTTCGATTAGTGTGTTTTTCGATTAGTAGATTTAATAAAAAAAAACACTCTTATTTTTAGACTGAAAAATATTTACGCTTCGACTGAGACGTACGAAAAGCTTAGGTACTGGTAGGTACTATCAAAACAGTACAGTATCAGCTGTGTGTTACGATAAGTAGAAATCAACATTATGACGTCACACGGGCTCGGATTTGTTCGTGAACTGTCAGCGTGTTTTCGGTACTGGGTTCAAACATTTATTTTTAATTAAACATAACTTTTTAATTAAAAGTAGTTTTTTTGATAAAACTTCAACGACATAATAATTATTATAAAAACATCTTAGATGATCTTTCCATTTACTACCAAAAAATTTTTTTTCAAACACCTTTGTTTTCTCATTTAAATTATAATATTTTGTCTAAAATCGCCATTTTCAAGAAATACAGGATTATATGCAGTCATAGAAAGACTTAAAAATCAAAACCTTATCTAAAAACAAAATTTGACCCAAATCGTTAGAGCCGTGTCCGAGATAAACGAAATATATACATTTATATGTACTAGAGATCGCGTGGTGGTCAAACTCGACCATGGTTTATTTCATTGGCCAATATTACTTGACCTGTCATTGTATAGACTTTTGTACCATGACAGGTCAAAATATATACTGGACACTCATAGCTGTATGTACCCGTTCTTGCATTTTTTTTTAACTTTGTAGCAAATATTGTTCAAAAATTTTAGCATTCGTCACTTCTTCTCTGTATAAACTATAAGTGTGCGAAATTTCATACTCCTCCGTCCACCCAATTTTCGTAAAAAGGGATCCAAAGTTTTCGCTTCACGTATTAATATATAGTTATATACAAGAATAGCTCGTTTAAAATTATTAGATTATATACACGGTAGGTACTAGCCTAAAGCCTCGGGAGTGTGTTAATAATGATTTATTTGTACCGTACAACATAAAATTACAACGGTGAGTAAACACACAATTTCACCGTGCATTTAGTATAAATAAAACACTGATGGGCCAGCTGTCGTTGTTATTAGCGATACGCCGGGCAATTAGGCTGCTCGCCAAATCGCTAGTTTTTCACTAACTATTAAATCAATAAGTATCCAACTAGGATGAGTTAATTTTACGAGTATTTATTGTATTGAACAGAGGTTTGACGTTCTTATAACACGCATATAATCAAACCTGATGTGCGATATATAAGCATCCTATCATCCCACTAAAAAAACTCAGGTGATCCCTACCCGACCCGCACTCAGCTGCAGGAAAAGAAAATGAACGGCTCTTATAGAAGAACTACCAAAAAATACATCATAGCACAAGTTCAAGTACAGAAGTTCGACTGAGTTAAATTATTTAAATAAATATCGATTCTTGCTCCAACACAATAAAGTGGAATTCAGGTCGCACAGCGTCAATCACGTGCAGTTATATTCACCTAGAAGCTACCTTTCTTTCTATCGCGTAACTCTTATTTCTTCTGAAGACGTAGAGTTACATTTCATTTTTCTTCTTGTTCTTAGTTAAGCAGTACCACCCCAGGCTGGCAGCTCCATGCTAATGCATACTACCTACCTTCTGCACTCATGCAAATAGGCCAAAGTGACGTGATACTATTAAGAGAAAAGGGTCCCTACTCACCTGCAAAACAAAAACAGTATGACGCTTATAGAAGTAGGAGTACTACTCCAGTTTGGCAGTTCCATGATTATGAATACTACTTTCAGCAATCATGCAAACAGGCCAAGCTGACTGATACTGATAAGTTAATTAAAAAATCAAAATAGCTGACTGCATTAAAAGCGAATAAAAGTAATAAGCTGTTGTCAGAGATACTTATTTGGCAGGAGCTGCAGCTATAGTAAAATATAAAGCTAATGCTTTCGACTGCAATTACTACAATGCTTAGTCAGTGGTAAAAAGACGTTTATATACAGTGTAGTGGTTTAACCCTCCAATACATACCTGGCCGACATAGACGTCCTTAAGCCCCGTTTATATAACCTTCCGTATTTTCCCGTCCATCGTGACATGACATGCAACACTGGCGAGCGTTCGACTAACAAATCTAATTTGCGTTCATCGACACGTCCGACTTTTTGATAGAGGATTTTTGAAGCACCGTCTATAGCCGTTAACGTCGATAGACGCGTTTTTCATGCAACGTACTTGTACGTGATTATTGGGTTTAGCGTTTTTTACAGCACTCGTTTCTAAATGTTAGAGATTTGAAGCTTTTGGGGTTTTGAAAGGAATTTTACTTTTTTTTATTGAGTTACAAGAAATGTGTCTAACAAAGAGACAACAAACTAGCGATTACCGATGCCTATTACGATTCAATTTCAAGAGTCTCTGGTCACCCTGTGATGTAATTATAATTGAGTTGTAAACAAATACAAGACCTATGTAATTATAAGCTTTTACTGTTGAGTTTAAACACCTGGAACACCCTGTTGTATGGCTTGCACGTTGCCATTCCTGTCGCCCCTCCTGAAACACTTTCGCAAAGGTTCGCAAAATCTATTCGAATTGAGAAGGACAATTCAAGCAAAATTTATATTACTACTTCGAATTTATCTTTCTATAATATCACACAGAATTTGTGCTTGGAACCCGTAAAACTCGTTATTCTTATATTTATTTTCAATACACGTTACGTAATAAAAACAAAAAATATGACTTGAGCACATGTAATATTAATGCTCGCGACCCAATTTACCGTCAACCCTGCTACAGCCGGAGTTTTGTAACAGAATCACTAACTAGGGTCGGGACAATACCGCACCGTGATGAAAAATTAATTAGTTTACCTTATCAATCCAGTGAGGCTTACACAGCGATTTAGGCTTATTCAATATTCTTACACAAATTTTATACTGGGTTACGTGTTTATTTTATAAGAACCTTTTGATATTGTGCGGTTAAGGCACGATGCATGGCCGCAGCGTCAGACGTCTTCCCTTTGTTATGCTTATGTATAAACAACATACATTTATGTATACAAAATCAGGCTCAATTTTGGTCTGTGTGTATATTTTAAGTAAAGCAATGATCATCCTAGTCCTAAGTAATATTATTAATGCGAAAGTGAGTTTTTTTGTAGCGCTTTTACACTAACTTCTCAACCAGGGCTAGAAAATGACATGGGGTATTTTTCATCCAGAAAAAAGTACTGCACCCGAGGGATGCTGCAACTTTTCAGTATCAAAGTGACTCCATTTGATGGCGTCAACCGGCAAGTGTAGTTTGTGTTACATATTTTGACAGAATAAGGACATTAAGGCCAAAATTAGGGCAATTTCAGGTCTAGCAATGAGGAAGTATCATGCGCAATAATAGTAGTCAGGAATAAGAAACAATGAAATTTAACGAATCGAAAGATCTCTCAAAAACTCTTTGACTTATTTTAAACTAAAGACAATTAAATGTAATAATAATATTTTATAGTAAATAATTAGCCCACAAAATAAACATTATTAAGGTATACATATACCATATAAGCACATGTTCTCTTAACTTTTCAATGACAATTAATAAACCAATAAATTATCTCATTTTCTTAACTTTTATACGTCTGCATTTAAAATGATTTATGGACAAAATAATCGATGTCACAGCGTATCTATTTAATCGATGCATCTGTCGGGTCGGGCGTCGCATCGTTTGCACTAGCTCTACTGTCGGTTACACACTGTACACTAACCGTAACATCTTCGTCGCTTGTTACGAAGGTTTTATTAAGAAAATGTCTTTTTCAGCATTCATAAATGCTTGTTTTTAAACATCCACGACTCGTATGCCTGTTCGATACATAAAACGGGACTTAAATGTGGTAATAAATAAAAGTTTAATGGATACGATAAGTTGTGTTCTTTAACTTTCCGATAGAATCATTACGATTGCAGTCATGGGAAATCTTCAATTGGTACTGGTATCGAGTATGGGTACGCACCTTAACTATCGGGAGCAAAGTTGAGTGAAGGGAGATACGATAATAGAGGCAAATTCAATTTCTTTTTACGGCTAAGGTGGATAAACACACGGCCCAACTTATTATTATAAACAGTTACCAGTACCTGTAAATACTCGTAACATAACAAGTGTACTTTTGCCGTACTCATTTCTTGTAGAAATACAGAATGCAATAAGTATCTAGTTTGTATCATTTATCTTTTTAACGTTTCTTGAACGATATATTCTTAATTTCCTGAAACTGTCACTCGCCAAAAACTAAATTTAACATCGAATATTTGAATGATACATTACCTTACGTTTTGAATCAATCCGTAGTTATACGAAAACAACGGTCAACTTTAGAAAAATTATTTCATCATAGTCATACTTTACCATACTCAAAAAAAAAAAAACAATAGTGCCGACTACAACAACACGTATCAAAAACAATAACAGAACAGAGGCACAGTGAGTGCGAGTGGAGCGACTAATTGACCGTCGGACAGACGCCGGACGGCGCCGGACGCAACGACTCGCGTGCATTATTCACTTGCGTCAATCGATTGCGGGTCTCGCAGACTCCGGTGAGCAAAGGGTTAACTGAAGTTTATACTTCGTTTTTACAAATAGACTTTTCAGTGGTGATAAGTTTGCTTTTTGTCACTATCTCAATTTTTAATAAATGATATTTCAAGCTAAGATACGTCTTAAATACACAGGATGGCAGAACAAATGAAGAGCACAGTAGATTTCCGCTAGAATAGAATCCACTCGGACTGTTTATCGCAATTGCGATGAGCAGGGTCAACAGAGTTGGGGAGGGAGTAGAGTTAACAACTCATGACACCATTGGAGTAGCAACTGTTAATGGACGCGGGTAATCGTTTGCCATCACATGGTTTGTGTGTTTATTAATATGAATAAAATACTGCGTGCATAGTATTTATTGTACTTCTCAACCCTAGCAGGCCGCCCTAGCAAAAGCAGACCCGGGCAAGGATTTTCTTTCTAGGATTCCCCTTATGTCTCTGAAAAAGACCTCCTGTAGTTAACACCGTGTGGTTTGAGTTGGTTCGAGTCCGACATAACAGCCCCAGTGAAGTGATGACCCGTCGGAGTTTCCACACGTCAAAAAAATGTTAAGGTCCCATGAGGTGATGACTTAATGGAACCTTAAATTTTTTTTTCCGACAAACAACTTATCCTCGATCAGATCACACCGAGGGTGAAGCGGTATGTCGGAAGCGAATCGACTAAAACCACATGGTGTTCCATCACAAGTGGGTCTATTGCGGGGGACCCGGGATACTTTAAGAAGGAAGTCTCCGAGAACTCCTGCAGACCTTTAAAAGTGGGTGAGCCATGATTCGGCATGTATGGACCGGCTCGAGCGGAGTGATACCACGGCCTCACAAAAAACCGGCAGTGAAGCAATGCTTGCATTGCCCACCTTAAAGGCCGGCAACGCACTTGTGACTCTTGAGTTGCAGGCGCCCATGGGTGGCGGTAGTCATTTACCATCAGGTTACCCGTCTGCTCGTTTGCCCCTTATACCATAAAAAAAGAACTTTGGCCACCTGATCAGCAGGCGAGCACACTGCGGATTATGGGGGGTCTTATCCCCCTTCAGATTTGAGAGGCATAAACAGTTGCCTAAAGGAGTTTATTGTTTGGAATACGTACTCTAAGAGGCTCAAACTGTCCCTTGTATTTTGTACGAAGTGATGAACATTTTTACTTTTACGATTAAGCATAGAAGCTTAAGATGATGATGGGCCTTAATACATAAATAAATATGGATATTTATGAAACAGATTGGCATCATTACTTAGTTAACAAGTATAAATTAAAAATTTTAAACACTCCCGATCCAAAAATCCCTTCAACTAATAGCAAAGAGCTGATGACCTCCAAACGACCGAAACGATTTTCTTGAATTACAGTTAAGAACACTCTCTATTGTGGCATTGGGACCTCCTGCGAGCCACAGCCTCCTTCTAGCGGAGTGAATACTCCTTGCGAATACTCCTTCAAGGCACGGAGGTCCTGGCTGGTGCCACCAAGTTCGAGTCAAGTCAAGCCGTACGATAATTCAAAATGCATGTAGTTTAAAATTAGGAAAAAGAATAGTAGCATCGCAGATGGCAGAGAGTGCAGACCATATATTATCTATGGTGCAGACCGTTTATCTAGAAGCGCTGCTCCTATGAAGATATTATAAAAGCGATTATATTTGTAAAGTGTGAGATTGATCAGTTTTCAATAATAAGTCCTTTCGCCTTGCAGATGTTTTAATTGTTCTCCTCTAAATAAAGACACTGCTTTCCTGAGCCTATACGTGTTACCCCAAGTCCCTGCGCTGCAAAGCACGAGGACAAATATTACACTATAAAGACACCTTACAAACAAAAACATCGAAATCAAAATCGGTTCATCGGCTTAGGAGCTACGATGCCACAGCCAGACACACAGATACACAGACATACAGGTACACATAGATACACAGATACACACTTATATAACCTCCTTCTGCGTCTGGGGTTAAAAGTATTGCTGATTCTTGGAGGATACTAGCTACAATGCCTTCAATAACAAGTGAAAGATACACTACATATATATAAACAGTAATCACACTATCATTCCTGTTCAAATACTAATAAGTTAGCTAACTACAACCCCTCTAAATTACACTAATTAACAAATAACTCCCCTTGTTATTTGTACACAATAACATTGTCAAATCTAGTGTGGTATATAAAGGTGCATTAACATCGGAGCGCACTAAGTGTAGTTAATTGACATTCGGATAACTGTCGCAGTGCGAGCGAACAGGGGTATTCTATTCGCTATAGTGCAAAGATAAACATGTCATATTTGAATATCATTTTTTATTGGGAAAAAAATGGCAAAAACGATTCTTTGAAGTCGGGTAACTTAGTCCTTCTATAAGTATGTATGTCACCGGCATTGGTTACACACAAATCAAGGTACAATATCTATTTACTGGCTTGTTGGTCTCGTGGTTAGTGATCCTGATTGCTGAGCCAGAGGTCGTGGGTTCGATTCCCACCCAGGACGAATAATGTGTGATGAGCATGATCATTTGTTCTGTGTATGGGTGTAATTTACCTATAATATGTATATATTTCGAAATAGGATGTTTTTCAGCAGTCTTGTTACTATAGCCACGAAGTTACGAAGTAACTATTATCTTATCTGTCTTAGAGATAGACATTGTTTGGGGTCAAACGGCCGCGTGTGACATGTGTGAAGTTATTATTATTACATTACTGTAATAGTTTTTATTTTGTTCCACTCAGGTGTGACTTCACGTGCTTTTCTTTTAACAACACAACAACAACAGGATAAAACAACCACTTTTACACACAATAGCTAAGAGTTCTTCTATATCCTTAGCAGACTTGGTTTGAAGGTTTTACCCGTAGTCACAGTCAAACTGTATAGCAATCGTAATAAAAATATCCTTTTATCTGAATAAGGCTATGAGCGTAATGCCCGCTATTAATACTGTGAGAATCCAACAATCGATCGTGATGCGCCTCTGTTGTATATTTACCATTCGTTCAGCCAGTTAGAAATAGATCCAATCATTTGGAAATATTTTTGTACATTGTTGGTTTATATTAGAACCCTAGCAAACCGAAATATTTTGTTTACATTCTAAATATTTGTGAAATTACATATTTAAACAAATCTACAGACGGTGGATTCAATCAACGAGGCTGGTTATTTTTGACTAACTGCGAAAAACGATGAAATGTTTCTTCTCTAGATAATGCAATTACCTACTTGCGTAATTCTTTGTTATTCCAACTGGAGTGTATGCCAAGTTAGTTAAGAAATTTCAAAATAATCCAAAGAAACTTTTCTCATACGAAAACTTTATGCCATCCAGAAGTCGCAACTAGCTTGACAATGATGGCCGTCAATTGAGCACGATACATATAAGATTTATGACATTCAAGCTTCGGTATACCAATCTGTAGAACCTGTGAAGTTCGTGTGATACTACGGACACGGATACACAGGTGTCGCAATGACACCTGTGTATCCGTGTCCTTACAGTAATGAGATCCTGTAAATGTAGCATTTGTAAAAGAGTCATGCTCTAGTTGCGAGGGGACAAAAAGGGCTTCTCTCTTACAATATTGTATAAATATTAATTGTATTTGATTCCAGAGTAGAAACAGGATAGGTATTGTACCATGACTCTTTACTCATTTTATTTTTAATTTAGTGTAGCTAGTATAAAACTACAAACCTAATAAATGTACTTTAGAAATTGGTTATAAAAGCTCACAACGGTCGGTTTACGGCGCTTTTGCCCACAATGATAAATACAGGAACATCTGATTGCACACCATCTGTGTTTATTGTCAAATATATATAATCACACAGAATATTGTGATGCGTGTAATCTAATAAAATAAAAAAGACGATTTTAAAGCCCATGTGTTTTCTGTTAAGATTATTCTCTATTTCGATTTGTTTTGAGTGATAGGGCCGTAATATTCTGTAACTGTGTAATTCCGTCCAAATCGCATAAATAATTTTTTTTGCGACTAAATAAGATCAAGCGTATTCTAAAACCCTTTTTCCTTTTCTTTATGGGATAGGCGGCAAACGAGCTGACGGATCCTGATGGCAAGTGACTACCGGCGCCCATGGACACTTGCAACTCAAGAGTCACAAGTGCGTTGCCGGCCTTCAATGTGTGGTGTAGGGGAAGGTTGGGAGTAGGGAAAGGACAGGATGTAAGCAGTGCCTAAGCCTTAGCAGTATACGTACGATTCGATTTCGATCCCGTCACCCGTTAAATGCAAATTTGATGCTTTAATTATGAACCGTCACCTTACATACATAAAAATAAGTTCCATAGTATTCAATTATCACATTCATGCATTTCAGTTTAAAAACATATTTTACATTCATAAATTTTCATATAAAAACTTTCCCTGATCTGAAATCTCTTAAAAATCGTCAACTACGTCATTAAAATTATAACTAAACAACACCAAAAATCGCTTACACTTTCTTATACAACCCCAACATCAGCATCCCAACCCTCAATCCCAACATTATGATTTACGTCGCGCCCACCAGTATAAATCGACCCCTTAAATAGTTTGACAAAACACGTTCCCGTATAGAGATTTGTAAGTGTAAGGTATGGGGAAGGGTCTAAGTGTTTTGGCGTGAGCTAAATCCAGGTACGGCGACATTTGGCCAAGGTTCAACTGTGCTCAGAAGGGTTCGGAGGTATATACAACATGCAAATGTTGCACAGTGGTACGTGATATAGGAATTCGGCGATTTTTTACTAACGTGCTCTAAATATGGCTTATATTCAGAGGGTTAGTAAGAAAACAAAACAGAAACACTTTTGACCTATGTAGTATAACTTTGAGACAAACACACACACACACTGACACACGCACACACACACACACACACACACACACACACACACAAACGCACACACGTATCACTACATTTCATTATTTCACCATTTATTATCACCATATTTCAATTATCGAATCGAAACACTTCCACCAACAGCAACTGTATTATAATATAAGACAAATAAGTAAGTAAATAAAATCTTGGTCGAAAACTGCCTTTTAAGATACAGGCTTTGCCTAGTTTAAGAGACAGGGTTCACAATGTTTCTTTGAGACCTATATATAACTAATGTGTTTGAATAATATATAAAAAAAAACCCTTGTAACTACTGTAATTAGTTGTGATAATAAATAAATAAAAACCCCATGACTGACGTCACTTTAGCTTTAATAACCCTCATCGCACAGTTGGATAAAAAACCACAAAAAAAACTAGGTCTATTATAGGTTCGGTCGGAGTGACGAGGGGGCAGCGCCGGATCACGAGCCCGGAATGCTACGGCGGTACGCACACACGCAAGCCCTACAGGCTTGGCGGGCACAGCTCGAAATCCAGGGCTGTGCACAGTCAGTTACAGTCAGGATCAGTAACCACTACACCAACAGGCCCATCAGAATCTGAACAAATATTACAAAATAAAAGATAATGTTTTTAGAGCTGTCGCAAATCGCTACTGCCAGTAACGTAGGCCATTTTACAACAGATTCCCAACGGTGCGGTGCGGCATCGGTGACTCGATGTACCACTTTACGACGGTACGACCACCAGCTCATCGCTCACATCCTTCCGTTTACTATCACTTAGTTTAGCGTTTATAAAATATGAAGATAAGGCACCATACAACATTTCTGCCTGTAACGTACCTTTCTTAGGATAAAAATTCAAATATGGTTTTTGACTGTACATTACGATCTAGACCAAATCAATGTATTTAGTATTAATGTTATTACGATTGTAATGTGTTTAGTGCATTTAAATACACTTAAAATACACTTAAAAATGTGTAGAGGATCGTGGGAGAGCCATGCTTCGGCACGTATGGGCCGGCTCGACCGGAGTGATACCACGTTCTCACAGAAAACTGGCAGTGAAGTAATGCACTGCTTTTCGCCGAGTGAGTGAGGTTACCGGAGGCCCTAACCCTTTCCTCTTCCCCCCTTCTCATTATCATGAACAAAAAAATAAAAGAGGAATGGGTGTTGTGTCCCTCCATTACAAAGTGAGGATCCTCCGACCAGACTAGGTGATCATGCCTGGCGGATCGCGGCCCTACGGTCGATGATGGATGGCGATTAGTATATATATATACTAATCGGCGCGACAACTTTCATTGCGCGATACAAGATTAGTAGTTACTCGGTAGTTCGGGGTGGCTTCGTTAGATGGAATTGACGTACATTCATTTGTTTTCACTGTATGCGGAGGTAGAGGGTTAACCTATACTTATAAGGTGTAGCCACAAATGCATCTTTGTAAAGAAGTTATTTTTAACTACGATTAGACGTGATTTACGTTACGTGGTCACTTGAGCAACTTCCATTATGAAGTGTTGATAGTTAGTTTGTCATATATGACTTTAGGAATGATTTGTGTGATTTACACAAATAGGTTTGAGTTTGTACGTATGTACCCTGTGGGTATTATTATTGTAATAATTCAAAGCGATTCAGAGATATTTTGTAAGCGCAGAATGTGTGAATCTGTGTCCGTGGTTAAACTGGTGACGGTTTTCTTATTCTTCTACGACTACACTTCATAATAGTCAACAATAACGTTTAAAAAAAATACTACCTGACAGACAGACAAAGGGCATCATTAGGGGGATAAAGGGATTCACTATAGGCCATAGGCTAATCTATATATTAATACGTGAAGCGAAAACTTTGGATCCCTTTTTACGAAAATTGAGCGGACGGAGGAGTATGAAATTTCGCACACTTATAGTTTATACAGAGAAGAAGTGACGAATGCTAAAATTTTTGAACAATATTTGCTACAAAGTTTAAAAAAATGCAAAAACGGGTACATACAGCTATGAGTGTCCAGTATATATTTTGACCTGTCATGGTACAAAAGTCTATACAATGACAGGTCAAGTAATATTGGCCAATGAAATAAACCATGTTCGAAATTCGACCACCACGCGATCTCTAGTAATAATAAATACTGATATATCATTTGTAACTACCGTTGCCGACACTAGATAAATTTGTAGTAGATTCATTCACATAGGTATTATAGATGTACAAACACAATTCTGTCGTCGAACCTACTTCTGTAAATTTGTATTAATACGTAACATAACGAACTTCAGTCATACAGCATACGTAGCAACTGTCATTTATATTCATAACGATACTCCCTACTGCAATCCTTCGTAATTATAACCATCGTTAATGTTAGCACAATTTTCGTATGACGAATGCAAGAATAGGGGAATGATCATATATTAAAAGTGTTTTGCGCTTTAGGGAAATGTGGCCTTTTATTACGGTAAAGGATGGCATGTGACAGCTCAAGTAATAATTACTTGTTTCATCTACTGGTAACTTGTATATATATTAGATTTTGTATACCTGTGTAGTAATTGAAAAAGATAGGGAACAATCAACAAACACACTACATCTATCCTTAATTTCTGAGGGTTTCCCTCGTTTTTCTTTCAAACAAAATATAATTTTTTAAATCGGTCCATAGATGACGGAAATATCGGTGAACATACACAAAAAAAAATACATACAACCGAACATAGACTCTACCTCCTTTTATAAAGTAGGTCAGAAATAATGGACATCATTGTGATGGCTGACAATTATATTCTAATTTGAAACGCGTATTAAAAGTGAAATTGAATGTGTACACTTAGCTTCCCAACTCAACGAATTTAAGTGGAACTCAAATGGAAGAGCTCGTTGCTGCAAGTGTTCTTAAACCACAACGAACTGCGTAACTCAATTAGAACCGGAGATATGAAGAAAGGAAGCTATTAAAACATAATAAATGTACAGGATGAAATCGCGTTGAGAAGGGCGAAAGTTGGGTTATTGCCAATGCATGATCAAATCAAATTTGTGCATCAATATCTTTCATTTAAAAGAAAATAAGCAAATCGGTTGGATAAGACGACCTATCTAGATATTTTTTGAAGTGAAAACTTCTTTAGGCACATTTGTGCACTTTTGCTATGGTCAAAAAGCACTTAACTCGTGACCGTCACGCTAATACTACATGTATAGATCCACTAGAGGGCGTTAATCTAAACATTGAGTTCTGTCAGCTCCTTATTAATTAATGTCACTAACCTGCTAATGTGACGTTTTAAGTTTGTCGCTTCGTTTAAGTTTTCACTTCTGTCGGCAGACCCATGACTGCCTATTTTTTGTTTATACAATTACATAAAACTACACTATATAGATTTCACGCTATTGTACAATGACATAAAACTATTTTGTATTTTTTACTAACACCTTTTTACTTGAAGAACATTTCGAATGTTAATGCCGAATAGAATATTACACACGTAAGAGACGAATAGATACAAACTGACACTTAAACAGAAAATTTAATGTGTGCGTTGAACCCAATAAAATCCTCAATTATTAGATTACGTCCAAATCAAAATCGAGTCTTATCGATAGTCGATATTTTTTCCGCGTTAGTGTCCACTAAAGGTTTCCACTAAGCAAGTCATCGTGCGATATCCCTCCTCAATAGGGGATAATAGAGTTGCCCAGATGATTTGTCGGATAGATCCCTATTTTAGGAAATTGGATTTGTAGATCGGAGGCGATAAGACGGGGGAGCTACGGGCCCGAGGAAATAAACGGTAAAAGTTTAGAAGCCCCCCTGTTATCACTGATTTGCGTATATCGATTTTGGCCCGACATGGATTTATTTCTTTTTTCTCTCAAAGGATTATTCGGCAAATTTAAAAGATTCCTTTTGAACCTGTTATGTTCAGATAAATTGGTTTTCATTGTTAATGTACCAAATAAGGAAAATGTGAACGGAAATATTGTACCTGCTCGTTTCAAATAAATATAATTTTACTGGGAACAGAAAGTATCTTATTTTACACGTGCAGACGCTTAATATTTGAAGTGTTTGTTTTCAGGGAAGTGAGTTGAAACAAGAGCTGACAGATGTTATAAAGTTAATTTTGTATTGTTTTTATTTTTAGTTTGTCTATGGAATAAAATATACTCGAATATAACTTCGAGGGATCATTGTTTACTATACCATTACCATAGAGTATTGCAATATTATTTTTTAAATTGATTATATGGTATTCGTCATTAATTTAAAGCAACAAAAAAAGAATACCTACCTATATGTTTGTAGCAAAACTTCAACATAGAAATCTATACTAATACTAATTACTAATAATATTATAAAGCTAAAGAGTTTGTTTGTTTGTCTTAGGAATTACTGGTTCGAGTTGAAAAAATATTTTTGTGTTGGATAGTTCATTTATCGAGGAAGGCTATAGGCTATATAACATCACGCTACGACCAATAGGAGTTGAGCATCAATGAAAAATGTTGCAAAAACGGGGAAAATTTACAAAAGTAGACGAAGTTCCGCGGGTCAGCTAGTTATTTATAAATGAGAAACTGTATGTTAATCTGCCTCTATGCTACGTTTTCCCGCCTTAACTATACAAGCAATCATCAGTATTTTTTCATAGAGAAAAAAATCCTGATGATTGCTATCATCCAGAAAAAAAGTAAGAAAAGGATAAAAAAGGGTTAGAAATATAATTTTAACGCGAGCAAAGACGCTAGCAAAAACTAGTAATTAAATATCGAATTTAGTCGATGTAATTAAATAAATTTAACCGTTACAGTACCCTAACGTTTCAAGGATTAACGTACATATATTCTGTCAAAAAAGTTTCGGGAATTTATATTTTATTAATTCTAATTCCAAATTCAATTCAAATCATTCTTTTTGTGGTTAAGTTGGCACAACTGTATTCTATATTGGCACGAAGTTTGAGCAATATCCGTCATTTAGTTTGTTTTCAGTACTCGATTTTGTAAGCTCATCTCAAGAGTGTTTTGCGATTTTTATAATGGATGAAAACACGTTCGTTTTTGGGTTATCGTATAATCTATTTTACTTTTTATACATATATACTTGCAACCTGCCCCTGCCTCGCACGGTTAGTAAAGCATCAATCATCGTCATATTTCAGCCATCTTACAGAAAACCTTAATGAATTATGCACCTAAACCTTCCTCATGAACCACTCGATTGATTTTCATTCGGATTTCAGCAATAGACGGCTATTGGTGAAAACCGTATGAAAAATGAAAATCAGTTCGGTAGTTATTGAGTTTATCGCGAACAGACAGACGGACACGGGGAACTTTATTTTATAATATATAGTAATTAAGCAATTACACATTAAACCATATTTTAAATGTTTATTAAGCGGCAGGTCATATGTACGGAGGTACTACTTGAACTACTAGATCGACTTTTAGTGCATCGGTTATTTATATTTCATCCCAGCTGTGATCTGTGTCTCACAGACTAATTTTACGTCATCAATAGTGGATTAATTAGTTCTTTATACTATACTGACTGATTTACAACTGTACATAATCCACCACAATCGAATCAAACTCTTCCAAAACTCTTAACTTTTCCCTCCTAAATTTTATATGGAGGGCAGACAGAAGCAAGAGATACCATTAAAATAATGGGTGAACTGATTCCCGTTCCTGTCACGTAGGAAGGCAATTTTAAAGGGAGGTTGAAGGTGCCCTCTGTGAGATATAAGTGCACAATGGGTTCTGTTTGGCAGCAGATGCTACTACTCTGTCTTTATCTAAATGTGAAATCAATAGACTACTACGATTTGTTATCATATTTAATAATTTAGTGATCATACCTGATTCAAAGTAGAATAACTTAGTAACATGTATTGATTAAAAAGGTAATAAGTGAGCAATCAATGCATTTAAATGTCGGACATATATTTAGTAGAATCTTCGTTTACATTTACGTATGTGGCGACACCCACATACAGCGAAAAATATACTTCAATGTCATCTAATGAAGACACGCCGAACTAGTAACGACTGACTACTAATCCTGCATCGCATTATGAAATTTCTCGCGCCGATTAGGATATATACAACTTCCCAACATCACACGTTGGGCCGCGGTCCGCCAGGCATGATCACCTAGTCTGGTCGGAAGATCCTCCCTCTGTGTTGGAGGGACATAACACTCGTTCCTCCACACATATATCTGATAAGATGCCACGATAATAGAGATTAGACAAAAAGTCATGGAAATTCTTTTCTTATGCCAAATTACAGAGATAACAGCTTTAAGTTTAGGAGCACATCTAAAGCATACCACATTATTAAAAAAAAATCTACATTTAAAACACTTATAAATGCTTTTGGCTAAGTTTGTAACACATAATGTATTTTTTTTTTCCTTAAAAACATAATTCCCGCACAAGGGATGATTGTTTCGCTGGAGACTTTAGACTTTTAAAACATTTTAACAACGGTAACTATTATTTTATTTATGACAACGGACAATAAGAACACCCAGAATAGGGAGAACTATATGTAGATCCGAAAATTTTTAGTTTAGTTAGTTAGTTAGTTTAAGTATAGTGCCAATAACTTTAACTATTGCGCCATCCGTGTAGTTACACAAATACAAATTATTTTCCAGCTATGTTCATTACAGACAAAACCGTATACCAAACGTATTTTTATAAAATTGAATCAGTAGGCTTAAGTTCATATTTAACTTTAAATAATTTCTTTCCAGTAATTTTTAATAAAAAAAAATTACGATACTAAAATTCGCATTGTAAAAGTTTTTGTAAAATTAAGTATATATTTCCAGCAGTGAATATCCTGAAACGATGATGATGATGCACTAAACGCCTAGTGCGAAGTCTTTGGTATGAATAAATAGAAGTGACACTAGATAGACACGAGATCGCGCCCTTATCATTTAGTGAAAAAGTATTTAACTTGCATTAGACAATACCGAATTCTAATTTCATTAATGCATTACTGGGCACGGGCGGACATAAAGTTGGTTTGCGTAAAAACGCGTAAAAACTGAGGACTACCAACTCCTTGGGGCAGTATAAAGTTGAGTTTTGTTTCGCTTTAATTATACGCCAGCGGCTCTGGGGTGAGCAGAAGTAAAAGTTAATTAGTTTTAATTTTAACTGCTGGGGGAACGGCCGCGTTTTTTGGTGGCTCTACGTTTGTAGGCATAGTTTCTTACATTCATTGTGAAGCTAGGGATTGTTGATTAATTGTTTTGGATTTAGTTTAAGCATGACACAGCGGGGGCTTACACTATTAGCAGTGTATGTCCTCTGTGAGGAACTACAAACGAACTTCTCTTTTTTTCCGGTTGGAATGTTGAAAATATAATGAATAAGTTATCGAGTTGAAATAATTAGTATATTATGTCAATTTTATATCTTTCTGTTTGTTGCGGAGTCTCATAAATACATGTTGTAGTTTAACATAAGTTACAGTTAATTTAAGTGGCTAAGGAAAGGGCGCAGTGTTCCGCGCGCGCTCTCAGAGTGCGGCCGATGGGTGATGGTCGTTTTGACGCTAACGCGCCAAAGACGAGATACCTGGGACTGATTTCTTTCCGCTTGTAGCATTCCTGCAACTCTCTGCATTTCATCAGCAGTCAAATGACATAAAAATGACTACTACTAAATTTTTTCAAAAATTGTTAATCTCAAAATGATAAAAGTGAGTAAAATACCAAATTTATCAAGTAACGAAAGCACAATATAAAGTTGGAAAAAAAGAATTAGCTTTTATTTTAATAAAAACAAAATACAATCGAAAAGTTTATATTTTTAAAATCAGCCAGTATGTTTCCGAGAACAAAAAAGATTGTATACCAATCTACTTTGCTAAGAAAAAAAATAAAATATCAAAGAAAACAATAAAATAACATGCAGTTTCTTTAAATGATGCGTTTTTTATGTGTGTATATTAAAAAGTTTTTACTACCTGCAGATGAAATGCCTGCATTATCAAGAGAAGTAATTCTATCTCCGATTTTGAAAGTTTTCTTTCTTTGTCTTTCAAAGACCTATTTTTAAATCTTTTATGATTTTTTTTTATATTATAGGGGGCAAACGGGTAGACGGGTCACCTGTTGGTAAATGACTACCGCCTCCCTTGAGCACCTGCAACTCAAGAGTCACAAGTGCGTTGCCGGCCTTTAAGCTGGGAGTAGGGGAAGGGTGGAAGAAGTTGAGAGGGGGAGGGGAAAGGGTCTCCGGTAACCTCACTTACTCGGCGAAAAGCAATGCAATCATTGCTTCACTGCCGGTTTTATGTGAGGCCGTGGTATCACTCCGGTCGAGCCGGCCCATGCGTGCCGAAGCATGGCTCTCCCACGATAAAACGATACGATTTAAGAAAGAATATTAAGATTATTATGATGTAAGTTATATGTATCCTAAACTCCTAACCACACTACTACAGTGAAAAGAAATTAGTAAACAGCTCTTGCTGAACCAAAAAAATATTGCACTTCGTCATTTATATTTAAATGAATATATTTCGGTTTCAAGACTTGTATATTTCGCCCTTTATACTTTAATAAAAAAAATTCAATTAATATGCAAAGCATATTGAAATAAATTAAACATTTTTTCCTTATCTCCTTACGCAGAGCTTAAGGTATTCAAACATAAAAAAATTGAAATTCCGACATCTTGGAACGTAGCTTCTCTTTGTTTTCATCGCTCTCAGATGTAGCACTTTGATGTTTGATGAAGATTTTATAAGAAATTCAATTAGTTATTTTCATAAGAAACAATATATAGTTTCGCTCTCCGAGACAGCAAAGATTTACACAGTTGCTTACCGGGAGCTTACAGTTACTGGAGAGAAACGGACTTATTATATGCAAATATGACAAGTTAATTCTCTTGGAAGCCATTTTGTAGCGCAAAATAACTGGGATATGGGTTTGTTCTGTAAAACATCTCACTTGTTTTACCTACGAAACAGGCAGCACTACTGCACTTTCATCACTATAAAAATCATGTACCCCATTGCCTGATAATATATAGCTTTAAAGTTTCCTTTTGGCAAAGCAAACATTTTGCGTGAATCTCAAGTGGCGTGATCGTTTCGTGGACACACATTACTCATTTGTCGCTCCAATGATTGTAAATTAAAAAATTGAAGATGCATATCTGATTCATACTTTATTGCATCAAAGGGCGTATAGCCTATGTAATTATGAGTGCTTTACGCCTCTTCTGTCCTGAAATATCTTGGTAAATGAAACTTAAACGCAAGACCAGATGTAAGCTTTTATTGCTCGATTGAGAAATGTCGGGAAATATTTTTAGATCATACATATAAGAATGAGTCACTCACTAGAAGCATTCATTTATAGAGAAACGAAAATAAGGTTCTGCATTTCCCAAAGATTTAGATGGGCAGGTAACTTGAAAATGGATCACACTAGATATGTGAAATCGAGGTCTGAGAGATAGGCAAGAAAACATCTTAGATAGGAGAGGCCTAAGGCAGAAGGCAGTTTAAGAGCGCAAGATTCTAAAAGGGTTATAGCGCCACCGCATTGAGTAGCTGAACTTAAATTACAAATAACCGGGCTGAAACTGGCCTCACTGGCTGCTTTGAGGTACTGTAACAAACTATCTCATTAGTATGCGATTGAATACTATTGTTAATCGAGCACGATTGTCTTACAATGTCCAAAGTTTCAAATATCGTCAAATATCTTAAAAAATTGAATTTCGCTCACATAGCATTTAAAAAAGAAAAAAAACCTACAGGCTTTATGGGTCCTATATCGGCGGGGGTAACTTTTTAACTGAATTTACGTGTACACAATGAGATTGTGAAGGTTTTATTCTTCTGGATGTTGAGTACGTAGAGGAAACAGTTTGCGTTTGTCTTCCCCTTCGATATCTAAGTTACAAGCGATAGCGATATAGTACTAGGGCACAAAATGAATGAGTAACTTTAAAGGTTTGTATCACTATGTTAAGTTTTAAGGGCATCGGTGTGGAAAACACATCTATATTCAAGTTAATCCAGGTAATACGTTCAAGATGTTGCCATATGGCGACAAACTGAATTTTGAAGGTCTCCACATAATTCTCTTGTTTTTATTCCATGGTTGCATTGCTGCCTTCAATTTCGTAAGATATTCCAGCAAATGTAAAGTTAAAAACGTGGTTAACAATGCGTGAGCGCATTTAAAACAAACATTTATTTTTGGATTTTCGACTTTATTTTTTAAGGCACATGAGTCACGCTCAGTAAATAAAAGAAGAGAAAAGTCAAAACTTTATGGGATCTAAGTCAAATTTGACGGGAATGAAGTGAGCTTCTGTTGGTCATGTTTAAGTATGTATATAATATCAGGATCATGGTTTATTGTGTACTTATACTCGCTTGTATCGTCAGACTTGAGACACACTTAGGGGGGTGGCACCAGATGTCGTATGGGTGACAATAAATTTTATCGCCTCTCTGTGCGTATTCCACTACAAACCGTAAGCTCGGATTTGAAACATAAACGCGGCTGTATATATTATTTAAATTGCAAACTGTCACTTTTTATACACAAGCTGTATACGCGACGTGCGTAAAATATTATAGTTTACAAGATGAATTGTTGTTACACCTGGTTTTGTTATCATGAATATTAGGTTTATGATAAACTCATGGAAGGTGTGTTTGGTTCGGTAGTTTACTTTAGATTTCAATTTTAGAAGAATAATTGGAATTCTTCTAAATGCCGTTGTGTTGTTTTTTTTTATATTACAGGGGGCAAACGAGCAGACGGGTCACCTGATGGTAAGTGACTACCGTCGCCCATGGACACCTGCAACTAAAGAGTCACAAGTGCGTTGCCGGCCTTTGAGATGGGAGTATGCTCTTTGTAAGAAACAAACTGTAGTTTTACATTAACTTGTTAAGGACGCTATCACAGTAAACCACCAACCTTAGAAACGGGTGGTTATAGATCGACACAGGCAGATATGATATTATGTTATCCATTTTTTTCTGTAAAATTTTAAATTTGATAAAATTGACAATTTAAAAAATAATTAATACAATTACATTATTTTTTAAATTGACAATTTCGAATAATTGATGATCAATTTTAAGAAATAAAGGGGTTGAATTTGAAATTTGAATTTGATCTTACTACAAAAACTACTTACAACCAATTGATTTTTATATAATAGTGTAAGAGTTTCAGTAAGGTAATAAAAAGCGCTACGAAAGACTGAATGTAGTCGAAGTAGCTCTAGGCACGAAAATCAATAAAGCTGAAAAACACAATGTTTTCTGCATATTAGATCAATTGTTTATTGGATTTATCAGAAAATATAAAAGATATACATTTGAAAACAGAAAAGAAATCAAAAGTTTCTGGTTTAAATGTTAAAAATAATGATTTTACTGACTTTGCATTTTATATTTTTATTTTATAAACCAGTACCAAACCCAAATGAGGTTCTATCAACCTACCGTTCCATCTAAGTGACCGTGTCAACTATTTTAATAGGCCTTTACAACTATCGCTACGAACCCCCGATGACACCATGGCCACTCATGTTATTTTTGTAAGCTTTCTCTAAAAAACAGTTTAGTGTTTGTGTCGTAACTTTACACGCCATTATAAACAAAAATAGAAAAGCAAAATATCAAAATTTTTGATAAAATGCAATCTGAAACGGAACACTTAATTCAAGCAGATGTTGGCTCGTTTAAACACACATAAATTCATATAAACGCTTCCTGAAAACAAACTCTGTTGATTTACTGTCTTTATCGTTCTTACACATTTTACATAAGAACTTTTTATAGCTTATCTTCTAGATTTTATTGGAGACAATAAGGGCTTAATAAAACGAGAATGATGGCGGATAATAAAATGTTTTTATAGGGTATATTTTATAATGAGGTTGAATATTAGATGTGCGTATGACGACCATGTTTAAAGTAAATACAAATGACATATTATATGTATTATATACTGAGTTAAGTGACACATTTTCAGATGATTTTTATAGAGAATTCTGGTTTATGATGACATGAGTTTTGTTTTGAAGGCAATCTCTAGACGTCATATATTATAATGAAGTAATTGACCATTCGTGAAATAGTCAAATGTATTTTATGAGATTTTTTGACGATATAAACTACTACTGTACTAAACATATAAATAAAAATGCATTATATATTCCTTTCCTAAACTAATAATTTGGTGGCCAGGAAATTCTGGGGGTTGTGGGCTACTCTATCAAGTCTCACACTACGGCAAAAAAGAGTTCTGTGGTCGGTGACATCGGGAAGACAATACTTTAAAACTGTAATTTAGTTTTATTTCATTTTATTAATTAAAATAGGGTATCACACTAATATTATAAAGGCGAAAGTTTGTGAGTGTGTGTGTATGTTTGTTACTCTTTCACGCAAAAACTACTGAACGGATTCCTATGAAACTTGGTATGTAAATAGCTGGAGACCTGGATTAACACATAGGCTTCTTTTTATCCCGATATTCCCACGGGATCGGTACCTACGCGAGTGAAACCGCAGGGCGCTTCTAGTAATATATAATTATTAAATGTTATTATAATATTTACTATTAAGAATGCAAGCAAGCTCGCTCTCTTCCTAATTTCACTCTGTTACCGTTGTCCCTAAATATTTAGATCATTGTGGATGTTACTTACACGATTGCAAAAATGTCTAAATGTAACGCCTCAAGTCGCACACTATTTCGACATCGTTCGGGGGTTGAGTGATACTGCTCTAGGGCACAACGGTCTGGTTTTGCACGATTCGACTCGAACATAATCCCATAGTGCAATCGTTAAAGTACTCAGTACCCATAAGGGTTTTTACACGTTAAACAAAATAGTTTTGGATGCGCTATTATTAGATATATCTTGGAAGTAAATTTTAACCTACTTCTAAAGTGGTTGCGGGTTCGAACCCCACCCAGTGCACTACCGTCGTGAACCCACTCCTAACACAAGCGTTAAGCTTAGCTGGAGTTACTAGTCATCTTTAAAAAAAAATGGATATGTGTGGATGATGAAGCCAAGAGGTGGAAAATCGAACTCTTTTTTGCTTTTTAATTCGATTTTCGATTCGCCATTAAAACGTGTTTTTTTTTAGTTTTAATTAACTATAATTATTTGAAGTGTAAATTCCATAATCAATTATGCACGAGAATTGAGAGTGAAGTGTGGCGTTTAGGCACATTTCGTTATATGAGAGAGAAAAAAGATATATCGTAGAGAAAATTAGAAAGATAGAGGCGTAAATTTTTTTTTTAGTGTCATTTCTATCACGTGTACGCTGTTGCACACGCATCGTTTTGTTTTTAACATTATGAACGGCTTGCATGAGCATGGTGTTGGAGGCTTTACTCACAACTACAGTAGGGGCAAATGGTTCCAAATTCTAATATCCATGCATAAATACACAAAGACATAATTGATAAATTTAAAATTTAAAACACCCCCGACTCGACATCCCTTCAACCATTACAAAATGCCTTACATCATTTTGGAAAAGAGCTGATACGATACTCTTACACTGCTAGACCGATATTAACCAAACATAGCTAAGAACCACCGCAAGGAAACTGGCTTTCAAATAAAAAAAACCATCACATCGAAATCGGTTCATCCGTTTGAGAGCTACGATGCCACAGACAGACACACACACAGACATTGATGTCAAACTTATAACACCCCTCTTTTTGCGTCGGGGGTTAAAAACAGTTCAGTGTCTTTGTCAACCGCTTTTCTTTGTGTTTTGTAGTAATAACGGGAATTATTATTATCAATAAAAAAAAATCAAACAGTTCTTTTTCAGTATGTTCCACGCCCTTATGTCAACAAATTGAATGAATTACGGTCAAACTGTTATGTGCCATAAGTTATAAATGTTATTTTCCCAATAATCAGCTGTGGCGAATACCACATACAGCAAAAAACCTACTTCAACATCATCTAGCGATGTTCTCTCACCGATGAGTACATATACAACTTCCCAACATCAACCTAGCTTGGTCGGAGAATCCTCCCTTCGTGTTAGAGGGATATAACACTCGCCCCGACAGTGGCGACTTCGACGTGATTGGAAGCAGTCAGTTTTGCAAGATAATAATAATAATATAATAATAAAGCTTTATTTATTCCGAAAAAAGTTTAAATTACATATGTGTATTAATATTGTTAGTAGTGCTATGTAGTTCTTTTATTTTTAATCAAGACTTTATTTCGGACCTCTTTCGGGTAAAAGCCTCTTCCATTTTTCTCCATCTATCTCTGTCCTGGCCTGTCTCCATCCATCCGTTTCCCGCGATCTCCACTATATCTTCAGCCCATCGTTTCTTTGGTCTTCCGACGTGTCTTTTCCCTAGCGGTCCCTTCCACTTTGTCGCTTGCAGCGTCCGTCTTTTGTCCTTTACTCTACAGATATGTCCAGCCCATTGCCATTTTTGCTTCAAAGCGTATTCCAGAGCATGCTCTGGAGTTTTGCAAGAACCTGTATGTAACAGCCGAGCCACGCTTCTCTATGGACAGTTTTACAGTACATAACACAAATTATAAGTAATATTGTAATTAAATCTATTGTTATGCAGACCATGCAGCATCATGGTGTGCCGTCACAGAAGTGAAAACGAAAATTAAAAAATGGAAAAATTCATAATTTCCCAGTAGGTATACGTTTTGTACCTACATTCTAGATCAATACGTTATACTTAACTCACTGCAACCTTATTTATGTAGCCAGCAGAACATATATTATGGGCCAGCAGTCGATATGTCCCGGTTAATGGGCCGAAATATACCATTCCAGCTACCAAAGCGATTTTATTGAAGCGCTAGATTAGCTGTTCTGGTTTTAAATCTCTTAATTTCGCGGTTGTTGTATATTTTCAAGAGGCTTTGGCGTTGGACGAGTTGAGTGTGTTTTAGTGTAAAATTAGACCATCTAAGTTTGGCATGAGGAGGCTCATTCAATAAATAACCAACTAAATCAGTGAAATATTGATAGTTTAATGTTTACTGTATTTATAAATCTTTATTTTTTTATGATTATTACATGCATGCCTAATTATTATTTAGGACTGTGCATGTCAATAAAACGTTCTGGCCGCTGGACGTAGGAATAATAAATTCAGAGCTACCCTCGTGGTTTATGAGTTGGTTAGTCAGGAGCACATTTTATTACGAGGAACCGTGTAGTTCTAAAATTCCTTAGGTGAAAAAATTGTTATTACAAAACTACTAAATATATGTTCTCTTCAATGGTTTTTTTACCTACGACCTATCGAGTAAGGCTTATCGACCCTCCTCGGGGTCGCGACCCACAGGTTGAAAAACACTGGTATAGAACAATAATCGACTTAAGTTTCTATATTATTTTAGTATTTTCTTTTCTTTTAAAAATAATAGCATTAGTGTAAATTTTCTGGTTTATAGTTTTGATTGCCAAATAAAGATTCTATATTAAAATTTTCTAAAAAATTTCAATATTTTTTGTTACTCGCGATGTCTTAACAATCTATTCCATTCGAATACCACATTCTAATACCATTAGTATTTCTTTGTAGTCATATTTATTTTGTATTTCAAACTTTAAACTTCAAAATTTCGCTTTTAAAAAAAAATACGAAAACAATTTTATAAGAATTAGGTACAATCAGTAGAAATTGTTTGGGTATTATATTTTTACAAAATTTTGCTGAAATAAAATATAAAAACATTAAACATGCACTCACTAGGTATACCATGATAGAAAAAATATACAAAAAAAAACAACAATAGAAAGTGCTTAAGAATTTATTTAAAATATAAAACATCATAGGCTATCAACTATTAGAATAATCATTTACTAATGATAAAATTGCAAGGTATTAAAAGAACATAAGTATTTTCTGCTGACAGTACCAAAAGTCATCATTTGGTATTGGTTGTGGTACTGTTAATTTATAAGTCCGTTTCGAATAAAAAAATATGAGCGGACCTTTTTCTAACAGTGTAAATTGTGTCTGTCCGTGTCAATAAATATGTTTCGTTACTTCTCTTACCGAGGTGTATTGTTTCTGTAAAAACGCATTTACTGTTTGTCAAAGTTTATGATATAGACATGGGCGTACCCGGAGGTTCAGCTGCCCCCTTTATGGGCTTTAGTATGTTTATGTAGGTATTAAGTTTATTAAAGTAAAAAAAAATGTTTTGCCCCTCCCCTGAGCCGTCAAATTTTTGATTTGCCGCCCGGTCCTGAAAACTGATTTTTATCCCCTCCCCGTGGCTCATGGGTATACCTATGGACATGGAGGTTTAAAATTCGCAAAAATGTTCAAAATAAGAAACCGTACTAGTTATTAACGATAAGTTTTCAAAGACACAATCACAAAATACCATTACTAAAAACTGTTAAACAATTCTTTATATAGGTACTTCCATTTTGCTGTAAAAACGGTTTTAAAAACAATAAGCTTTCGTTAAAAACCGTAGCGCCTATCTAAATAATTATAGCAAAGTGTACGTACGCATCACGACAGGCGCGGGCGACCAATTTATCCGGATCAAGACCGAGCTGCATTGGTTGGTACGTGTTCTCATCCGTAAGAATTACCTGAGATTTGTCCTAATCTGCACGAGCCATTAGTTTTGAATGCAAAGAAAGTTGTCGTGGCTTATTTTGCTCGAAAGAAAGCATCGTGCGGTGTTAATTCAAGGCGTACAATATATTATTTTCTACAAAACCGTTGAATGAACCATATCGAATCGATAAGTTTTAAAATAAAGGTCATAAGGTACTATTAATATATTAGGTACACTTAATGTCTTATATACAAGCAACGGGAACATAAAATTGTTAAGTTATGGACCTACATGAACAAATACACGTTAGAATACATATTTTAGTCTGAATGGAAGAAGCTCTTCTATGAAGCGGTGCTTTACAAAAGATCGAGGTTGACAACAGATTTTTTACTAACGAGTGATGTCTATCTCATTCTATCATTTGCTTCTTGGGTTTAAACGTTGATGAAGAAACGCTTATTTAAATCTTTAATTGCACCTACTTCTTCTTTTCTCTGCATCACCCAATGGTTGACTGGTAGAGAATGCCTTAGACATTAAGTCCGCCTATGTACCAAATGTGCATAAAGTTATAAATAAATAAATTCATGATACTGGAGTGTGGCAAATGAATAGTCATTTTGTGTCAATACTTAGTTCTAATTAGCGACTAAGAAAAAAGTATTTATTTTTTCAAATCAAATTCTTTATTTCCAAATAGACCTTATAAATAAATTTATATAAGTGGTTGCACAAATGTACATTATTAATGAAAAATATGGTGTCTCTACTAAAATTATGTTCATGTTAGGCTATTCTTAGCAATGTAGTTCCGTACATTCTGAACTAGTTGAGACCGTATTATCACATTCATATTGAATTTAATTAACACACACATATTTATCTATTTATGTCCTTACCAAATTGTAATAATTTAAATCATTACTAGGATGTTTCGGTCAGAGTCTTTTCAAACGTCGTACGTCGTGTCCACTACAAAGGTTTTCAGAGAGGGAGATGGGTTGAATGTCACCCTAATCCAAGGCCTTAGAAACGTGACTCTCCAAGTTGAAGTTCCCGTCTGCTCGTTTGCCCCTTATAATATAAAAAAAGTGTGTAGTTAGTAGTAAAAAGTACCTACTCGTTGCTAAATATAAATGTGCGGTGTCAATAAAAGAAAATTCAAAACATATTGCTGCATAACTTGTGTCAATAATAATACAAAATACTGATAAACGATTTTCAGGACTTTATTAGTATTAGTAACATTTTATTGATCTAATCACAGTATTTTGCGCAGTAATTCACAGAATTAACATTAACCAACATAAACTTGCGTCATTTAGTTTGTAATCGTACTATTCAATGTCGTTAAAGGTCTATTCTGTTGTCGATTTAAGTTTAAAATTACAACAATAATAAACTTTTATTATAAAGTAGCGTTAGTTTCACAGAATAAATATTTTTATCCTCTCTACGAATAGACAGACAGACAGACAGACGTGGCGGGGGACTTTGTTTTATAATATGTAGTGATATAGTGTAGTCATCAGACGCGGTGGGGGACTTCACTACATATTATAAAACAAAGTCCTACGCCGCTTCTGCCTGTCTGTCTGTTCGCAATAAACTCAAAAACTACTGAACAGATTTTCATGCGGTATTCACCAATAGATAGAGAGATTCATGAGGCAGGTTTAGGTATATAATTTGTTAAAGTTTTGCGTAAATTGGTTGAAATATGATGACGATTGTTGAAGATGTCTCTGCTATTAGTGCGAAGCCGAGGCGGGTTGCTAGTGTATTAAATAAACAGCAGTATATTCCAAGCATTGATATGTTTGTCTGATGTTCTCAAATACATGACCTTACAATGGGAGTTGGAGTAGGGTTCTCCCTACTCCAGGAAGGGAGGGCGAGGTGTTCAGGTAGGTTTCGATAACCGCTTACCATCAGGCAAGTGTATTCGTTTTCCAAGTATAAAAAGTCCTATGAAAGGCGTCACACGAGAAATACCTATACACTTCAACTATAGTATCTGATATCTGGTCCCGATGTGTAAACACACAAAGTGCGTGCGCTTTAAGTTAGAGAGCGCACTCAAAGCCTGAGAAATCGCTGCGGCTTCAGTTGCCTCTCGACACGTCTTTGAAGATGGTCTAAGTTATAAGAATCAAAGTCTTCATTTATACCCTCCTTTACTTTATATCCCCTTTTGTGGTTTTGATCTTGCGACTCTTGAGTGTTGTGTCCATGGGCGGCGGTAGTCATTTACCATCAGGTGACCCGTCTGTTCGTTTGTCCCCTACAATATATAAAAAATAAAAACCATCTGCGTCTGCACTCTCGCTAAATATAAACGTTAACAGTATCAAATCTCATATTCTTTAGAAGGGGTACAATGTTATCTCTTCACCAATTAATATATAATATGTAGATACGACGACTTGTAAAGTATAGTGTATAAGACACTTCAACTCATGCTGCTATTAACCGCTTTAGGATGGGAATTCCTTTCGAGGGTACATCTGAGGCCCTGGCAATAAGACTAGGGGACGGAACATCGTATGGTTTTAGTCGGCTTGAGTCCGACATACCACCTTAGATACCGTTAGCCCCGGTGAGGTGATGACCCGTGAAAAAAAGCTTTTCATAAATATAACATTGACTATTCAAGTAGGGTTGACAGAATTAAATTGTAACGTTGGTGCTTATAAGGCGTTAAAATTTGTAAATATGTTCATTATTGTATTGGATTTTCAATCCCATTTTTTTTGGATTAATAGGATTCGGAATCGGAAATCGTGACTCAAAGGCAAAACTGGCCTGCTGTAGCTGCTACAATCGCTCGCTTATGCCTTAAATCACGTCTCACGAATAATGCAGATTGATTCGGCTCAACTCGGAGGAGACAAATTCGATTTGCGACAATGCGGTGAAACGGGCACATTTTGACGCCTTGAAAAATATCTGCTTCAGATCTTAACTTCAGATAGATGCAGTATACAAGGCTTCTTGTGAAGCGATTCTTACCTCTTATTTAAGACTACTGTTAACTTTGAACAAGACAAAAGAACTTTATCAAAACTTAAGTCATAATCTCATGATGTAGATTTGAACAGTTTTTTACAGGTTTTTTTTTTATTATTAGCGTGAACTGTATCTAGTTGTATAATGGAACCTTTCTTCATCTAATTAATTATGCACCTCTATTTAAATGTATTTATAAAAATCAGTTGCTGTTCGTTGTTCTCGGTAAAACTTAAATACGCGTTCGCTTTAATACAGGGGTGGGTTTAAAAGAAAAATAATTGGGAAAATCAAAAAAAAAAATAGCTAGAAATCGAAAATTCTAAATTGCTAATTTTGTATAAAAATTACCCCTTCGTATGCTTTTAATAGATGGCGTTCGTGGCGGATCTATTGTCTAACTGACGTGCCATACGCAACTGCAGTTTCTTCCGTGCGGATGTGTAAAAAAAAGAAAGTTGTGGATTTCAAGGAAATACTTTGTGCAAGTGAATTTAGGCACACTTTGCGATTATTTATTTTTAACTGCAATTCTATTTACCTATGTTCATTACAATGCTGATTAGAAGACGAGTGGACATAGGTCGTCGAAGTCCATTAAATATGCGATGAGCTACCACGCCTGCAAACCGCACTGACGACCAGCGAGTGTCAGATAATAATTATAGTCGTATTACTTTGACAGGGAGGTAGCTTATAAATAGGTAGTAGACGTTAGCTAACAACGGATTTTGCGACAGGAACGGATTAAGGAGGTGTTAGAGTTCTCACAAGTTTATATTAAGGTCTTTGGCTTTTTCGTACTTTACACCTGAAATTTGGCAATGAAGTATTATAGGTAAGAGCAAGCTTATAGGTAAGAGACGTCCGCTAAGATCGAATTTTACGACAGCCAGAGGACCGAATTAAGGAGTTGTAAGGGTTCTAGCGAGTTTTTATGAAACTACTTCTATTAGAGACCAGAAATTTAGAAGGAAAGTAGTTTATAGGTAGGACACGTCAGCTAAGAACGGATTTTATGTCAGGGCCGGATTAAGGAGATCTAAGAACTCGGAAATTTATCTAAAAGCCCTAAAATATATTGTATGTGACACGAAGTTCACCGAGTCATCTAGTAATTTTATAACTTTGTCCTAATGAAGAAATGACTTATTTTACAGGTTAACCATACATCATTATTAAAGTGAAGGTAAATGTAATTCTTCTTTATTTTAAATCTACTGTACCAACACATAATTAAATAGTGAAGTCCATTCAAAATCCTTGATTACAATTAATTTTTATTTCGCTTTGACACCTCAACTACTCAACCGATCACTCAAAAGGATCCAGGATACCTTTCATCCTAAAAACAGCTAGTACGGTTCTCGAGTATAAGGTGGTGACTTGATTAACAATATCTATATTAACGCGAATAAAGCCGGGAGTGAAAGCTTCTTAAATATAATAATTTTACACAGTTTCACCATTCTTTATTGTGGGAGAGCCATGCTTCGGCATGTATGGGCCGTCTCGACCGGAGTGATACCGCGGCCTCACAGAAAGCCGGCAATGAAGCCATGCTTTCATTGCTTTTCGTCGAGTGAGTGAGGCCCTAACCCTTCCCTCTCCCTCTTCCACCCATCCCCTATTCCCACGTTAAAGGCCGGCAACGTACTTGTGACTCTTGAGTTGTAGGTGCCCATGGGCGGCGGTAGTTTTTACCATCAGGTGACCCGTCTGTTCGTTAACCCCTTATACCATAAAAAACTAAAATTCTTTCTCCATCAATTGAATTGTATTATTAACTACGACTTAAACTTGAAGGCGTCCATAAGACTACTCAAAAACTAAGTAAGGATTTGAGTCCAATAACAATATACGATTCATGACACACGCTTCTAGTTACTTCACAAAAAGGAACATTCAAGTGTTATTTTCCCACAATATCTTCTAAAACCCTTAGGCTCTAACTCTCGCCATTCAAGACCTAAGTCGAAACTTATTGCGCATAAACAAAGACTATCTATTCAAAGAGGTTGCACAATTTATACGGACTGTGAGAAGCGAGTACAACATTTGGTAACGATCTTTTATATTCTAGGCACGTCCAATGTCGCACACCAACGTTCCCTGTATGAGCTTTTTGAAGAAAACAAAACTCCTACAATACATGCTTGAGCCCAATAGTTGGCCATATTATACCCAGTGTTTCAACTTATACTTTTACCCTTATTTTAGGGAGTATAAATTAGTGAAGAACTGAGTGCGTTTCATCAGAAAAACAAACTCATATTAGTGAAAAATGTATAATCTACTAGTGGGAGAGCCATGCTTCGGTACGTACGGGCCGGCTCGTCTGGTAAAGCAATGATTCGTTTTGTTTCGCCGAGTGAGTGAGGTCAGCGGAGGACCTACCCTCTCCCTCCTCCCCGCTCTCCCTCTCTTCCCTCCCTTTCCTCTCCCCCTCTTCCCCCTCCCCACTCTCCCCCTCTTCCCTCCCTTCCCCTACTCCCACCTTAAAAGCCGGCAACGCACTTGTGACACTCGAGTTGCAGGTGCCCATGGGCAGCGGTAGTCACTTACCTTCAGGTGACCCGTCTGCTCGAACAAATCAATCAATCAATCAAAATCATTTATTTTAATTAAATCATCATAGGTATTTTTGAATTGTCAGAGTAGTCAGTCAGACTAAGTCAGAGCAGAGGTTGTGCTTACGTAGTATTAAGTTTATCAAATTAATTTTGATACAAATTTTCTGACGGACAAAAATACCCTTTTTTTTTTTGTACGTGTGGAAACCCCCTCGGGCCGTCACCCCACCGGGGTTTTCGGCGGGGCGGTGTGTCGGAATCGAACCGACTAAAACCACACGGTGTGCCGTACTGCGCCGTAAGTAGGAGGGATCCGGGAACAGCTTTTATTAAGACATCCGGAACCGGACAAAAATACCCTGGGCCAACAAAAAAAAAACCTTGTCCAACCTTGGGCCAAAAGCTGGAAACGCCCATACATACACATATCCATATTTAATGGCTATCATAATCAAAAAAATATGTACATATGTGTGTAATGTAAGTATTTCGGAAATGACATATCGCGCAAGCGTGAATTAAATTTACGCGTCATAAACTGTGCCTTAAAGCGGTGATAGTCTAATGACTAAGGCTTATGACTTGCGATCGACGGTACAAACTCCACCCTGCCAGCAGTGTTGTGTAGGTAGTTGGAGAGGTTAACGACTGTATAGTATGGTATACTTAAGCTTGCAATGCGTGTGACACGCTGTTATATTTGTATATAATGTTATATAAATTTTCGTTAAATATTTATGATGATAAGAGGACAGGACAGTGTCACTAGGATAGGATGTAAATGATTCTGGCCTGTTGGCCTAGTGGTTAGTGACCCTGACTGCTATGCCATAGGTTGTGGGTTCGATTCCGGGTGGGGATTGTATGTTTGTAAAGTCCCCCGTGACACAGGAGTAATTCCTAAGGCGGGAGTTGTCATTTTAAATGGATGGATATTCTAGTGGCTTATATTCAATAAAATGTACTTCTATTGTTTGTTTGTTTTGAAAAGGTAGCGTGTATAAGTAGTTGATATAAAAGACAAAAAACCGTAAGGTTGAGGGAACTGCAATTGGAGGATGGTAACACTACTCACACCAAAACCATTACCGTCGATAGCTTTAGCTGGTCAAAATGTCCATTTAAATTCCGAATGCAAGTTTGATTTTTTTTTGTATTTGGCGCTCATAGAAACGTCGAAATTCGATTCTGTTAACAATTCAATTTATTTTGGCGTTCGGAAAAGGGGATTATTTAAAACTTTCCTTTTGTGTTGATAATGAGTTGTGTTGTGTTTTTAGGAACCCACTGTATTATGCGGCTCTAAAACGTGATGAAATCACTTTAACTTTATAATATACTAGCAACCCGCCCCAGCTTCGCACGGGTAATAGACACATCCTTTTTTTATGGTATAAGGGGCAAACGAGCAGACGGGTCACCTGATGGTAAATGACTACCGCCGCCCATGGGCACCTGTAACTCAAGAGCCACAAGTGCGTTGCCGCCCTTTAAGTTGGGAGTTGGAGAAGAGGGGGAGGAGGGGAAGAGTGGGAAGAGGGGAGAGGGGGGAAGGGGAAGGACGGGAATAGGGGAGAGGGAAGGGTTAGGGCCTCCAGTAACCTCACTCACGCCGCGAAATGCAAGTCAAGCATTGCTTCACTGCAGGTTTTCTGTGAGGCCGTGGCATCGAGCGGAGTCGAGCCGGCCCATACGTGCCGAAGCATGGCTCTTCTACGTAAAAATATATTCAACAATCATCAACATATTTTAACCAATTTACACAAAACGTTAACAAATTATACACCTAAACCTTCCTCATGAATCACTCTGTTTATTGGTGAAAACCGCATGAAAAGCCATTCAGTAGTTTTTCAGTTTATCGAGAACAGATAGACAGACGCGGCGGGGGACTTTGTTTTATAATATGTAGTGACTGGTTTTTGGGGCGCGTCATTCGAGGGCGCAAAGACATCTAGCCTCACTTGTGAGTTTATGTACGTAAATTTAAACTAAGTTAGGCTGATCAAGATGTTCATCTGTCTGTTTGTCTGTTAAGATCCTTTTTTTTAGGATCACATGGAGTTATTACGTGGAACTTAACATTAAATACTTAAATCTACGGTTTATTGACACTGACCTAAAGGTTATTTCTCAGTGCGGTATACTTTTGATTTACCTGCGAGGTGTTAATACCTAGAACCTTGTATGTATTAAGGCTGGGGCAGACAGCGGTGCGGTTAATATGCACTGAGCGCCGAGCGCGACGCGACTTTTTGATCTTTTCTATATTAACTAGTACATTACAACCTGTTTATTAAAGACTATACGGTTTTACTCACGTTTGTATTTCGGGGATGCCCGTCTTGACACCGTCGCAGCGGGACGCTTCACTCCTTGAAAGAGGGCCCCCGTCGAGTTCGAAACTAGTCGGGCATCCCCGAAATACAAACGAGTAAAACCGTATACTCTTTAATAAACACGAATACCACTCACGAAAGTTTTTATTGCACCATTACAACCTGCTCTTGCCGCGTTCCGCCCGCCCCGCCCGCTGTGCGACTCGACCTTTACGAATGAGTTCACTTCGGAAGGTTACAAGCTGGGTTTTGAACCCACAACCCTATTATAGTGAGTAGATAATAAATTATATATCCTAAATCAAATAAAATTAAATATCTTTATTTCTATAAATTAATAAGGTTTAAGCATCAACAAAAAGTATTATCATCACTACATATTATAAAACAAAGTCGCCCGCCGCGTCTGTCTGTCTGTTCGCGATAAACTGAAAAACTACTGAACGGATTTTCATGCGGTTCTCACTAATAGACTGAGGGTTTCATGAGGAAGGTTTAGGTGTATAATTTGTTAAGATTTTATCTAAATTTATTGAAATATGTTGATGATTGTTGAAGATGTCTTTACTACCCGTGCGAAGCCGGGGCGGGTTGCTGGTATAATATAAACGAAACCTACAATTTTCCTGTGTCTACCATACATTTCTAAGGGGCAAGTAATCCTTCACATTGTGACCCCACGGAAACACCATAAGACAAACGCATACTTCGGCCATTCTCTCCGTACGAGGTAGGATTGATACAACATCCAACCCCCCATGTATATCCGTTTTGTTATTATTTCGCTGTGTATCACGTTCAGATGCCGTCTGTGGATATTCCACACGATATAATAGGTCTTACATACCTTAAAATATGGGCTATAATACTGTGATAAATTATAGATATGTTTACGCAATTCGCGTTCAACTCACGTGCTGGTTCGCCTCGCCCGGTCGACGCGTGTAGCTTTTGTACGGTGCTATTATTTTTATCCGTATTTGTACTTATTGGTATTGTATTATGTGACAGTGTGGGCTATATTAAATAATCAGATGTGCCTTTCGTTAAGGAAGACTGGTGTTTTGATTGTGGAAGGGGAGTCCATTTTTCGCAATTGTCTTTACTTTGTTGGTCTATTAATGCTAGAGTGATTGTATTTTAGGTTAGGAATAGTTATAGCGTTGGCTATACGTTAGCATCATTAGGCTATGCTCTAAACATACCTACATCGCTTGATATACACTTTTTTTGCGCCAATACCCAAAAGAGATCCGCCACTTTGTATAGGGTATTGGTAGCAAGCTGTACAAACTAAAAACTTAGAGCATTTTATACAACTTGAACGTTGAACTTTATTTGACTTCGATAAGTCACTACTTATATGTAACCCCACTGGGTTTTTGAATATGTTAGTTTAAATATGACTCAAGAGTCACACACAGAATGATAATAATAATAGCTTCTCGATCTATTTTCATTATTAGGTACATACTATTAACAAAACGTGTTTGATGCATTTATATTAATTTGGGGTCGTGTCTGTGAATGTTCAAATGTAACTACCGAGATTATAAATAGAAGTTATTATAAACGATAACGTATAAAAGTATTTAATATAACCATAGTAAGTAAGAATAACTAATTATCAAATTTTATGTAAAAGCCAAAAAATTACATGATGAAATTTTTGTCTTTAAAAAATTACGGGGATGATGTAGTGCATGACGTAGATCGTGACGTAGGTTCTGACGTATAATGTTTTAAAACGGAAGTTCATACATTCATAAAATTCCTTCAAGTGCATATAATATTGTGATGTCATAAACTACGTGACATACTACGTATTATATAACCTAGTTTTAATTCCTATATAAGCTCATGTATTCCATCAGAAAATATAGTTATTCTACAGTTACAACAAGAATTGGTTCATTTCGATTTGAGATAATCTCCACGTACTTCACTAAATACCACAGATAAAATAATACTTACTTCGTCCAATACCAAATACAGATTGGCAGTTGACAGCCTCCACATTAACCAACAGGCAACTTTAAATAAAATCCTTTGACAGTTTGTCCTCCGTATACCTACTTGACATTGGCAAAATTGTAGTAACCACAAAGCCACAAACCAAAAGTTGAAGTTGACTTTTTTAAACAAAAAGGGACAACATCTCAACAACATCAACATCATCTCACACAACATCAAAACAGAAACTCTCTAATAATATCGACTGTCATTCATCATAACGTATGATCCATTGATTACACCATTGAAACCTAGATTTTTACATTTAATGCTTTTATTTTATTTTGCATTAATTTATTAATAATAATAGTTTTATTAATTGCCCCACAAAAATGAATGCATCTTTATTACATTGTAAGAGAATCGATTGCTTTAAATTTAATAATAACAATCACTGCACGATTGCACATTGACACGTTCCTTTCCACGTTATTTATTATGGTGAATTGTAAATTTAGTAAATTATAAAATATAATAAAAAACAATCCACTTGCTATTGCTTTATAACTTATTTCATAGTTAGTCTCGTGAAGGTGACTAATATAATATATGAAATTTATTCGTGTACAATTCGGTACCATTTTGGCGGATCTTCTTAAAAAATACGATACTTATAAATTACCTAAGAGTTTCGATCGCGACCCTTTGGTTACTCGGCACTCGGCTATCATTGCTTTAAATAGTATAACGTGAAAGCTCTCAAATAACATTTATTCAAAGCATTCAGCGGTAGCGTAATGGCTAACTCGGACTTGCGATCAAGTGGTTGCGGGTTCGAACCCCACCCAGTGCACTACCGTCGTGAAGCCACTCCTAACACAAGCGTTAAGCTTAGCTGGATGGGTTAATGAGATTACTAGTAATGTGTGAACCACGTTACTAGTAATATTAAAAAAAAAAATGAGATGGTAGACAAGGTTAGTGCCAGGTAGTGAGATCAGATGATGATTATCATAATGCGATGTTTCACATTTAAAGACACTGTCCTAAATCTTACTACCCTGTGTTAATGTAAACGGATATATTAGGGCTGCAACATCAAAAAAAAATGTGTGCGTACTTATAAATGCACGTAAGAAGCTATACCTACTTTTATCTAGTTAAATTAAGTTTATTTAAATATCATAAAAAATAATACATACAGTCAACTAACCTCAAATTCTACAAACGTACTCAAAGTAATATGAAAAATCATTTTTATCACTTACAATCACAGTAAGTTATCATAAATAATACATACTGTCAACTAACCTCAAATTCTACAAACGTACTCAAAGTAATATGAAAAATCATTTTTATCACTTATAATCACAGTAAATTATCATAAATAATACAGACTGTCAACTAACCTCAAATTCTACAAACGTATTCAAAGTAATATGTAAAAAACCATTTTTATCACCATCGTGAAATTGGTAACTTTTTTGAAAAACTAAAATGTTGACTAGCTAACTTCAGGGTGTCGGTGAAAATTTACTCTCATCATTTTTCCATAACGCGCCACAAGAAGTATAACTTCAATAAATACGATACAAAATCTGTAGGTATAATAGGGTTATGTTATGTAAGTATCCTGTTTATATTATAGATTAGCTTGTGTTGAATGTCATATAATAAGCGATATTAACTTTTAGTATATCGCAATATTGTCGTATCCTTGTTTTCAGTTGTATAAAAACGAAAAGTATCGTGGTATAAGGTGAAACATGGTTAAGTAAGCAAAAGATCATTAATGTATTCTGATGTAAAAACCAAGTGACATTGTTGTTTCTTGCTAATATTTTACAATGAAATTTTCCTTAGTAGTTCCTTGTTTGTTTTCTTTGCTTGCTTTGTAACTTATCTTTGTTTCTCTGCTAGTATATACCTCGTTGGTAGAGGATGTTACAGTTCTGGTAAGGCCATTAATTATTCTTATTTTCAAAGTTTATCCATATTTATAATATGTAGAGATCGGTGGTGGTCGAATTTAGAATATAATTCATTAACATTGTTGAACTTTGAATGTAAAAATATTTCATTGTTCAGTATAAATTTAACTTTCATTGTATATATGTTCTATACCGTGACAGGTCAACGAACATACATACATACTGGACGCGTGTAGATTTTTGTGGCCCTTTTCAGATAATTTTTGTAACAGATACTGTTAAAAATTTTTAGCTCTCTGCAGTTCTTCCAAGGCCCTTAAAACATTCTCTTCACGTATACAAAAAACAAGCTTAACATCTATAGAAATTAAGCTTGGTTTTTGTGTAACTTCAGAAATCCAAAATATAGTACTGTAGTTGCTCAGCGGGTATGTTAGAAATAACAAGAAGGCTTTTTGCAATTTAAATCACAGCGATTTATTGACGAAAGTTGCAGAAAGAAGTACACGTAGGAGAACAGAAAAACTAGTAGCAATAGAACAAGAACTAAGGCGGAAACTAGAATTTAGAAAACGTTAAGAATGAGCGTAAGTATATAGCGATTTAGCGGATGAAATTCGAACTTGCTTTCGTCGTCGGAGTGAGGTGTCGACTGGCTGCCGTGACTGAGCAAAAGCGATTTTAATGCGTCCGGCCGGCCAGGCGACGACGGGGCATGCGCGGGCGCAGGAGCTGCGGCGCACACCACGCGCAGCTGATGAGGGTGCGTCCATGGTATGTGCGCTTAAAAATGCTGCGTCCTTCTAGCCGTTGGCGACGCCACAGTACCTATCTATTTGATGTTTCTGCAGGTTTAGTGCATGGTCAACAAATGAGTTTTTTGCAATGCCTAGTTAGTGATAAAACCTAAAACATAATATTCTGATCGCTTCTTTAGCCAAAAAGAAGGCCAAACACGTTTAAATGAATTCTAAAACGAAGAAGAAGTGAGTCATTAGAATGACTCTTGCTAACAACAAAATTTATATCTTTGAATTATAATCGCCACATAATAGAAGCTGAGCTCCTAATCAGCCTAAAATCTTTATGAAAAAACCCTCCTCACCGACACACTTCACATCACACAAAAAAAATCACTTCAGTAGTGAGTGAGTGTAGTGCAGAGTTGAGTATTCATTATTTTATTAGATAGGTACTTTTATATATTTTTTTACTTTGATAATTACGAACCAAAATAATAATACTCAATAAGTTTAAACAACACACACACGGTCGTCCCAAACTAGGCAGAGCCTGTACTATGGTAACCAGACTGCTGATAAACATGCTTATACATAATTAGGTACATAATATTAAATACATATCTCATTATATTAATACGTGAAGAGAATCATTTTTAAGAAAGTTTTGCGAACGTAACATATAAGTGCAGAAAGCTGAAATTTTTAAACAATATGTCTTACATGTTTAAAAATTACGTAAAAAGGGCTTAATGAAATTATACGCTTCCAGTATATGTGATTACCTGTCATGGTAAGTAAGTCTATAGAATGACATCTCAAGTTATACTGGCTAATGAAAAAACCAGGGGCGAAAGTCGTCCACTACGCGATCTTTAGTTATAGATAAATACTTATATGGTTATCCATATAAATATTAATAATATTACTGTATTCTGTAACAATGTTTCGTGTAAATAAATGATCTCATATTATTCTGTATTTAATTTCACGCATTGTGCTGACGTCTTTCTCTGGAAAAACCATTGTGTGTATCACTTACAATAGGTACCATAATGTTTTATTCGTATTAACGGTTCCGCGATATGGGAAAAACAGTTTTTGTAATAATTTATCTTTGGTAAAAAATATCACCGACTTTAATGCGCCTAAATCAAATAAATATATAAATAAACATATCGACTTTAATAAATGGTAACAAGCCGTTTTATTTATTCCTTAATTTTTCTGTTATGTTTAAGTTTTGTTTAAATTTAATTTTATGTCCCTCTTTTGAGTTAGTCGCTTCGTAATTTACAATGTAATTTACAATGTAATTTACAATGTAATTTACCTCACAATAACGTAATGTGATTGGTCATCATCTTTTACAATACATTAGTTTTGCCGATGCAAGGACGTTAATTGTTGAGGAGTTCCCCTGGTATTTCATCATGCATGAATTCTTAGCAACCATATTAAAGTAATCGAATAGCACGACTGGCCCGTTGACCAACAGTTGGTGGTCAGTGACCCTGACTGCTAAGCCAGAGGTCGTGGGTTCGACTCCCACCCAGGACAAATAATTGTGTGATGAGCACGATAATTTGTTCTGTGTCTGTCTAATTTATCTCTATTATGTATGTATTTAGAAATATATAAGTATGTTTATCAGCAGTCGGTTATTATAGTACAGGCTCTGCCTAGTTTGGGATCAGACGGCCGTGTGTGAGATGTGTGGAGTTATTATTATTAGCAACTCGTGAAATACTTACTATCGAGTAGTTCCTGTGGCCATCTGTGACCTCTTGCCATTTCTGTAGTGTGTATTATACACGTACCAAAAACAATATTCAGTCAAATATTATCATGTTTGTTATAATGCGTTCTGTGTAATTTAAATCTTAAGTGAGTTAGCACTTGAATAAGTGTCCACACTCATGTGAGTAGATTCACTTAGACCGTACATAGCCATCTCTAAAAAGCAGTACGAGTCGCACAAGTGACATGTTTCAATAAAAAACATACAATTAATTACAAACAAAATGTCTATAGTAATTAATCTGAATATGGAAGAAAATATTGTAACAGAGTCCAATCTATATATTAATACGTGAAAAGATTTCTTCATTACGTTTTTTTTTAATTTTGAATAATTAAAGTTTGTATGTAGATGAAATCGAAAGCTAAAGTTTTAATCAATATGTGATAAAAGTTTAAAAATTATGCGAAAGCGGCTTCAACAAGCTACAGGGTTCCAGTATATTATGTTAACCCGTCATAGTATGGTATGGTATGGTTATACTGGTCCTTGACCTATAAACAAACTTTTAAAACTTAATGAATTATTGTCAACATTCTAATATCAGGCGATCTCTAGCAACAATATTATTTTGTACGTCGTAAAATCGTGGTCCAAGCTTGAAACAGTTGAGTAGTATAAGTAGTGCTTAGTGCTACTATAGTGAGAACTTATGACTGTTATCTCGTTGCTACATGAGTGCGTTGTATAAAATATAGAGTTCTCCAGATTATATCGTCCAAAATGTAATCGACCCTCGAAGTACCGGCACCCTCTTTGTTCTTCCAATTCAGTAGTTTCATCTTTCCAATTTTCGTAAAACCCATTTCCTAACATTAAAAAGTTCGATTTTCAATGCTGCCAATCCTGACGAAATTGACATAAAAGTGGAATTTATTGCCTTCGCCGTTCAAAATATAACTTTCCCCATGCAATGTAAAAACGCTAAAATCTTTTAGAACCCGATAAGCGTTATGGGCTAACCAGCTGCCACTTTAACAAATTATTGGGAGATTTTGTAGAAAAAAGTTGTCACCCCGCAAAAGAGGGTAGACACCTTATTTGATAGCTTGATTTTCGCGGGGCGCACTGAGAATGTTAAATTACTGGAGAAATGAAAGATAATAGGGCGACATCTTAACAGGGAAAAGTTGTTCTACTTTTTGAGAAGCGAAAAAGTTTATATCCCCAAAAGATTTTGAAATTCCCACCCGTGGGGCGCGAGAGTGCTTGCTATCACATTATTTATTCATGGTTTTTTGCTCTAAATGCCAGAAAGTACACGCTTCTCTTTACATAATCTTTTTACTACACTATAAAGAATTACAGCGGTGCAGTGGAACTGAGTACGTGTTTCTACAACTTGTTGGTATACAATCAATCATATTTAATTATTACCAGTAAATAAAACTACCACAGAATGCAAGTTTTCTTCTTTACATCTATTCTAGTAGCTCCTTAGATAGCCACTTTCTTTAATTAAGGACAAACCAATATACTGCAGACGTGAACCCACATTAAGGCTGATTTTATAGTCATTGATGATGCATGACGGCTTCGGATGAAGTTGGAAGTGTATTTGCAGAAAATTACAAAAACATTAATCTCATAGTCGTATTGAACGCGAATGAAAAACAATTTAACTTATGTTATATTTACACTTTACTTTGTCGAAAACTAAACATTTACATAAATGTGGGCATGAACGGTTGGACTGCGGATAATAAAAGTGTGGACGAAAAGCCACTATAAAATTAACCTAAATCCAAACTTTTAGATTTAGAATAAACGGGCGATAATATACTAAATTTTTTACACAGTATTAGTAATAGTATCGTTTGCACGTATAATTATATTTTGGTAATAATTCATTGGTGTCTTCTACTGTGAACACGCATTTAACCGTTCCTTTAAACTCTTAGGAGTAATTTGTAATGTTGTAATAAATAATGTTATGACAAGAAACAACATAATATTAAAGGGAATTAAAGTAATAGTTTCGTTAAATAAAACCATATTATTTGAAATCGAACAATTTATTGTAAACTAATACGAACGCATAGTAGAATTTAGGATATATATTTGTAATATTAATAGTACAATAACAAAACATTGACAATAAAGCGATAACTCATTCACCAACATTCGATAAAGCTGATGATTGCCACAGAGTCCGTGCCAGGACACCTCTAGACACGACTCCTAATCATTACAATATATGAAAACTTTAAAGCTATATTAAACATGGCCAATGAAACATGACAACAGTCTTAATTTCTAGAAACGAGATTTTTAGTTACATTGATATAGACACACTTTGTACCAATCACTCCTACTAAAGAAAATGAAGAATATTGTTATCCAAGTACCTATACTGTTCCTGATATGAAATAACGATAGAGAGAATTTTGGAGAGTATTCATGAAGTGATTGAAACAAAGTAGCATGATAACATTACGACGCTTAAATCAGTGCTAGTGCAGATATAGAAAATAATTTCCTCGATATGAAATTGTCACAGACAGGGGAAGACAGAGGAAGACATCTTGCTTTAGAATGTTACAACTTTTTTACAAAAGCCTTTTCAACATTTGAGATTATTTTACATTGGGGATCACGTGGTTTTCATGATGACAGTATAAAAGTACAAAAATGAGCAGAAGATAAACGCTAACAAGGTATAGCAATTCTCCCATATCATCTGTATTTACAATAGAGTTACAATTATCTAAATTATCATATTTCAGAGCGGAGCTAGAAGCTTTCATTAAATCTAGAAAAATACAGTGGTAACCTGACAGTGTCGAAGCATTTATTTTATAAATACGAGTACTAGAGTACAAAAGCAGTCTCCAGATTAAATTCGGTAACGTAGCTTAACGATATTCTTATGTAGAATGTTACATTAAAATACATTTATATTGTTTGATTTAAAAATCACTGATTTCTGGATCTGTATCCGCGTACTTGCAAGTAAATGGGTTTCGAAGCCAAGAACAAAAAGAACGATCACTGTGTTGTTTATATTTGGCTGTGGTGTGCTTCTTCGCATGTGCCCGGGCCACAGCTGCACGTCGCGTCGGATACGAATCGAGCGACGACGCATCCGAATCTCTCGGAACTGAGTCATACCCTGACTCAGCACGCCTTGACGTTGTCGCCGGACTGTGTTTACCCGTCCGAGGAGTAGATTCATGGCCGCTGTCATATCCATCAGGTTTAGAACTCGCAACTACCCTTGCTATTCCTTTATCATTTTTCTCTGTTCGTGGTTCAGTAGTAACTACAGGAGGCGTGACTTCCAGATGTAAATTTGATTTTAGTTCTTTAAATGATGGAGCTCCGTTTCCAGGCATTCTTTTTTCTTCTCTCAAATTAGGATCGGATGCCCCGTCTGGATGCCTGAGAGACGCAATACGGGCATCCGTTATATCATTCCCCCGATACCTTTCAAAAGGCCCGTAACACTCAGTGTGTGTTTCCCTATCTTGGTATGCTTCACACTCTCCCACTGCACTACCAGGTCTGGACATATTTCGCTTGCAACTATTACATATTTTATCACTAGGTCTATATGCTGGTTCACTATAAACAGAGCCGTCACCTCCGTATTCTTCGGTGTCTCGAACGTTTGAAAGAGAAAGAGATTGAAATTGTGGTGCTATTCTTGTCATTGCAACATCGATGTTGTCCAGCATACGTCGAGATCCATAGAGTTCTGTCAATTCCATCAAATCGTCTATTCTTGATCGCGATGATGGTAAACTTTCATGAGGGTTCAATTCAAGTCCGTGATCAGCACTGTAGGTCTCCGTATAAAATCCTATTGTTTGTCTAAGATAAGCTTCATTCCTAATTTGTCTTTCTACTTCACTGTATAAAGACAGAGTATCTGTAAAAGTAGATGCCACAGTCAAATTTTCTTGACTAAGTATTCTCAGTGGATGATCATCATCATCTTGGTCTCTTTCTGGTAGAAAATTGTCAAATCCCATACAAAACGCTATATCTTCCTCTGTTACTTGAAGACAACAGTCTTGCATTGGAACTGGCTCTAAAGGTTCTTCCACCTCAATTATTTCTAATATTTCATCCTCATCATCGTTAGGACCCCTACTCATACCACGTGGATCAATATCTCTGCTGTGATTTGAAACCAACTCATCATTCATTCTTAGTCTTTCTTTATATTTACTATCTAAGCTTTCCATAGATACTTCTCTACTGCTAAGGCTGCTTGGTTGCATTATTGGCAAAGCAGGTGGTATTTCAGCTAATTCTTCGCTGTCATCATCTTCATCTATATCATTTTTCGATTGCTTAGAACATTTTTTCTGTAAAATAATCTGGGTTGATTCGGGTGGACCTATATTTTCTTCCTCGATTATTCCTTTCGTACCAGCTTTTAATCCCGTCCTTATTGTCGATTCTTCTACATGTAAACGTCTTATTGCATCTTTCATTAATGGCTCCATTCTATGAGGACTCTCAGATTCATCGAGAACTCTTGAGTTTGGGTCTTTGTGTGTTTTATGACTTGGTGAGCTATGTCGAGATTTGTGAATTTGTGATGTCTGATTTTCAACCCACTTTCTGATCATATTTTTCTTGTGGTTGTCCATGTATCCATACCCTAGGCTCTCATTACCATGAGAGCCTAGAATGCCAATTTGAAGAGGTACTGGGTTGGGTTGTACAGGTACAGACTCGAACTGGGGGTGCGGTTGATGTTTTACTGTTGCTTTCGTTTCTTGCATTGGTCCATCAATCCAAGTTTCGCGTTTGTTGCCTTGTGTCTCTTTAATTATGTGCCTTGCTTCAACTAATTTTGATTTTGATATCCTTGGACCATCAATCCACTGCTCATCACTGTTGCTCTTAACATCATCCGTCAAATGTTTTGCACCTGCTTTTTTCAGAGGCGTAGACTTTGATGCTGCAGAATGCACGGGAGATGATTTTGGGGTAGTACTCGGCTGTAATGTCTTTAATGGCGATGCTTTAGGAGAAGCATATAATTTATGTACAGGACTTTTTTCTTCAACCACTTTGGATAATGACGACTTATGTTTTTGTTCTGCTACTGATCCTCGCAATGCTTTACTCATGACACATCTGTTGTCACCCGAATTTATGTGTGGTATATATACTGGTGGATGTTCTCCATCTGTAGCATCATCCAAAGGGCCTACGTAGATGACTGTATCCGCAGATAAGTCACTACTAGATGGGTCTGGTTCACTGCTACTTGGTTTCGAAGCATCTTCACCAGAGCTACCTCCAGAACCAGCATTATTATTAGATGAGTATTTTACCTTCCTTCGCCTGAGCCTATGTATTCGTGACGCTAGCTGCAAAGTTGTTAAGGTGTCTGAATAATTTTGCGAATTTGGTGATACATGAACAATCATCGCAGTATGACATGTTAGGGATCCCAAACATTCTTTTAAGACATGAGTGAGATTGTGGTCTCTATACGGTAAATGTCTTTGTCCATTGAAAATTGCAAGTAATATATTTCCTAAACCAGATAGTGGTATTCCGCCATTTGTTTTTCCTCTCTCGGAATTGCCTAGGTCAATTAAATGCAAGCGACTGCGTCCTCCAGCAACTGTGAACAAAAAGATAAATATTCTCAATTACTGTTGTTTTATATTCAATAATATAGTTGGTAAATTTTCTAGAACTACATTTTCTTTTTGTCAAAATGTGAACACCATTTTATTAAAAACTCAAACTTGGGATCTGGGAAATAAAGTAGGCTACTTTTTATGTTATAGTGTTGGTGAAAACGTAATACTGTTTTTAGCGATAACTGCTATATCTAAAAATATTACTATACCTGCGCCTTTGCCTCCTACGCTGTATTGGTATACATGAAGTGTGTAAAGAAGATGACTGTCCTTGCCTTCTTCTCTAGTGCCTCTGGTGGCTAATGCAGCATCTAAATAGAAGGCTGCTTTTTCTGCGCTATGCACCCGAAGTTCTGACTGGTTCTGTAAGTGTGTTCCGAAGAGTGGGTCATCGCGGAGATATACTCCTGGTGATTGTTCCGTGTCTGTGGGAAAATTAAAGATTTTATGGTAAAGTCTGTCTTTTCTCTGGGTGATCAGATATATAAAATGAAGTGGATATGTATATTATGTATTAATAATACGAAATTTCACTTTTAAATATATTATTTTCACTTAAATATGTTAATAAAATAAATTAATGAAACTGCCTGGATTAGATTGCTTCGCGAATTGTATGATAAACTCTACTATTCATATTTTATACACGTTTGTAATAATTCATCTTATATTTATTAAGCGGTTGATATCTAGGTTTGGTATAAGGTAAGGAAGAGGTACAGTTGCTATCTGCCTAAATTGGAGTTACCCGAGTAGGAGGCTCTAATTTGCCTCCATCTTGAAAGAGGACAGTGCTTTACAATTGAAATTAAAGTTTACATTAAATTTAATTTCTATAGAAAAAAAGTTAATAAATAAAAAATTCTTCTCTGCTTCTTAGAAATTTCTAATGCTATTTGGATTGACTAGCAACTTACCATTCTGATAAGGCGCCAACAGATCCCTGATCTGGTTAGTATTAGTGCACAGTTCAACGGCTGATACTCTGACCGAGAAACGGGTACCACACTTATGGCGCTGCTCTGCGATGCCCCGAAACAGCCACGTGATGGCGCAGGGAATAGCGCCAAGTGCGGCAGTGGAGTCTGGTCGCCCCAACATTGTGTAGGATTTACCTGTGAACAAAAATTAAGTTATAAAAAAAAAAAAAAAAATTGTAATCCATTTTTACTATTATTTGAATTTATTTCTGTATGAAGGATCCTCCGACCAGGCAAGGTGGTTATGCCTGGCGGACCCCGGCGCAATGGTTGATTTTGAGAAGTTATATATACTAATAGACGCGAGAACTATCATTGTGCGATGTTAGAATGGATGGAGGATGTTGAAGTATGATTCGTGTAAGTGGAAGACGCCACATCATGGAGTCTGTAAACGTGTCCGATAGACTGTAATAGCCTCACTTATTACCTGGAACCGAACACACAGTTGGCGAAATGTGGGGCATGGACACATTTCTTTTCCCTTGTATTTCTGGTACACATTTTATAAAATTATTAGTAGTTATCTTGATCCAGGGAAAGAATTATTAGCACTAAAATTCTTAGCAGTCACCTACGTTGCATGAGAAAACATCGGCATAGAGGGCACTGTTTTATTCTTAACAACAGACGCTTAAGCAATAACAGTTATTTTAGGTTTAAATTATGATGTATTTTTACTATTAGTAACTAATATTATTAATATTACGTCAGCGAATATAAAGCAGCTTACTGCATATACCACACACGTAAATATTATAAATGAGCCGGGCTAATAACTGTTAGACTTCATTTCAGTAGCAAAATAAAAATTTTGTTTGCAAATAGATGTGAACAACTTTTCAACTATGACTAGGATATTATCAGAAAGAAATAAATTAACATTTAATAAACAGTAAACAATTTTAAATGTTTTAATTTTTTTATTTGAAATAACCCTTCGCTAATTCTTTATTTCAATGTTACGAATATAATGATTGTGGACAAAATGGGAAAAATGCGCTATAGGTTGATACAATTTAATCATTACAACCTGAGCTGGTATCCTCATGGATAACAATATACTAGACAATGATAGGATATTTATAGATATCTGCTTCTTTTTATTTTTACAAAACGTCTCTCGGAGAGTGTATTAACTTCAAGAGACGTTTAATAATCACTTTTACTATTACGGGATACTCATCTATTTTGAATCCACTCTCAGTTCGCTGGATTCCCCGACCATTCTTTTATCATAATAACCACATTGTAAATAAACCACAATGTTTCTTGAAAATGTTTGTACTGTAATAGTAAAATTTATAAACCATATGTCATATTATTATAATTAAAAAAAAATACCAAGTTTTAATCCCCCGTTAAAGAGTACCATCATCCAAAATTCGCGAGAACTCACTCATAACACCAGGTAACTCCGTCAACTCCCACGTGGCGTCCCAAAATCCTTCAATAATTAAAACGAGGTTCGAATTATTCACTCAGTTGATTCCACGATCCCAAAATACGAACACTAAGCTCGGGCTTAGTGCCAACGTTGCCGCATCTCCCCAAACTTTGGGAGGCATACAATTTGCATTTGAAATAATCTATGGATAAGGGTAGATTACCTCTCATACTCAACCTTAATGTTTTCCCATTTGGGGCATTTTTTACCTATTTTAGTCAATAGCAGATAAGTAAACAAGAATAGTTTTGCATGAGTCTGTTTTGAGACTGAGACTTGGATGTATCAGTTTTCAAGACGTTTTTTGCTAACTTGCTCTCATTTATTTTCAAAAATAAATATATATTTCTACCTCAAGTTTTTTATATATTTTAAAAGGAATTATGTCCAAAAATTTCACTTGTGTTGCTGAAGGAAATATGAAATTTTGAGGTGGCAGCACTGATCTTATTGGAAGCCGTTTAAAATATAAGCCGATTTTACCCCATTGTTTGGTGAATTATCTCTAAGGATAAGCCATTGTAAGTCGCTTAATTGATTCTCTCTTGTCAAAACTTATTAATAGGTTGTTCTTAGGACTCGTTTTGTTGTTGTCAAGATATAATGAAGTGAATACTGTTTTTGAATCGTTTTAATTGAGTTGTGTAATTATTGGTATGTTCGTCGCTTGTAATTTTTGGCTATTGTGTAAAATTTATTAGTAATTTCATAGAACTTACTGTCTTGTAATTAACACTGCAGATCACAAGGCTCTGAGCGCTAAATTTATTTAGGGCACTGCACGTGTAACATCAAACTCGACGTATCTACTCCTTCCTCATTTTTTTACCCGACTACGGCAAAGCCAAAAGGAAAGGTTTTAGCAGTCTATGTTTGTCTCTAAGAATGTTTTTATTTGCGTGTGTTCCACCTTACCGCCTAAACTACTGAACCGATTTTGATGAATGAGGTATCGATAGTTTTGTTATAATGGTCGGGGTAACATAGGATATAAAAATTGTAACAAAATTTAATATGGTGGACTTTACACGTACCACCACGGCCACGGTTATACCTTGACTATTTTTGTGCCTATGTCTTGATTTTTGTCTGAAATATTTTCTTGTTTTGTACTTTTTAGATCACTTTTATTTTTTCGTAGTCGGGTTACAGTTTTTTAAACTGTTTTTTTTTATTTGTTTAATAAGATTCTCTTGTCTTAAATAGTTAAGTATAGAGTTTAAAGACTAGCTATGATGCTGTCTCGTTTATGTGAAAGATCCACTACAATACTCGAGTGTAGATGGCGTTCACAAAGACCGAAAATTATGCGTAACAAACTCAACACAAAATACAATCGATGGTCTTCCTTTTTTTTGAAGTTGGTTAAATGTAAACCAACTACCTATTCATGTAACACTCCTTGATTAAAATAAATAAACCCCTAATCCATTCATAGTGTTAACTTGAAATCCCGGTTTTAATACCAAAGTTTTGCTTCAAGCAGCGAGAGCAAGCGAGACGCAAGACTTGGTATTTATCAAAGTTTCAATTAAGAGCTCTCTCGACTCTTTGCCATTTAGATGCAAATCCCGTCGAGTGAGAAGTTTCATACTTTATAGTGTTTAATTAGGGCTACCACTTTCTAACCACCTGCCAAGGTTCCGTATCTTGAACTTGAGATCTGCATCGGACTATGAGATTTATAAAATGTTAGTACTGTAGTAAAATTGGGTTTGAAAAAGTAATAAAACAATACCTAATGAAGTTGTCAGTAAGAGTTTTATTATTTTCATATTAGCTAAGATATATTCTAGGGCCCTAACATAATTTAGTCTTTAACGAATAAAAGGATTTACGGGTAATTATTTGTGTTTATTTTAAATCCTTGCAACGTCATGTTAACTCGTAGATGGAACTATTCTGTTATATTATTTCGTAACCTAATGAATTTAGATTAGAACAGAAATCGGTTTTTCACTCCTGGGGGTCGAAACTTCATATTGTATTCATCCCTCAATGTTTTGTATTCAAGTTTTTTTTTCAACTTGAGAAGTACTGTTTCTTGCTTGTTCTACTGCCGAGTAAGATCGCCAGAATCCCATAGGAATGGACATGCGGTTGACAGCGTTCAAGGCTCAGATATAGTTAAGTAGGATCGTCAGAGCCCCATTGGGAATTTAAGGGGTTGGGAAATCTTATTAGTGTCTACTTGTAAACCATATCAATAGTGCCTTAACAATAAAAATTTTCATGAGTGGTCTCCGATGCAGCAGGTCGCTTTGCTTCTTGATAAAGTGATAGTTGGGCTTCCCGGAATATACACGTGAGGAAACCCGTATATCCCACTAATATTATAAATGTGTAAGTTTGGATGGATGTTTGTTACTCTTTCACGCAAAAACATCTGTACCGATTGCGATGAAACTTGGTATGTAGATAGCTGGAGACTTAGATTACCGCATAGGCTACTTTTTATCCCGATATTCTCACGGGATCGGGACTTACGCGGGTGAAACCGCGGGGCGCTGCTAGTTATTAATAAATATCAATAGTGTCTGTTTCTAAACTTAGTTTTATTAAACAACGTTCATTCGCGTGGAAATTTTGGTGGAATTTATCCAAATGAATTAATGTTTCGTTCCCTAAGAACAAAGTATTAGACAACATAATAACCATAAATTTAAAACACCCCCGACTCGAAAATCCCTTCAACGGTTACAAAATGCCTTACATCATTTTGGAAAAGAGCTGATACTCTTACACTACTGGACCGATATTAACCAAACATAGCTAAGAACCAAAAAAAGAAACTGGCTTTCAAATGAAAAAAAACCGCATCGAAATCGGTCCATCCATTTGAGAGCTACGATGCCACAGACAGACAGACACACACACACAGACATCGATGTCAAACTTATAACACCCGAACGTAGTTTTTGCGTCGGGGGTAAAAAAAATATGTATGAAATCGGTTAAGTCGTTTTCAAGTTATGGCGTGACCAAGGGAAATAGGGATTCATTTTTATATAAATAGATAATTCTCATTTTAGAAATATACTAAATGGAAAATTATTTTATGATCAGTTACCAACCCTATATCAAATACGAGAACTCGTAGTTTATCTGTGGTGAGCTTTTAATCAACACCTTCAAGCAACGAAAGCTGTAGATTATACTTCGCATATATTACAGGCCCCAGGTGGAAAAACGGGAGATTGTGCTGGTCTAACAAGGTGATAGATAATAGTGTGCAATAGATTTAAATGTTCTTGAGGTAGTTTGTGTTTGAACGAATACTTTTGTAGACATGGTAACAAAAATACGTTCGTTCAAATTCCTAAGATTAGCGGTAGCTTTTGACTTTGAATTCGCTCGCGTTTAAGTTATTTATTTATATTATTATATATTTTTTTTCGGAATGTAACGCACCCTAAAAAAACTCACTTTCGCATCTATAATATACTAGCTGACCCGCTAAATTTTCCCCGTTTTTGCATTATTTTTCATTGAGGCTTCGGTCCTATTGGTCATAGCGTGATGTTATATAGCCTCCCTTGATGAATGGGCTATCCAACATCAAAAGAATTTTTTCAATTCAAATCAGTAAATTTTGAGATTTGCGCTCAAACAAACTCTTCAGCTTTATAACATTAGCATAGATAATACCAGCTGCGCCCCGCGGTTTCACCTGCGTAAATCCCGATGCCGTGGGAATATCGGAATAAAATGTAGCCTATGTGTTAATCCACATCTGCAACTATCTAGATACCAAGTTTCATCGCAATCGGTTCACTAGTTTTTGCGTGAAAGAGCAACAAACATCCATAAATTCACACAAACTTTCACGTTTATAATATTAGTAGGATTATTTAGTGAGGATTAGCTGTGCCCGTCGCGGCATCGCGTAGTACCTACCCGAGCGATGCGTGTAGAATTACATAAATGAATTGATGTTTTTAACGCGAAATCCTTATTATTTTTCCAAAATAAAGGTAGCTTAAGTTACTTTCTATAACATCAGCTATCTGCTAGTGAAAATTCGGTCCACCCATTCGGTATAGCAAATATTGCAAATCTGTTAGTTAACATATCAGTGTTAAATTTTGAGTAATCACGACATTAATACTTGGAAACATTCGGAATGATTGTGCCACTTTAGTTTGAAAGTATATTTAAACATAAAAGGTTACTATATCAACAAGTTGCTGTGTTCAGATATTAGAAGTAGTTTATTAGACAGGAGAATTCATATAATAATGTACATTTAAAATGTACCGTGCATGTTTACATTATATTATTATATAACCATTCAATATAACCGCGACAATTACTATTATATAATTACGAAATACATACTTATTGTTATAATTACTTATACACAAAAAGAAAATACTTCTAGATAAATGTATTTAAATAAAAAAAAAAACTTTTTTTTTTGTCAAATTACATAATTCTTATGCGATATATGCTTATTACCAAACTAAGTAACAAACTGGTAACATGGTTGCAAATGGGCAAATTCTACTACTTGTTTTCAAATTCTTATAAGTACAAGTAATCGATTACTATCCGGCTTGACAAAGTTTTGGCTGCTAGAAAAGTGGTTTTTACACCATTCAGGATTTTTTAAATTGTAAAACATAATAGTTTTGAGTGAAATTTCGTATGCCTATTAAAGGCGAATATGTTGGGCTGTTTTTTAATGTTATCACCTAATGTACCATATTTTTGGCGATTAAATATCTTATCTTATAAAATGAAAGAAACTCCAAAAAAATGTAGCAACGCTTTTAACTCAACTACGCAATTTGAAACTGAGTACCTATGTTTTACAATTAAAACTTTCGTGAGTGGTATTTGTGTTTATTAAAGACGGTTTTACTCACGTTTGTATTTGTATGAGTGTGATGCCTAACACCGTCGCGGCAGGATGCTTCACTCCTTGAAAATGGCCCCCGATGGGTCCAAAACTAGTTGGGCATCCCCGAAATACAAACGTGATGTTTGGTCTTTAATAAACCTGAGTATGTTTGTTTGCTACGCTTGCACGCATTAACTAGTCCACTGATCATCATGGATTTTTGCACACATGTTTTCCACAAATGGGGGCGGGAGGGTGTAGTGAAATATCACGTGTGTTTATTTGTGTACATAAAGATAATATTTTGAAAATTTTTAGTGTTAGTAAGTAGCTTTTTTTTTTGGCTCTTTGGGGGGGGGGAGTGGTTAATAAGTTGTTAAAAAAACATCACGTGATTAATGATCGACCACTTATAGAACCTACAATATGTCTCTCTACAATCGTTTAACCTCTGTAGATAAAATCACCGCAGGAAGACAATAAAATGTTATTTTGGCCGACATCTGTTGTTGAGACTTCTAGATTCGGTCGGGTCCAATTTAAAAGGGTATTTTAAAATTCTTTGTGATAGTTTTTAGTATACGTACCGAGGTAAAAAAAAAATTATTTATATGTGGGGTCGTATACGTACCAAGTCCTGCGTGTCCGAAGCAGAAGAGGCAACCATCTGTCCCGTTGATGACGGCATGTATCACGTCCGTCAGCGCACTTGAACATATCTCCGTCTGCAATAAAGAGATAATATTGTAATTCTTAATTAATAACTAAAGTAATCAAATTTTAGTCCTATTATTAAATTTGGTTCTAATGAATGGACACATAGTGCACTCAGATTCAGTATGGGAGGGTTTAGGACATAGCCCACCCTGCTTGCCTAGTGTGGTTATGACCACATAGACGTTGAGAATATTATGAAGGATTCTGAGGTAAGTGTTACACAAAGTGTTGCAGAAAAATGTGGTCATGTGTACCCCGTGAATGGCGTAAAGCACGAACAATTTTAGGACAATTTATATCTAAATTTTAATTAATAGACAACTCCCGTAACTAGAAACGATTCCTCTGGCGCGGGGGACTTTACAAACATTCAGACTAAGGTCACAAAGAACCCCCATACTCGGGAAAACACATACCTAATATTTTTGTACCGGTGGGACTTATACCCACAAGGCAAGGCGACCACTTTAACTATTGCGTGCAGTCTAAATAATTAAAAAAAAGAATTCAAGCTCATTCAAATATTCGTCGGCTGTAAGTATGTAACGCTCTTACTTACAGAAAATACCGATTTGACGTTTATTAAAGAGAAATTAATTTGACTTCACAGTCTACTACCGCATAAAAAGATGTTAGTTAGCGTACACGTGTACGTACACTTAGCGTACAAGTATCACTTAATAGAATGTCAAACATGATATTTTTTCAAGATCACATTTTATATTTTGGTCAAAATTAAAAAAACCATTTTACCAATACCGGCTATTATTAAAAAAAAATGGTCCTGAAATAACGTTCTTAAAAAAAGTATTTATTAATCTACTATACGTACATTTTCTTAACTACAAATTACCGATAAAATAATTCCCTTTAATTAAGTGTGGTAAAGGTAAAATACTTTGAATAATTTAGTCAAATCTTCTACTTATAAAGTTGCGGAGTAAAGCTGCCGGCAAAGAGTCGAGGTGTTTTCTTTCCACCTAAACAGGTAATTACATGGACTTAAGGTGCTGCGCTCAGATTGGAGGGTGACAATGAAATCAGGTTTACGGAACGGTTATGTTATGTGCAGTAAGTAGTAACGGTGATTTACGTTTATGCTTATTTCAAAATGTTTAAGAATCAATTGTACTCGGCTACGTTTCGAATGGTTCTACTACAGCTACTTGCACACCCAGTACAGTCTGTTATAGTAATTACTCGTTAATAATAATATCTGTATTTGTAAACATATGCTCAATTATGCATTCTATTATTCTACGTTCTGCTAGAGCAATAGAGTGCCAATGCCAATTTGAGGGATACCAGGCCAGGCCCGTTTCACAATTTAAGTATGAAACTACAGGTACGTAGCGGTTTCGTCTTGTCGGGCTAATTCAGTGGGCTGCCGCGTTCCGGTCGGTTCGAAGGTATGGTCGAACGTTAGTTCGATACTTTCTCACGACCCGTGTCGTAGTCTTATAGATAATATAATGAAGGAAACGTATATAGATTATACGAATGGATCGGGGAGTCTAAGCAGTATCAGAGTCGCATACCTGTACCTGTACATCCAAAGGACATCGAAAAGTAAAGAAATGCAATCTTAACGTCGCCAGAAGAGATAAGAGTTAGATAGAAAGAAATACAACTTCTAGGTGAATATAATTGTAAGCGATTAGCGCTGTGCTAGCTGTATTGCACTTTATTAGGTTGGTGCAAAAGCTGCTAGTTATTTGCATGATTTTGCGGAGTGGAACTTCTGTACTGGTGTTCTTAGGTATTCTGTGGCGTTACTTCGAAATTTTGTTTATTTTTATTTTACTATATTCTTTAGAGTAAGTATTATACTTCCTATGTACTAGGCTCATAATTACTTATTTCTAACTTATAATGAAAATTTTAACTATTTTGGATATAAAAATTAAATGTAATGTCGACTTCCAATTTTGTAACCAAAGTGTACAAATAAATAAAGTGCTTAAATTTTGGATTGGTTATAAATTTACAGTATACTAAAAACTAATTATTGTATAATATATGTTAGACTGTATTATATACAAAAGAAACAATTTTAGACAACCTTCAGGAGATGACATAATTGTTTAAGGGTTCAAAACCTACCCTATTTGAATTAACCATTTTGGTAATAAAGTCACACAAATAAACACCTTAATACTTAAAGCTCAATAAATCACATCTTGAGCCCTGGTTTATGAGGTCTCAAGGAGATAACAGCCCTCGTTAATCACCTTTATAATATAATTATCAATTGCATAAATAAGTAAGTGTGGTCCTTTTGTCTATATTTTTGTTCGTGCCAACCTTAGCGGATAATTAAAAGGACTTAAGGTGGCGTTCTGAGATTAGAGTGCGATAGGGTGACGATGATTTGCGACTGTTAGAGACAAATGTCTAAACATGTGTATATCTCAATTGTAAATTGTTTATTAATCCAAAGCTGTTTTTTTATAATGCGTAGATTCATGTGGATTTAAATAACTGAAATTAAATTGTGGAGCATGGGTTTAAAAAACCTTGATTTTGAAGAAATTATATCCAACTCTAGGTTCAGATACAATGTCAATTGCATTGATGTTTACTACGCACTTTTTAGCTTATACTTACTATTATTGTTATGTGTACCCTACAATAAGCTTATGCGACGATTTTTCCTGTCAACATCGTCACATAGGACTTATCCTGAGACTCACACAAATTATGCCACCCCAAACTGGGAATATAAACTCAAAACTGGAATACTAAAATTGTTTTGAATGAAAATTTTAATGACCGTCTCCGTTCGCTAATTGCGAATGCTTAGCCTTAATTGAGAGGGTAGGTAATCAATTTCGTTATTAACTTCCGACATTACACTCCCCTTGTTATTTTTAATAGTTTCATTGATGACTTTTATAATAACTCTGCTTCTTTTGGCATTAAATATAATTGTCAATTGTCAATTTAGTATTATTACAGCCTATAAACTATAAAAGACATGACTTTAACTTATACATATATGATAGAATTTTAAAAACCTGACTACATTATTCCATGGTTAATCCTAAAAAAATACTAAAAACACAAATTAACTGTACCTTATCTTTTAGTTATACAAACTAAAACCAAGATAAAATTTAAAATACACAGACGGCTCAAAATCCTTGTTGACATAATGAGATGTTTGTTTAGCAAGTAAAGTCAGTAGTAGCCAGCTAAACTGACAGGCGAATGAGTTAATTAGTTTATAGTCGCTAGTAACCAGTTACCAACGGCCAGGCTTTCATTAAATAAGAAGTGTGTTCATAAAAAAATGCACACACAATAATGATACAAATCTGCACTAGGCCAGTGTAGTGGGCCACAGCTGAAACTCTCTCAAACACAGAGAAACCCTAAGCCCAGAAGTAGGATACCGTATGAAAATAATGCTAAATCAAACACTATGTACAAGTAAAGGACAGTTAACAACAATGGTTGAATGCACGCACTGTTGGTTGTTGGCTTAAAGGCTTAAATACACCAAACTCGATGTAATCCATCATAATTAGGTGTGTTAGCCACTGCGGCGATGATTTATGCACCTGTTATACTAACTAATATATTGCAATAGGAACAAATATTTTTATGGTTGCCTGGAAGTGATTGCATTTAGCAATAAGGCTGCTCTTTGTCATTATCTGTCTGACACAGCAGAGAACTGTATAATACTTCTACTATAACAACGGTGTACAAATAAAGTGTAAGAATCTGTCTATAATACTTTTTTTAAATGAGAAAATAAATCTGTCAATCAATTTGGTACGGGTTTTCACGATAACTTCTGCACCGATCGCAATGGTATTGAAAATAGAAATAATCTAGGAGCTATAAAAGGACATAAGTTACTTTATATTCTTATGATAAAAAAATATGTTTAAAAGCCAGAGCACAGTAGATTTGAGAGAAGTGAAGGCGACCGAATGGGTACCTCCACTCTATAGAAGACTGTGGGTGTAGTTTTCTGATGTTGTGTAGGGTTACTTGAGACCCATGGGTAGGGTAGGGTCTGTCCCCTGTCAACCCACCGGTTACACCGCTGGCGTAGGGAGTGTTTATGGGTACCGATAACTCATTACCATGGGCGGGCCAAGTGTTATTGATTGAAAAGTCTTTTAAACCTGAAGTAATAGAGGTATATCATCAACCGATATCCTCAAAGGTGGGGCTCTGAGCGAAAACTAGTTTTGACGAAGATTATAATTGATTACTTTAATATTAATATTACATTTTTTGTTCGAAACATTATGCAAAGATTAACAAGAAGGTCAGAAGCTATATTAACATATTGTAACCAGCTCCGAAACGCAAGCTGGAAATAATCCGGGAAATAAAACGTTACAGTTAACAAATAAACAGGGTGACAACAACATGTATGACAATGGAACACTTACTTAAATCTCTGAAAACTTTTAAAGTTGTTTTTTATGGATTTACTAAGTAACTAATTAATAGTTCCAAAAAATAAAAAAAAAGTGTTTAACATACGTTCCGCCTTGTTTTTTTTTGAGAAACGGACGTAATAATACCTGGTAATTGAAACGGTCATAACTTTTAAACGGATAGTTTTTTTGTCAAAAACTCTTTTTGTAACTGAATGCTAGAGTCCTCTGCATCCTTTCAGCCTTTTAGTGATTTAAGTAAGTGTTTTGTTTTTTTGTCATGTCATTTTCATTGTCAGATAAATAATGTATAAAAAATGAGGTGCTATGCTATACAGTATCTAACGAGTATACTCACTCGATAAATAAGGAGCTTAAAACACAATGATAGACAAACATCTTAACTTTTGAAATGTCAGTCACAGTGATAGTACGGGACTTGTAATGAAGAAGCGTTGGAGTATTTGGTCATTAGCCAGCACTGATAGTAGCGCTGTAGCGACATGAACACATACTGAATGTACCGAAGTGCCATCCGACGAAGATAAGCCGAATTACTGCGTAACTACTGATCCTACAATGCGCAATAAAATTTGTCATACTGATGTTGTTTAAAATAATCTAATATCCATTCTGCTACAGCTGAAATTCGATTGTAAATATGAAGAAGCTACTAGTAATACTTGACTGCACGGATGGCGCAATGGTTTAAGTGGTCACCTTGCCACTACACCGCGCCGAGTGTTGTGGTTTCAAACCCCACACGGGACAAAAATTTGTGTGATCCGCAAATAGTTGTCCAGAGTCTGGGTGTTCTTTGTGCTCGTTGTTTGGATGTTTGTGAAGCCCCCCGCGACATAGGAATATTCCTAATGCGGGAGTTGTCTCTTAAAAAAGAAAATATATTTATAGGTACCTAAAGCTGGAGCGGTATACTTTGTGTATGTCAACTAATATTAATTATACAAAATCATGTATGTTTTCTTAATCTCTTGCGCATCACCGGACCTATATCCACTTCCAAAAGAGGTCTTATGACTGCTGATAATTCAAAAAACAATCATAAATTAAGCCCTACGAACATAACCTCACTTAATTCAGAAAGAACAAAGGTACACTTAATGTTGTACCAAAAAAGAACATTCGCGGAGGTGTACACTATGTCATAAAGGTAGATTACGTCCATAATTGCTATGTGTGTGACGTCCCTAAGCCTGTAAGCCGGCGCACCGTCCACGGCTGAGTTATTGCGCGGATAACTAACATGAACGAGGTGTAGCCCGTGTGTAAGGTAATGGTAGTACAGACAGGTTAATAACATACTGTTTTTTGCTTTTTCTTGATTTCACATGTACTTGGACATCAAAACACTTATACATACTAACACAAAGTGTGCACAAGTTTAACTGTAATAGTAAAAAAGTATAGAAATAATCAAATCAAAACCATTTATTTCAATTTCAATAATAGGTAGTTTTGAATTGTCAGGAGTAGAAGTCAGTCAGAGTAAGTCAGTCGTGAAGCTAGTTGCCTGTTCCAATACGTAGATCCTATGGAGAAGAACAGGCAAGAAACTCAAAGGACACTCTTTTTCAAAATGTTTTTTATAAATTTCTGGTTACATTGCTTATACGAGGGCTACACTGAAAATTTCGGGAATCAAGGAAGTGACACAACATTACTATTTAAAAATATATTTATTGCTTGTCGAAGTATTCTCCGCGAAATTTGACACATTTTTCCATAAGATGGAACCAATCATTGAAGCAACCATTCTATTCGGAAGAATGAATTCGAATCAGAATTTTGTAGGCGTCCACAGCTTCTTCAGGTGATGAAAATCTCTGACCACGCAATTTATTCTTTATTTTAGGGAAAGTATAGAAATCATTAGGGCTTAGGTCGGAACTGTACGGCGGATGGTCTAATAATTCTATGTTTTCTTGCTCTAAAAACTCTTTTGTTCTGTGCGCGGTGTGAGAACTCGCATTGTCGTGATGGAGGATGATGCGGCGGTTGCAGTTCTCTTTACGGAGTTCGGAAACGACCTGTGGCAAACAAATGCTAGCATACCATTCTGCATTAACCGTTCTTCGTTCCTCAAGAGGAATAGTCGCAACATGGCCGGTTTTGGAGACAAACGTGGCCACCATTTTTTTTGCAACACTCTGTGAACGAACAATTTTAGTTGGCTTTAACTCATTTTCGAACACCCAAACTCGTGACTGGTTTTTTGTTTCAATTTGTACGCGTATATCCAGGATTCGTCACCTGATACAATGTTGTATACAGCATTTGAGGATCCTGCGTGGAATCTTTCGAGAGTTCTGACGCACCAAGTAACGCGAGCCGCTTTTTGCTCTTCACAGAGCAAATGTTGTTCATGCAAGATTATTTGTATTTGACTCCTGCCAATGTCTAAATTTGCCTGAATGTCACATGTCGATCTTCCTCAATCAGCTTACGCACAGCATCAACGTTTTCTTGGGTGACTGCAGTTTTTGGACGACCTTGACGGGGATCATCACTGAGCTTGACACTTGTTTTGGATGGGGCTTCATCACCAAATGCAGAAAGCATCCGGTCAACACACTGTTTTTTGTGCTAAACCGCTTCGAAAGTCATAATAAATCATCGCCCTTGAATTTTCTCGAGTCAATTCCATTTTCTCAACGACTAAACAAGTTTGACAAGACCTTGTGACAAGACCGAGAACCTTTTTTTTAAATAAATAAATGGTATTCGATTTTTAAAACCAAGGAGTTTTCAATTACAAAGATTTTAATATGATAGGAATAGTGGAAATATTCCATTCCCGATACTTTTAGTGCAGCCTATGTAAGTGTAAATGAAATGTGAGGACAATGTAACATACCTATTATTCTAAAATACAAATAGACGCGCTAATTACTACTATACATATTTATATTGAGGTCCTGTTAAACTGTACAGCTTTAAAATATTGCTTACTATACATATGAAAGGAGAAATGTACAAAAGGCGGCCCTCGTCACTTTCAAGCAATTTGTTCAGGCCACCTTTGAACGAAACCATAAAAACGAAAATTGATAAAAATGGTAGACAATGGGTATTTTGGTATGAGAAATAAATAAGAAGCAAACGCGTCAGTTCAATTAAGAAGAACTATTATTTTATGTTAAATAAACTAGGTACTTCTGTCATGTTATGTAGCACTTTTCTTTTTAACCGACTTGTAAAAAGGAGGAGGTTCTATGTTCCACTGTATATTTATATATTTTTTTTTTTTAAGTATGTTCACCGATTACTCAAAGACGCCTAGACTGATTTGGCAATTTTTCTTTTGTTTGAAAGGTGGTCCCATGGTCATCAGGTCAGGATCTGATGATGGGATCCTGGAGAAATCGATGGAACTCTTTAAATTTTATGGCACACTTGAAGCGATTTGGGTATTTTGAGGCGCATTGAAGTCGGTGATACTTTTTTTAAAACATTTTTTTTTATCGTGTCGAAACCCCCACGGGTCTTTACCTCACCGGAGCTGACTGTGAAGTGGTATGCTATGTCGTAATCAAACCGACTAAAACTACACGGTGTTCTGTCACAAGTTTGTATATTTCAAGGGATCCAGGTATACCCTAAAAAAGAAGCCTCCATGTTTTGTACCATTATATTTTCGTTAAGGTACGTATTTGAATAAAGTAACTAAATGCAAGAATTTACAATTTGCTGCATCACGAGACATTCACTTAGATTCCTTTCAACAAAAACGAGAAAATGCAATTTTAATCCTCTACAAGAAGTACCAAGACACTGACGCAAACAGTAAACTAACTCCTTATAAGCTTCACAATCTCGTTAAAACCGCTAACAATTTCTATACGAGCTCAGGGTAAAAATGTGAAAATTTTTGTGAAAGGAGACGCGAAAGTTGGCGTTATTCGCACAGTGCACGCCGTTTAACAATTTAAACACGAAAACTCGCGGCTCGCTCCGACGGAGACATTTTTGGTGCATGAAATTCAGAGGGATATAGAACTATGCGACAGACGCTGTATGGACGTCTAAGTTTTAGAAGTAAGCGATTTTGTGGTTTGTCAAATGGCCTCTGGTAAATTTAGAGCCCATTTCGTGACAGCCTCGAGGAACAGCCAAGAAAGGCTTATTGTTTGGGCGTGTGATGTGCCTAAAGACTTGCTGTGTGGTTGGTTTAATGGAAGGATATTGCGTCAAGAAGTAGTCAAAAACCTATTTAAATAGTAAGACTAGATTCTAATTCAGTTTACACTCATATTGCGGTAACTTCTATAAAAGAACACAAGATATTTACGAGAACACCGATAACTTTTATTCAATAAGAGCAACAGAAGTGATACTTGAAAACACCGAAAACTTTTATAGAATGTCCAGAAATTTTTATTTTCTACAAGTACTGCTTCGAAGAAAACAGTTAAAAGCTTGTAACTTGCGCCGTTCGTTTAGGGAGAAAGTTTTATGTAATAGTAAGTATTCCCTTATTTTTACCGAGGGACCATCCGGGCAGTATGCGACATGAAGCGTTAGGAGAAAGACACCCGTTTAGAATATTTTATGTGACACATTATAGTCCGTTCCATTATATTGTACATATTCAATAGAACTTAATGTTAAATGCCAGAGCAATGCGTATAGTGGCCAACAAATAATTTTATCTGTATACCATTCTAAAGAAGGTTTTCGAATAAGGTTTAAACAAAATAAAATAAATTTATCTACATTGTAATCAACTATGTATAAATAAAAAAAATGTGTTGCTTGACAATTTTTATTTGCAAGTAATCAATTTACTTCGCTTCGATTTAATTCTTACAGAAACAACGAGAACAACAGAAGTTGTTAGACTTCTATTACATTAACAGGTATGACTTTTTATTTAATTTAATTCAAAAATAATATATAAAAGGACGGAAATTAAGAAACAGTTAAAATGTATACGGATATATTTAATGATGTCAGTACATATAAACATTGTTGACAAAATATATTAAATAAAATGTTTTGTACAACATAAAATTATTAAGAAGTATTGAGATTTTTTGCTCGACTCGTTTTCTCAATAGCAATTCTGGCTAGGGTTATTACGGTAATCACCTCTTTTGTTCTTGTAATTTCAAAGGTACCTCCTAAAACGAGTACAGTTTAGTACCCTTCTTCTAATGACGAACATTTTGTTCTGAATGCCTTGCCATGCCCGTGCTAATTATCCATGAGAATATTGGCCATTTTAATTTCAAGAATGTTTCTTTTTATTATGGTTTGTTTTACTTTTAAAAGACATTGTGTACATTGCGATTTTAATGCGAGTCGTAAAATAGCAAGGTGGATTTATAGTGTGTTGTACTTATGCATGGGTTTGGTTGGAACATTAAGAATAATTGTATGTTTGGATTGTCAGGAATTATCTGCAAGTGGTTATCCCGTTAGGGGCTAGAACAAAATCTCTGTAAAAACTATTCAAATGATACCATGGTGGAAGGAGGGAAACTATCAAGCTTTTCTAGTTTTGAAAGAAAGGTGTTGTACCCTCAAATATAGTCCACAATAGTGGCATTGCTCCTGGGGCTTAAAATATATTCACCCCAATTCAAGGATATGCTATATTTATACTATATCTCTATAAACCGGTATAATCCAGGTCTAGCTCTTCTCTGTTTAGAACTAAACAGAAGATAAAAATGCGTTCTTTTTTAAAACGTCAAAAGTTCTAGGGAGTAACTGACCTGTGAGTCATCCTGCGAGAATATAGCGTCGAAGGCGAACATCTTAGGAGCTGCTACCCCAACCTTCCTGTCTTCAGGAGCGGTGGCAGTAGGTGCGGTCTCGCACAGGCTGACTTGCTTCTTGCGCTTATCCATGGAGAAGGTTTGAGTGCCGCTCGTGAAAGGACCTTCTCCGGAGGCACCAACACGGAGCATAACTTTGACCTGTAGATAAAAAAAGAAAACCAAAATTACCTGGGTGTTATTTCTTGGGATTTAAGAAATAGGAAGAACGGTATTATAATTGGATTAGTTTTATGCGATTATTTGAAATCATTCATTGTAACGAAAATACGAAAAGAGTTTAACGTCGAATATGAAGTCTTATGATTCTCTATCTATCATTGACTTTCGTCATTGGTTTAGTTATATTTCCGAATGCATACAATCGTAAATAAACTTGTTGCTTTTTGTCTCCTTAAAACCTTTTTTTGGCGAAAAGAGAAAAGATCTGACCAGGTTTACGGTTAAGTTTAATGTCGAAATCAAATCTTCTAAAACCACACGACGTTCGTCCTTAAGTGGCTCTGTTAGTGGCAAGAAGCCTTTCATAAAGCTAGGTACTATTGTAATATTATACGTACTAAAACAGCACAGCGCGGTTGATTTTTAAAGTAATGATAACATTTAAAGAAATGCTTTGCTCATTATAATAAGATAATAATACATGTTAAGCCAAATACAATGTACAACATTTGCCTAACAATGTTATAAGCAAATATTTAAAAAAATATATAAAATATTTTATAACAAGAGAAGCAACCAGTGGCGTTGAGACGTTAGCACCTTGTGGTCACAATTCCCGTACTCTCTATGAAGAATTATGCAAATTCGATTTGACGCTACATATGATGAAAAGATTTTGAATATTGTAACATACATACGTCAGGAAAAACACAAATTTACGCTCAAAAGAATAAACGCTCTTAATTTATTTACTTTTGTCAGATATTCATATGCAATTTTCTAATCAAAAGCGTTCCCGGTTGTTTTCCATTCTCTCTTCACTGTTATATCACAGTGTAAATATTAGATCAAAAATCCATTTGCATGCAAGTTACACATGTTAACCGCGAATAGTGTACCCGCGAGAGTACTAAATCTCCAACTAACGAACCGTGGCTAGACAAGGCTTTGACTCCAATCCGAAAGGGAACCAGACATGAGACACGACGTTAAATGGTTTGTGGGCTTTATAGGTTTTTGTTCAAGTGCGTACTATTTGTACAAGTTTATGATCCCAATATACCAAATTTTGCGCTTTTGATCTGATTGATCACATCTAAAGAAGTCAGAAAAAAAAAAACGTTTAATTAAAACATCAGCTTGACAACTTAATCTGTGAATATTTTAGAATTTAACATAATATGTATGTGTTGCTGTCGCAGGCAAAAATCGATAATAATTCCGAATCCTTTCAATTTATTAACGTCGTGGTCTGCCAACTGGCTTTTTCACACCCCTTGCTCCCATTCTGTGATTGCCTTTGTAAACGGTCCCACATCTAGTGTAGCCAGGTGCTGCAGTTTGAATGTGTTAGAAACTTTTCCTGCTAATATTTTGGTAACTGGACCAATAAAATTTCCATTTGTTTGAAAGAAACTTTACTTTGTTGCATATCATCAAGTCTTAAGTTTCTCTTTAAAGCGTAGATCAGATAATTCATTTATAGGTAAATATATCAATATCATGATTCTCGGCGTTGACAACGTGCTACATTACAATATTATGTACCTTCACTATTTTATTTTATTCGATCAGTATGTGGAATATGAAATTATACACTTTTGGGTGAAGTTCTTTCTTTTAAATATAGAACGAGAAAATGTTGGAGTAAGTTGATACTCAAAGTTACGTGTGTTGGTAGCGCTCCAACGGTATTGGAGTATGGGCCAAGTGAGACACAGGGATACAAAACGTTTGTTAATTTTTTTGCTAAGCCAGCATTGGTCAGGTTTTTTCTATCGTTATGAATGCATACTAAATAAAAGTAGCAATAGAAAAAATAATATCTAAAGAGTAATAAGGAGAGAGGGGTAAAGAGACTATTAAATTAGAATTGGAATTGTGGGTAAGAGGACAAGGACAGACAAGATAAGAATGCAGAAGTAAATTATGAATAAACCATTGGACGACAGTGAAAAAGAATATTATCAGACATAGCGAGCAGGGCACGCGGTTCCACCCACTAAGGAACGAGCCTCTACACATACTAGGGAACATAATTCTCAAAATATTCTTTGATTCATACGCGGTTGTACTGGTTCCCTATTTATTCGCATAAAATTATATGTCATAATTTAACATGGCATACTTTTACTTATTCCAATTATGACAAAAAAATTGTCGAAACAAAGAGGTCCCTTCGTATGATGCTAGTGTAGCAACTTTTACACTCTTTTGGGATCGGGGAACGTACAAACAACATTTTAAACAACGACTGAATTAGAAGCCTAGGTGCAAGCAATTGTCTTCTGGAAGGTTGTATAATGATTTGCCAAAACTTAAATGGTAGAGAAACATTCAGAATTAAAACACGATCAACCCATAAACCGCTTTTTTTATGACTTGTACCGCTACGCCGCGTACACCTACTTACGTACTTACGCGTATCACGATCAGTTACTAACGTAACTTAGTTCGCGTATCACGACAAGTAATTAGTTTGGAATTAATTACACCTGCGATGTCTGAGGCATCGCAGATTCCCTGATCTGGGACGTAAAGGATGCGAACTATTGTTGTTATAATGTGTGGTAATTTTGATAGTTTAAGTTTTAAGTTGTAATTACTTAAACAGTGCCTAATACAGGTGTTGTTTTAGCGGAAAGTATTTAGTGCAATATTATGGGGTAAAATCAACAAAACAATAGGTTTCAGGTGTATTCTTTGACATCAGACCTGCATTCTATCAAATATATCTATGCTCAAAGATTTCTATATAGTTTCATGAAGTGAAGAATCTCAAATACTTTTTTTGAGTCCAGAAAATAGTCTAGGATATTAATGTATTTTAATGTACGTTCAATTTTCGAATAGAAATAAATACATTTATTTGCTTAGAACTACGTACATCAATGATAGACAATGTTTAACAGACAATGTTAGATACATTTTTTTTATGGGATAGGTGGCAAACGAGGATACGGTTCACCTGATGGTAGGTGACTACCGCCGCCCATGGGCACCTGCAACTCGAGAGTCACAAGTGCTTTGCCGGCCTTTAGGGTGGTGGGGGGTAGAGGAGAGGAAGATGGGAAGAGGGAAAGGTTAAGGCCTCCGGGTTATAAAAGGTATAAGAAACTATCTAGTGATCTCACTTGGGTACTTTTGGTATTCAGCACATCTTTTTTCTTTTTTTTTTCTTTTAAAAAAGACAACTCCCGCATTAGAAATTACTCCTGTGTCGCGGAGGACTTTACAAACATACAAACGACGGACACAAAGAACACCCAGACTTGGGTGGGAATCGAACCCACGACCTATGGCATAGCAGTCAGGGTCACTAACCACTAGGCCAATAGGCCAGTCTCACATCATCATCAAATATTATACAGCATTTTTTTTACTCAAAGAAATTTACCCTAAAAACATTTCTACTTTTACAAAAAGGTAACTGTAATATTATCAAGTGCTCATAACTCAATCGCTTACACTTGTACTCATTGTTGGCAACTCAATACGTGCGTGGTTTCCTTAATTAATGATAGACGGATTCCATTACACAATTAGTTCAGTGTGTGACAGGGTTGCCAAAGCACCTCGGTTAACGTGAAAAGCATAATTAATATGCCAAATGTATCTAAAAGTAAAATTAATCACAAAAGTAATTTAATGTAGTAATTAAATGAAACTCAAAAGTAATTTTCAAGAACTTTAGTTTTTCAAATATTAAGGCAGAGACTATGGGTGTCAAAATTTTTTTTTACGTCGAGAGTCAATGCGAGAGTGTTTACATTTCGTATCATAATTCAAATTAAAAAAAAAGTGTAAAAATTCTTAACGCAGGAAACTAGAAATCGAACCTTTGTTTTAAATTTTGAAAATCGAATGTACCTTTCTTTCATAACTCCTTACTTTGAGTTTCTGTAAAGTTTTCCGTATGGCCTTAAAATTATCTCTTATGACACAAAAGAGCTATTAAGATTTGTAATTGTTATTTACTTAGGAATTACTTACAATCAACTTTGAACATTAAGCAACCCTGCCTAGTGATTTGTAGCTAGATATCTGACTAATTCGCGGTGTGCTTCATTAACTGAATTATTCATGGGTTTTGGCCTGAATTAGCTCACACTGATTTCACTTCGAGATTAGTGGTTTGAGAAGTTCATAAGAGTGATTTGAACGTTTGCTGGGATTACTTGACCCTTAGGCTAATAATGTTAACAGAACACCTGATCTTACGATTTCATTCCTAATAGTGATGAAGAGTCTTATTAGATTTCTCGATTTTCTTATGTCCAAGTGTAGGTTTGAGAGTATATTCACCCTAAGGGAGTGATATATGAAAGATATTTACACGTTCGATATATTTATTAACCTACCTATAACTAATACTATATCTACCTGTTTTATTATACATATTAGGACTTAGATACTTCCTACGCGTGTAATGTTCCAAACAAAAGGGTTCAAATAATTTAAAATGGGTTCAAATATTATAGTTTAAAAAACGAAAAAACACGCTTTTATAGAAAATTAAACAAAAAAAAATAAAAAATTTAATCGAATTATTGCATTGTCATCGGTATTTGGCACGTGTGCAAAATTTGAATGAAATCTGGCCGTTTAAAGTGGGTCAAAATCGCGCCCAAACAAGTCGGTTACAACATACAAACAAACATATAAGTGAAGCTAATATAAAGCGTGTAAAAATGATTGTCTCTGGTATCGCATTTTACAATTTAAAATATAGTATCATCTACGATTCCCCTATGTACTATTAAATACCACATAAGATCTGCTTCTCATTCAGAAGTTTAACAGTTACTTAAATAATCACTTACATTTGTCTTTAAGTGTAATTGTAAGACAAGGCAAGAAAATCAAACATTTAGGCAATGAGTCAATAGAATACTTTAGTAATCGAACCTGACTCCAATTCTTTATTTAAATTTCAAAGTTATTTTATATTTCCGGTTAAGATTAAAAAAAATATCCATCGGAGCCAGGAAAAAAATATATTCCACACATAAACTCGTTCGCAACTCTTAACGGATAAAAACAGGATTTACGTTCTACAAAAGTTTGAGCAACTAAATCCACACTCAGTATCCCTTTATCATTTGCAAATGGCCGACAGAGAACTGTCAAAAACGCTTTTAAATTTCAATTAGAGTAAGGATTTGAAGTCAATGGAGCGTTTGATTTGGCCTGCACCAGACCGAGTAAATCCTCTAAGCCGCTTGACTGACGGACCGCGCTTGTAGACCGGGCCTGTCGCATAGTGTTCACCAATCCTTAGTGATGAATTAATATTGTTTATGATGTTGTGGGTTAAACATTAATTATTATTTAATATTAATTTGGGATATGTTTAAAGATGTTTTATTATGTTAGTTCGTTAGATTATGTTACGATTGGCTTATAATCTGTCGTAGTTCGGAAAAAAGTACTTAATTGTAATTATTATATGCAGCTCGTAACATTATTTTTGCTGTTCTTAAGAATTTGATGTTTAAGCTATCGTAATAGATGTTATGTTAAACAGGCGTGTGACGATCACAACACGCCTGAGTCACACAACATACCAACCTTATCACAATAAGGCTAGTTATCTGGGTCATCAGCCTGATGGAGCTGGAGGATTGAAATAAGTAGAGCCCAACAGACTTCTGCTTGAATTGGAATTATCCAAGGTGCTGTTTTTCTTCTATTGATTAGGGTCGTCAGAACTCCAGTAACCGATTCTAATCAAGCAGGTCACATATATTTTTTTTTATGGTATAGGGGGCAAACGAGCAGATAGGTCACCTGATGGTAAATGACTACCGCCGCCCATGGGCACCTGCAACTCAAGAGTTACAAGTCCGTTGCCGCCCTTTAAGGTGGGAGTAGGGGAAGAGAGGGGGGAGAGAGGGGAAGTTGCGAAAAGCAATGCAAGCATTGCTTCACTGCCGGTTTTCTGTAAGGCGTGGTATCACTCCGGTCGAGCCGGCCCATACGTGCCGAAGCATGGCTCTCCCATGAATATATATAAATAAGTATATAAGCTTCTAAATATTTTTTAAAGTAATAATTTATTTTGAAAGTTATAAAAACACGTATGTAAAAAACATATTCTTATCAGTTGTTAATTTCCGTGTAAATCGTGAACAGTACCCTGAATTTGAAAGTAATTTAAGTTAAATCACATTTTCGTACAAATAAGGGTTATCTATAAGCCAGTCTGCAATATTACCCTATACATAAGTGTGGCTATATACATGTGCTGTTGTTGGTCTATTGCATTCCCTAATTTATGTTCATTACAGCAATTTGTGGTAGACGCACGTGCCAACAGTGACTAATTTAGATTTAAGTGTGAAATAACTTCCATACTTTAATATATTGTGACATAAGACAGCAAATAAAAGAGGAAGACAATGAACGCGTGTCAGTAGATCCAGAAAAAATATCTATAAATAGCTATTTAGGAGAAATTCGAACGTCATACTAGTGATGCTGCTGAAGTAAAATTATATAATTTTGAAACCTAATATTTCTTTTGTGGCGGTAGCGATTTAGGAGTTAAAGGTACCGACCTAAGTTCGAACTCATTTAGTACACCTTAGACATAAAAATAATAAACACAAGCATTTATTTTAATCGGAGTACCTATATAAGCTAGGTATTCTTGACTAGTAATGTTGTAACTACGAGTACGTTTCTGGTATTCTTTATTAAAAAAAAGTTTATGTAATTACTTAATGATATTCAATGATATTATAAACGCTCCATTACGGAACAAATTGTCATTAAAAGCTATAAACACTAGCTTGATGGCGGCAGGATAAGTCCGTTGATCATAGAAATAATCAAAGATTATAGAAAACAGTGGCTCAATTTTGTCTGATTTATTGCGAAAATCACTCAGTCACCTTTTTAGATTAGATTATTATTAAATTACTTTGTAAAAATAATTGTAAAATGCCGTAGTTTGTTTGATAATGATAGGATTTGACTACACTAATCGCATCGGATCAAGTCGTTGGCGAGTAAATCCTAAAATCCTGAGTGACATGAGCCACTGTGCAAGTGATATCGCGCGTGTGCACCCTCGTAGTTGATGCGTATGCACTTAGCCTTATATTCTTGGCTGCCACAGATAAAATATATTCTACAGGGTGACATTTTTGATATTCCAATATTTTGAAAATCAAATACTGTATTTGTAAAACTATGTTGCTCGGCAAGCTGACGGCTCGGCTGAAGTTAAGCGGGTAGTACCGTTGTCTATACATATACGCTTACAACACCAGTCGATTAATTCGGGCCCTACATGGCCTACTACCCCAAATCAAGGAACTCTTGCGATTCTATCCAGTAAAACAACACTAAATTTAAACAATTCCCAAAAAATATCTTAAAAAAGTAATGACGAGGAGTTCTGGGTCATATTATTGAGTTTATTGGAATCAGTTATGTCATTACCATAACCTATGAAAAGCAAAACATAGTTCTTAGAAAACATCCATGCATGCCAAGTAAAAATCAGGATATTCATGTTTTCAGAACTAAGTAAATCCTTCGCAATAATAATATGGAGATGTAATATTATTCTGAGGGACAAAATGACAAACAGCCACGAATTTCAAGGGAAAAAAACAAATCTTGTTGTCAACAAAAATGGCAACACAGAGATTCGCCATCTTTTTTTCTTGAAGCGGGAAACTCATTTGCTTTATGATAAGGATTCAAATTATCTCGAGGGATAATTCATGCAAATGATTTGTTTGTATACATTTGTAATTAGGGCGCTGTATAATTTGTGCGCCTAAAAGACAAATAGCCAGATTGTTGTTTTTCTTTTCGTGTAACTTGCTGTGGTTTAGAATGTGTTTTAAATAGAAAATATTTCCCAAAATAACTCAAAAGGAATATGTAGCAGGCGTGACGAAATTTCAACACTGATTTTCTGTTATAGTTTATATGATTTGAGCACATAAACAATCAATCAAATACGCAAAACAAATTGGGTAAAATAGGTATTTTTTTTTCATTGTATAGGGGGCAAACGAGCTAAATGACTACCGCCGCCCGTGGGCACTTGTAACTCGAGAGTCACAAGTGCGTTGCCGCCCTTTAAGGTGGGAGTATGAGAAAAGGCGGAAGGTGGGGAAGAGTAGGAAAAGGGGAGAGGGGAAGGATGGGAATAGGGGAGAGGGAAGGGTTAGGTCCTCCGGTAACCTCACTCACGCGGCGAAATGTAATGCAAGCATTGCTTCACTACCGGTTTTCTATGAGGCCGTGGTATCGAGCGGAGTCGAGCCGGCCCATACGTGCCGAAGCATGGCTCTCCCAAATACGGTTTTATACCTATTGAAGTAAATGTATATAATAGTTATAATAATATTTACCATTTATAATAGTAAAACAAAATGCCACTCGTTCAAGATTTATGAGGCCAATCGAATTTGATGTGTTTAAATTTCATAAACTAACGCTCTTTTTTAACTTTGACCTTCATTGGCTGTTAAACAGAAGCACTCAACGACTTTGAACAGGTCTCATTTTGTAGGTAATTTAATGGAGAATAAAAAAACTTTGGGCATTTATGACGAAAAACGAGAACTAACTATGAGAAAACTTTAAACGAGATATCACACGAAATGTAAAAATAAGCTTATAGGTATTTAAATTGTGAAATAAAAAAATGACGCCCTACTTGCCCAGACTGTGGCACCGAAATTCGTAATAAGCGCATTTTTTTACTATTTATCCAAAAATAAAAATGCGTGGTAATCGAAATGTCCATTTTTGATCATAAAACTAGGTTGACTGTTTGTCTGTCTGTTTTGTTGTCTTTTTGTATCTCCGGAACGGGTGGATCGATTTCCACGAGACTATCACCAGCGGAAAGCTGGTGTTATAAGGAGTAACATAGGTTACTTTTTATTTTAGAAAAATAATTAGGGTTCCGCGCAAAATATATAAATACGAGTATGTACAGACGAGCGAAGCCTCGCAGGGAACAGCTAGTTGATTAATAATAGCGTTAGATCTTACTAAAAATATAATATACAATAACACCGCCTTTTAAACAATGTTTTTACAAGATGTGTGTCGGTTAGACCACAAACTTTACACAAGGTCGACGAAATAACCTAACCTATTGAATAGTTTGGACCCAAAAAGCTTCACAAGCAAGTATGTTGACAACACAATAGAACAACATTATTCTACAAATATTGCCTCACTTTGTACAGCAACCTTTTAACACATAGTTGTTTATCGCTATTTCATATAACCTTTTATACACCCACATACAAAAGTTTTGTTAAAAGCAATTGCCTCTACTAATGGTCCTTTTTATCTTCAAGCTTCCCTATAACAGGTAATTTATGTAAAACTTAGATGACATCGTGACAATATAAGTTCATATCTGGAACAATATTGCGAGAGATTCTCTGAGATAGGGGACACTAAAGTTAGCCCCGTTCCATATATTTGTGGTTTGGCCTCCGGGCGAAGGCGGTGCGGGTGTATGTGGTGCAGTTCAGAATGTGGTGTGGCAGCTGAATTGTAATAAAATTGTGTTGAGCAAGTATAAGGTTCTTAGGTTTGTATTTCTGAGCAAGTGTGTTTTAAGATTTTTTTATTTAATCGTAGTTTACACAAATAGCTTAATTTTTTACTAGATTTTGCTACTGGGTTTCGTCAAAGTGGATCTCGTTTCGTTGTATGTGTTAATGGAAGAAGGTATGTCAAATTTAAATTCGGTAAATCCAAATTCCTTCAAGGGCAAAGTCGAGATTAAGTTACAATTGTCTTCATTAAAAAAAAAAACATTTTTTTTTTCTTATAAACCTTATCCGTGATATTTAAATACATACATACTATATCGATTTAGCTTTTCTGAAGTGATGCTCTTACCGATTAAAGTACATTTTTTTAAATTTATACAGACAATGACATTCAAAAATAGACCAATAAATGCTGGCTGATTTTCTTAATCAGCCAGCATAGTATTATAATAATCATTAACTATGCAAAGGGGCCCATTGAAGTTTCTAACAAGCATTCAACAGAACAACTAATGAACTAATACTATAGAAACACATCTCGCTGAGGGTCCTTTAAGCTCTGTTCAGAACTTAGGCGCTTCTCAACATAGACTTAGTGGTACTACCTGTCTATGTTGTTTGTAGAAACAATTAATAGAAAATATTAATATTTTTATTTACAAAAGTTGTAACATTCATTACGAAATACCATTCGTAGCTCACACTAGAAAAGGTTTCATGTAGGTCTGAGTTGCCCTCTTGAAAAATATATTGGTATCATTATACAGAATTAAATAAACGCACGTAAGTAGTAGTTGTCACTTAGTTTTTTTTATTAGGGAAGAAAGAGGTTGGGCTTGAAGTTTAGCAACTCGAAGGAGGGTCTATTTTAAATTTTTTACCCAACAGAAGTTAGATAAAAAATTATGAATGTAATGGTCTTTTCCCTTCTGATTAGAGTCGCCATGGAAACACACGTATAGTATTAGTAACGCACAACGACACCATTGGTCATTGCATAACAGGTTTTCGGCAGGTAGCCTGTATGGATGTATAAGAAAATTAGATAATATGCAAACAAATATAGATAGGTACGCGTGTTAATGGTTTAGTGTTATGATTGTCCTAAAAAAACTGACTTGGCTATGATAACTTAACAAAATCTTATATTTCCAAATTCAAATTACATCAAAAGAGTTTCCAAACCGCGTAACTAGCAAATCGTATATTTTCGGCAATATTCGCGTAGAATTTAAATTTGGAAGGCGACGCGTTGAGGCGGGAGCACCAATCGTGACGTTGCGCGCGCGACCATGCATAAAATTAAACTTGGATAATGAACCGTTGAACATTTTCGCGCCTTCTATGTGCTAAGCTGAGAAATTCGTGTCATAAACCTTCTTAGTGAGAGGGGGCTGATAAAAATGATCATGGATGATTCGAGATTAGGCAAAAGTTGGAAATTGTAATAAGAAATTGAACCGTTACGAAGAGATTTATTTATTGATGTTTTTGAAGTAAATCTTTCTTTCTTTGTAAGTACACATGTGAGGACGAAATGTCAGTTAATCTGTCTACACGGATCTTGAACACAAATGATACCTCATTTTACTGTTTTCCTGCGTAGGCTACGGTCATGATCAGACCATTTTCTCGTTTGTAATATAAGTAGTATAAAACACGAACTAATCTAGAAACTTAGACCAAGTACCTTAATAACGAAGAAATAACAAGCTCAGAATCAAAAGGCTTTAAACTGCAAACGAACTCCACATCAATAGGTAAAACTCAAAACTAGGAACTTAGAATTTGAACTTTACATGTTCCCAAAATAAAATAAATAAAACTGAATTTAGTAAAAAATATAAAAGTATATAAAAGTCACCAGTAACAAGGGTCGTGGATGTGCACATAAATCATATAAATGACGGATACAAGCTTGTTTACGAGTGAGCCAATCAATCAGCCAGCGTCGCGCCAACGCCGTAAAATATGCCGCAAACATCATTAGTGATGGGACGTGTAAAATAAGCCCCATAATCCCGCAAAAAATACCGAAATTACATACGTTATTAAAATGTATAAAAGAGTTGCTATGTGCAGTCGCTAAGAATTTTTAATTAATTAAAATATGTTTATCGTCTCCTAGGGTAACAGTAAATTTTTAATGAAATATCGATGCAAATAAACACTGAAATTTATAAGTAACTACAAAAAATGTATTATATACGAATCTATATTCCTTTAGTTTTTAAAGAATCCCTTTACGAACCGAAAATTAGTTTAGTAGAAATTAGTTAATGATTCCTGTTTGGGAGAGAAAGAAAAATATCACTTTGTGAGAATCAGTTTAATTCGTGAGAGTATAGGACGTAACTTTACGTGGTAAGTATTAGCGTATAAATTATAAAGTAAGGCAGCCCAAATACATTTCCCATTTCCAACGTTGTTGTCCTGTTTTCACCTCTTTCAATCAATTTTGGAATACGCAAGTTGGTAATTAAATTGTAGATTAATGCAAAGTGCAATTACTTACGCACTAGCGAGATGCAATTTCAATAATTGCATCGCGTTAGTGGGTAAGTAAGTTTAAAATCCGATAATTATTGTGAGCGATTTCAATGAGAAAACTGACGGAGTACTTTTTTTTTATATTATAGGGGGCAAACGAGCGGACGGGTCACCTGATGGTAAATGACTACCGCCGCCCATGGGCACTTGTAACTCAAGAGTCACAAGTGCGTTGCCGCCCTTTAAGGTAGGAAGAGGGGGAGAGGGGGGAAGAGCGGGAAGACGGGAGAGGGGGATTAGAGGGGAAGGACGGGAATAGGGGAGATTGAAGGGTTAGGGCCTCCGGTAACCTCATTCACGCGGCGAAAAGCAATGCAAGCATTGTTTTACTGCCGGTTTTCTGAGAGGCCGTGGTATCGAGTGGAGTCGAGCCGGCCCATACGTGCCGAAGCATGGCTCTCCCACGTCAGACTTTTAGACTTTCAGAATAGTTTCAATCATTACTTTTCAACAAGTATATGCATTGCTAATTTCTATGCTTGTTGTAGGTCGTCGAAACCAGTCATCTTAGCAGTCAATGAGGGAAGCCTATGTCCAGTAGTAGACGTCCTATGGCTAAAAAATTATGACGATAGACAATTTAGAAAACTTTTCTAAATACTGAGCAGAATCCCCCAATATCCTAGTTACCAATTTTGGCGACCCACATAAAGGAGAGCGATCTCTCCTCGCTTTCGACCCAATCCGAGAAGCATGCTCGAAACATGAATACGATTAGTTTCTTGACTCAATAGTCGGGCGAATTTCCCAGAAGTTTTTTCCTTGCTGCCGACCTACTGTCCCTGTCCGATCCTGGTCAAGGTTACGGTTTCGGCTGGATACCTTTGTATATGCCAGACCAGACCATATCCACCGCTACAAAATCCAGAGACAGCGAACCATCTGTCCCTTGCTGTTTCTCAAATGTAACCTCAGCTGATTTAACGATCCATCCGGTCGTGTGAAACAAAAGAGACATTCCGACATTCCGTTTTCCAGACTGCATCACGAGAAGGTTTTCTATACCCAAGCACTCAATACATTTCTGCATAAAGCGATGATAAAAAAGCAAGGTTGTATATCTAATTTATATGCAAGCAAAACCGGGAAAACGGGATCAGTCAACCCCACACTAATATTTGTCACAGGCTTGACACTTTATCGACAAAATGCAGGCAATCGACACTGTTGTATTGTGTTTGTTCCTTTAAATCTGCGCTGAAATATCCGCACTCTGAATTATGGAGTACCTTTATGACAACTTTACGAAAGGTTCGCTTTATGTGATTATAGTCTAGGAAATGTGGAAAGACATTATAATGAAAAAATTTTAATGTTGTTTACACGCGGTCGGCAGTCTAACCCTTTAGGGAGAAACCTTTGTGTAATAGCAACATTTTTCTTGTTTAATTCAAAGGACTCTCTTATAAATATTATTTTTTTAAATACTTTGAATACGAAATCTTGAGTGTTTTATGAATAATATGTATGTAGTTATGAAAGAAAATATAAATATATTGTAGTGTATCACACCTCTATGATATACATTAGTATTGGTGTGTGAGAAATCCACACTGAATTCGATTCGAATACTTTTTATTTTGGTTTATGTAGAAGGAACAGAAGACAGTGCGAGGACCTGACGGAGTGAACGTCAGATGAGGTAGTCGCGCCTCTGATTTGAAGAAGTCTGATTATATTAATTTGAATGTGAAATTATTTAGTTTAGCTTCTAATATAGTTATTATTATTATTTGCAGCGTCTATCAAGTGATATCCTGTGTTCCGTGTCTGTGTACCCGTGTTCTAGGACCCACAACTGCTTCTTAGTTTGGGTCTAGATAGTGATGTGTAAAATGTCCCAGGATATAACTTTTATTATGTTATTAGTTCTCTTTATTAAACTAAAAACTTATAAATTACATTTTTAAATATAAATATAAATTTATATTTAAAAATATAATAAATAGTAGACACCCGCATCGGGTACAGGGACCAAGACACCGGTGGATAGGGCTCCAAAGACAGGAACCTCTTCACTATGCGGGCCGTGTCGAGGAGAACTACTTTCTGCATCAGTCTCTTGATCCATTCTATTATTATTATAATTATCTTCTAATAATTCTACCTGCTACATACTATTTAAGCAAGAAGGTAACGTTTTTTTATCTGAATATTTCGCTGTCTCTTTCTATTGCATTTTATACCATCAACATCATTAGTCATTTTATCCCGCACATAAAATCCCTGAAGTAAACGACATCTCGTTATTTTTAAGGATATTTTTACGCCCACCATGACAGTCTGCGAGTTACTCTAGGACCTTTGAATAATACATGTGAGGAGTCGCTAAGTGAGCTCGCAATGACGAGATAGTTGGTTGGTTAGATAGTTACACGATGAAGTAAAACTTAGTTTAAACGTACTTTACTAAATATGATTAACTAAGTTTATAAACTGTTCTACTTTTAACCACAGACTTTGTTTCAGTTTGAGTATGGTTACAGTGTAATCTGCTAGGTTGCGTACTGGCTAATGAATAGTACAGTAAGGCCGTCGTTCGATATTTGTTTATTTGGAATCTTAGTAGTACAAATAGTTGCTGCAAATAATAAGACTTCTTAAAACACCTTGGTTTGTAGCATACTACACTGGATTTACCGAGAAAAAAACTGGAAAACCATTCAAACAATGTAAAACATTTATAGACGAAACCGCGTTAAAAAAAGTCACGAATGCTCTTGGATTAGCAGAATTTCAAGTGTTTAAACCTACCCAGTATCTAAATAGAAAGTGAAACGGGTTACATCCTAGACACGCTAGACATCCTTACAACAAACTGCCTCCGTAGATAGTACTTTAGTAAACATACATCCATATATACAACAATATGGTTAACCTTCCCGATCTCCTTTAGCAAACAAAGCATACTGAAGTAGTCCCCAAGTCATGGGGTCATAAGATCATAGCGGAATGAATTATGTAAATGCCTTCGGCGGTTAACATCGTAATATTGTAAACGACACTTTCCACCCTACTGTATTTATGGCAACGGAAGCAAGGCTGGATGCGTCATGACATTTTAAATAAAAAAAAGTAACGGTGTGACTTTAGCTGCTCTTTTCAAACATCAAACTAAATATATAATCATAGTGTATAAATTGAGTATGACAATATTCATTAAGCACGTGTTCAAACTTCAAAGTCAAAGTCAAATATTTTAATTCCTATTATTCCTATTTTCGAGAAATTTTAAAGGAATTTTATAATTCCTTAAAAATTGCTTTACGTAAAAAACTTAAACCGAAACTTACTACATATGCAAACTAATTTTCTCTCTATGTCCGTTCTTACATGCTAAACAAATACACAATGCAAGCACAAAAAAAACAACGAGCTTATCTTAAGCACCTTCCATTTAACTTAACTCCTAACGTATTCTTGTTACAGGACTATCGCGCTCATAAATTGAAGAGTTGGGGCCCCGCGGGGGGTCGGTGCAGGTGAAAATTATCAAAAGAGGGGCTCCAGATTTAAACCAAACACGCCTTACCCCATCTGCACAATGTTCTATAAAACAGAATCGGTTTATACTCGCGAATGTACATTGGAAATTGCTGTTTTCTTATTACACTGGAAAGCTATTATTTTGAAAGGAAAATGTTTTTGCATCAACATTTTTGTTTGTAGGTTTTGCCTATAAATTTTTACTATTTATACGAGTACGAATGGTAAGGTTTGTTTATGTCTGCCGCGTCTGTTGATTGTGGTTACCGTTATGCCGTCACTATGTTGATACGATCGAAAAAAATAAAAATAAAGACTGTACTATAATTTATAACGCATACCGCATGCCGGGCATCACGCAAACGAAGTTGTGGTCAACATTTAATGATAAAAGTAACATTCCTAAATACAAACAATAAATTTAACTAGAGGGGTTAATAAGTCTGAAGAAATGTGTCCGCTCACTGGTCTTAAGTTCCTTTTACGAGACATAATAGATACTGCTTCGGATATACACCGCCGTAAGCAAATCCTAGACTATTAAAAACCCAATCACAAAACTTAATTAAAATTTACCATAGAACTTTAAATAGTACTCAGTAATTGTAGTGAATCACAGAGATATACTCGAACGTCGCCTGTTTCTGTCATTGTAAATTTAAGGGGAGGTTTGGCCGCAATGGCCTCATAAAATGTACTCAAATAAAAAGTGTCGCTCCACTAAATTACATAGAGGTTCAGAGAGATGTACCTTTAAAGTTGATGGTTAATTCTCACAGGTTTTACCGACTATAAAATTGTTATTTTTAGTTTCGGGAAGATTTAATGACTTTTTTATAGTAAGTACGAACTCTTTGGACTGTTGTACTTAACTTTTTGTCATTAAAGAAAGCTTCAAATGTTATTTTTAAAAGAAGTAGCGGTAGCGTAATGGCTGAGGCGTCGGACTTGCGATCAAGTGGTTGCGGGTTCGAACCCCATCCACTCCTAACACAAGCATTTAGCTTAGCTGGAGGGGTTAACAAGAATACTAGTAATGTGTGACCCATGTTACTAGTATACTTTATAAAAAAAAGTTTTAAAGGATGATGGAAGAATGGGCAAAGTAGACTTCTGCTCGATTGGATGTGTATTTCCTATCGACAGAATACCATGGTTAACCAACAATTAATGCACATTGTATTTACGTCTGTGAATAGGTTTGCAATAAAGATGCACTGAAGAGGAATTTAATCATCGATTAAAATCGATTTATGTTTTCAAGATTTTGTTTTGTTTTGTTTATAGTCACGTCTGTCACATGTCAGACGAACTGTGGGCAAAACTCAATACCGAGCGGCGTCCAGACAACAATAAACGAAGTCGCGGCAGGCCCAAAAAGAGATGGCGGGATGAACCTTTGGATGAACTAGATGCTTATTGGGAAGATTGGCAGCAGGAAGCCGTAACCCGTGAAGGGTGAAACGAGGGTAAGGAGGACTTTGCCCTGCAGTGGGATGACCATGACTGATGAATAAATAATAACTAGCAGTTCCCGCGCGGTTCGCTCGCGTGTACATATTTTAGGAACCTTAATTTTTTTCCAAAATAAAAGTAGTCTAAGTTAATCCTTATAACACCAGCTATCTGCCAGTGAAAGTCCCGTGGAAATCGGTCCACCCGTTCCGGAGATTAGCCGGAACAAACAGACAGACGGACAGACAAAAAAATTAAAACTGATTTTTATGCATAGGTATCGTGCAAATAACTGTATGAGCTTAAAAAAAACCATTATTTTGACATTGAATGACAATTAATATATATGTTTTTAATCTCTCCAACGGCTGATGTTTTAGCTGATGTTGTTAAGAGAAATCGTTACTTTTGGTAATTTTTGCATGCTATTTTTAACACGTTCTTATTAGCTTCACTTATAACCAACTAACTATGTAAACAAATGTTGGATGTTAATTTTAACCTACTTCTAATTGTCATATCGAAATGAAACCATGTATATATAATTGTATATGTTGTTCGGATGACTGGCCTGTTAGCTTAGTGGTTAGTGACCCTGACTGCTATGCCATAGGTCGTGGGTTCGATTCCCACCCGAGTCTGGGTGTTATTTGTGTCCGTTGTTTGTATGTTTGTAAAGTCCCCCGTGACACAGGAGTAATTCCAAATGCGGGAGTTGTCTTTTTAAAATAAAAAAATAAAATAAATAAACTTGGTTACTATGGTCTGATGATGGTACCAAGAGTTGGATGGTAAAACTATTTTTACTGTTCTGCAAATAAAAACGTTTTTTATTGTTTTTCTAAACTATGGTTTACTAGCAACCCGCCGCGGCTGCGTACGGGTAGCAGAGACATCTTCAACAATCATCAACATATTTCTATCAATTTACACAAAATCTTAACAAATTATACACCTAAACCTTCCTCTTGAATCACTCTGTCTATTAGTGAAAATCCGTTCAGTAGTTTTTCAGTTTATCACGAACAGATAGACAGACAGACAGACGCGGCGGGGGACTTTGTTTTGTTATATGTAGTGATAATCAAGATAATAAATTCGGGTTCTTAATTTTTGTATGTTTTAGAGTAATTCCTGAAGTCTTAATGGTATATTTGTTCTTGTTATAACAAAATACTAGTAAAAGCAGTGCTGTGTGGCTACAGCCTTTTGTTAGGTAGAGGTACAATGTTAAGTTAAATAGTCGTCCAAAACTGACAAAAGCGAAGGTGAGGTCGAAATATATTCAACGCGATCAAAATACATATTCTGTGCCTTTCATATTAAGTTACCTGTCAGATATTTAACTTCACAGTCCCAAACTTAAACATTAACAATAACCACGATTACACAAATTTAACAATAACAGAGACCCAACGAAGTCCATTAACGTTAAAAGTCAAACATTAGACTTCGAAGTCAACGCTGCGAAGTCTTAAAGAGCGTCACTAACATGAAGTTACAATTACCTACGTCTTAAAAGCAAAATCTGATTTAAAGTTTCTTGGTGATCGTTAAAATTGCAAGTGTGCGCTAGGATGGACCAAGTTGTAAATTTAAATCACTAAGTCTAGCAAGTTGGGCTAAGTTTGCAGGAACTTATTGCAAATTGGATTACTGCAGTTTGCTACACTGTGGCTATATTGGCTAGTTTGACACGCTGAATACCTTAAGGTATTTACATCTAAATTATTTATAGTTCTCATTTAAAGTAATTCAGTACAGTAAAAGAGTGTTCGTGAGATTGTTTGCCCGATTTCTTCTCACGAGGCTCAACTACTTGGAAACGGGGATAGATCGACATTGGCAGATAGCGATTTCTTAACTATTTGCAACGCGGTATTATTTATTTTTTATATATTATTTGTTTTACTAATTACAACGCAACCTATAGTTGCGGTGACATTGTGATGGTCTATACTTTTTAAATTTTAGTTGAAAAGAAAAGTTTTCAAACAATTTTTAAAGAAATTTATTAAATAAAGATATTTGACTTTGACTGCCTCACTTGTGTAGAGGAACTTCTTCAGCAGTCCTGTGCTATCCAGAGATCCTGATATTATAATTCCCCGTTTAGGCAAAATTGTTATTTGGTTTTTCTGTAGGGAAATTCTTAACAATAGCGTGGTGGAGGGTGGAAATGTGCCTAATAGACGGTTGACAGTGGATTTAATTAAAAAAACACACACTTATTTTGTTTGAAATTCAAAATCTGAAAAGATTGCAGTATTATTTATTATTATACTGACGCGCATGTTGGTTTACTGAACAAAAGTTCGTGGGTTCGATTTTCACCCAAGACAAATAATTGTGTGATGAGCACGACTATTTGTCATTTATTTGTTCTAAGTCTGGGTGTAATTTCTTTATAACTAGCAACCCGCCCCGGCTTCGCATAGGTAGCAGAGACATCTTCAACAATCATCAACATATTTCAAGCAATTTACACAACATTTTAACAAATTATACACCAAAACCTTTCTCATGAATCACTCTGTCTATTGGTGAAAACCGCATGAAAATCTGGTCAATAGTTTTTCAGTTTATCGCGAACAGACAGACAGACGCGGCGGGGGACTTTGTTTTATAATATGTAGTGATAATATGTATGTATTTAAAATATTTAAGTATGTATATCAGCAGTCTGGTTACCATAGTACAGGCTCTGCCTAGTTTGGGATCAGACGGCCGTGTGTCAAGCTAAAAAAAGTGTAAAAAAGTATGAAACATTCACACATTTTACTGAAATAACCAATGAAATACAGTACAATTAATATTATTATTAATGCAACTTTAAATAGTATAGTATAAAAGTAAGTCTTACCAATAGAAAAATGTTTTAAAACCTTTGTTCAGATACAAGACCTTCATATTGACTTTAGTTTGTTTAGGCAAAAACTTGGCTGGTGCGAGTCTGACTCGCGCACCGAGTGTTGGTGAAACATCTTATGACGTATGTAGATAGCACGTTTGTCTCGGGAATCGATTATCAAAGATTTTTTTGTCCATTTTTTCGGAAGACAAACCCAGCTTTGCAGCTTCAAAAATACTCTCCCATACATCGATGTACGTCACAGTCAATTTTCTTTAAACGTCCGTATCTTTTGATCGCGTTGACTTAGAAGCTTGAATTTTTTACAGCTTCAAGGGATCGCAGGGGATTTATCGTGGGAGAGCCATGCTTCGGCACGTATGGGCCGGCTCGACCGGAGTGATACCACGGCCTCACAGAAAACCGGAAAGCAATGCTTGCATTGCTTTTCGCCGAGTGAGTGAGGTTACCGGAGGCCCTAACACTTCCCGCCCTCTTCCACCCTTCCCTCCACCCATCCCCCCTTCCACTACTCCCACCTTGTGACTCTTGAGTTGCAGATGCCAAAGATAGTCATTTACCATCAGGTGACCCGTCTGCTCGTTTGCCCTCTATATCATAAAAAAAAATCGAAGCCATAAAGTATTTGATGATAATTTCAACCTCCACGAGTTCCTGCGATAAAGAGCCTTTACAGACCGAGACACAGACGGACCACAAAGTGATCCTATAAGGGTTCATTTGTTTCTTAAACGCTTAAAAATAATAGATTTTAAAATAAAGATTCATAATCAGCAAGGAAACACGTACATCTACAATATTATATAAATAAAAATAAAAAAAGCAAAGTCAGCTAAAAATGAGATTTAAATTTTGAAAGTGTAAAAATATTTAAGCGGGAAAGGGAGCGTAAGTGCTCATTACGCGTTGAAAGTGCTGGAGAGGCTTTCGGAGGACTTCGGAGCGGTTCGGGAGGGTTCGGGAAAACTTTGAAAATCACGAACAGGTGGCCAGACATTCGTCGTAACAGACGAATCGTTAAAGAAATGTTCCTACTTAACAGAACGTTAAACTCACAAGGGATTGTCGTGTTGCGTGCCTTGCTAATGTATCTTTCTTACAGAAAAATATGAAGATTTATCGCTTTCTAAAGAGGTTCCATTGTCATTTTTGGAATAAGTACCTTTTATTATCAGAAGTTCTATGTATATAGTCACCTTAGTTGTAAAAAAGTGTGTGTGTACTTATGTACTCACGTAAGAAGTTATACTTTTATCTAGTTAAATAAAGTTTATTTAAATATCATAATAAATTATACATACCATCAACTAACCTCAAATTCTACAAACGTACTCAAAGTAATATGTAAAAACCATTTTTATCACTATCGTGAAGTTGGTAACTTTTTTGAAGAACTAAAATGTTGACTAGCTAACTTCAGGGTGTCGGTTTTTAAAAATTTACTCTCATCATTATTCTCTAACGCGCCAAAAGAAGTATAACTTCAAAAACATAGTTGTCTATACTGAAACCGTCCATAAAGCCATTCGAAGTACTAACTAGTGAAGAGTTTAAACCGGATATTTACCAGGTTTTTTACTCAAAGAAATAAACAAACGTGGTAATAAACTCTTAAATTACTGGTAAAGCATCTAAATAGTATACGAGTACATGTAAGAAGCAGAAAACTTCACGATCTAGCTTTTGTATTAAAATTTAAAAAAAAAGAAAAGACTTTTCTATGTGACTGTAGAAGTTGTACCCGTAGAGTTGGTCGAGAGCGATTACGTGACTAAGCGCTAGGGGGTCAGTTCTTCAGCGCAACAAATTAAACAAGTTCCAAATTTGAACTGAAAGTTCATTATTAGTTGAATGTTTGTTCTAGTGGCGAGTCAGTGGTGATTGTTGATTGTTCAAGTTGATTTGTTTATGAAATTGTGAGTGTTTGTGTTTTTGAAGTTGTGGTGTTGTTAGTGATTGTTTAGTACAGTTTAAGCAATTTGTGAAAGTACTTCAACCTTGTTTTAGTTTTAGTGTTTCAAGGATTCGAATGTGTAATATTTACAAATATTACATAATATTCGGATACTTATATTACTACTATTAAGGGATACTACTATTATTAAGGGATAGGCAGAGATATATTAAACCCCTAAATTATACGTAAATCCCACTAATATTATAAATGTGAAAGTTTGGATGGATGGATGGATGGATGTTTGTTACCCTTTCACGCAAAAACCACTGATCCGATTGCGATGAAACTTGCTATGTAGATAGCTGGAGACCTAGATTAACGCATAGGCTACTTTTTATCCCGATATTCATTTATAATATTATAATATATATCATACTAGCTGTTGCCTGCGACTTCGTTCGCGTGGAAATTTTGGTGAAATCTATCCCACCAAGGATAATAAGTAGCCTATGTGCTATTCCAGACCATAATTTATCTCTGTGCTAAATTTTATCCAGATCCATTCAGCTGTTTTTTTGCGTGAAAGACTAACAAACATCAATCCATCCATCCGCACAAACTTTTGCCTTTATAATTTTAGTAAGATTTAAAGAAGTCGCTGAATATTTTGATAATTATACAATACTAGCAGAGCGCCGCGGTTTCACCCGCGCAAGTCCCGATCCTGTGGGAATATCGGGATAAAAAGTAGCCTATGCGTTAATCCAGGTCTCCAGCTATCTACTTACCAAGTTTCATCGCAATCGGTTCAGTGGTATTTGTGTGAAAGAGTACCAAACATCCATGTATCCATCCAAACTTTCACATTTATAATATTAGTGGGATTATCAAACTTGACGTCATGAATTAGAAACAAATGTCAATTCATTTTTAACCGACGAAAAAAAAAGGAGATTCTCATTCGACCGAATATATTTTTTTTTTTTTAGGTTTGTGCAGCCCTCTCTCCGTTATTTATAAACCGATTTTGATTATTCTTTTTTTGTTAGATAGAGTATACCTCAAGGGTGGTCCCATGTCAAGGAAGTCAGGATCTGATGATGGGATCCTGATAAAATTGAGAGAAACCTTCGAAAATTGTAGGAACGAATAGTGTTTCTGTTTACTTTTCATTACTTTATCAGGTATTTGCGTTCAGAAATCATCACATCATGTAGCTGAGCTGATGATGAAAAAAAATCATCAAATAAAAATCTTTTTTACAAAAAATTAAACCGACGAAAAGAACTAAAAAGCAAAAAATAAATAACTATAAAAAATTTATATTCTCATTTGGAGTCGGTGCCAAATAATAAAATGATTAATTATACCTACATACAGTTGGTTGTATATGTATATGAATATAAAATTTTTATAGTTATTTATTTTTTGCTTTTTAGTTCTTTTCGTCGGTTTAATTTTTTGTTAAAAAGATTTTTATAATATTTTTACTATGCAGTCATTTCATTATTATCTACTACCTACCTATTGTATCAGACAATTAAAGTATACAAATAAAATTAATACGAGATAGTATTGTATCCTTTAGATCATTTTTACAAGTTATTTTTGTACACTACAGATCCTAAAGAGCTGTAAAAGGAAAAACAATTAAAAAAAAGCGTGATTATTGTTAGCCTTTAAAAAAAAAAAATTCAACTGTACTTTAGGTTTTGTGGGTTTACAATATACAGGTTAATATTAAAAGTTCAGAGAGAGACAACGCACCACTAAAAGTTGCGTAGTTCGGAGTCCGTTCGGTCGCGACAATTTACCGCTGCGTTGACGAGCGGTAACGAGCGCAAAAGTTGTGACGCGTCTCGGCACTAGTACTGTAAGCAACACAAGTGTTGTGACTTTGTTGTTTACATTAATTGTATTTGTAACTTTGTTTTTTTTTTAACCTGTAGAAGTCTGACAGCCGATATCTATAAAATTATTTTAACTAAGTTTGAGTGGAGTTAGTTAAAGTGTGTGTAAAAGCTATTTTCGTAAATATGACATATGACATACTTTCAAAACAAGGATTATATTATCTTTTTTTATATAAAAAGTTAAGTTCACCTAATATGTGGTATGTAAAACTCATGTGTTCCACATCCTTGAAGAATATTATCAAGGTAAAAAGATCACTAGCAGTGAAAATGCTTTTTACAAGATGTAGCTCGATCAATATAAGGATATAAATTATTCCATAACTTATTTTTATGTAATAATAGTCAACCCGTAATTCACTCTAACTGCATACTCATATAAATATATTTTTAAAGTACCTATTGCAATGCTTTCAAAGTTAAAATTTTCTAATAGAAACGGGTTTATTAATACCAGAAACCTTCAAACGCTTCATTAGACCTATGTCAATCATTCTGAGCTTGTTTGTTCGAAGGCTAACCAAGTCTAAAAAAAGGTAAACATGAGACTTTATATCAGCAAACACTAATAAATCTGACTGAAATATGGGTAATAGTGCAAGTATACTGTTGATTTGTAGTAACTTATTTCAAATAATATTGTTCACGTAGTATTAAGTTCACACGATGTTTGTATTGTTTAGTTTTTCGTGGCGCCACTAGGTGGCGTTGTATGAAAATTACAAGTCAGTGCTAAGAGTCTTAAGAGGTGAATGACCTCTGGTAAATTTGTAAATTTGTTGATTCTGAGATGTGAGGATGCCGAGATCACTAGTGCTATCTGTTGGTATATCCCATCAGGTATTTTATTTGGAATCCTGTAGGATATATCCCGCCCAGTTCATCCCGAGCTCGGCCACAAACAAATATCAAAACCTACCTTTAACGTTACCTGAATAGATATCACGTGATCTACTTGCCAACAATGTAAGCAACAAAGTCGACTATTGCCGCGTTCCAATAAAAAAAAAAACGATTCGTTTTGCTTACGGACGGTAAAATTTTCATTGAAAATTCAACGAAATTTTACCGTCCGTAAGCAAAACGAATCGTTTCTTGTTTATTGGAATGCGACATATATCTGATCTTTAAGCTTTAACTTTTGCTTACACTCACCTATCCATATTCAACTTGCTACTTAATATGCTTTATAACGAATGTAAAATCTCAATATAAAAACGTGCTGCTATAAATTTTAAACAAAGATAAGTTTTATTTGAAACTTCTACACGAAACATGCAAGCAATCTTATACTATCCTATACATTACAATCTGTTAATGTTTTCAAAGTAGCGTGAAGCTCTTAAACACAGTGTTTATTGGCAACATGAAAATAAAAAGTCACATTTGCATAAACTATATTACAGTTTTGCGTGCGAGTGTACCTCACCACAGTACGGAGGTATTACAAGTACAATGGTTTATGAAAAGGACGAATCTTTTAAGGCCGATACTCACGATTCGATTTGGTTGGCTACTCATTAAATGGTATGAGTTACGCTCGGTTTCTAAAATGCTGATCAACGTCAAATCTCTTGTCAGGTAGGTATATATTGAGTTTCTGAAAGCATGATTAGGTACTTTGATTTGAACGTCAGATGAGTTAACAGAGCTTATGTTCAATACAAAATTTTACTCCCAAAACTTATGTCAAATGATAATTGAATCCATACTATCACTATCACAACATATTATAAAACAAAGTCCCCCACCGCGATTTTCATGCGGTTTTCACTAATAGACAGAGTGATTTATGAGGAAGGTTTCGGTGTATAATTTGTACCCGTGCGAAGCCGGGGCGGGTTGCTAGTATATTAATATTATAAAGCTGAAGAGTTTGTTTGTTTGCTTGAACGCGCTAATCTCAGGAACTACTGGTTCGAATTAAAAAAATATTTTAATGTTGGATAGCTGATTTACCGAGGAAGGCTATAGGCTATATAACATCACGCTACGACCAATAGGAGCGGAGCAGTGACCATAAACGCAGGTGAAACTGCGAGAACGGCTAGTGTTCAATAATCATCATCATACGTAATCATGATCATGATCACACGTAAGTGTATTTTTCTTTGAACAATGTTTCAGAAACTCGAATTGATTTGACACCACTGTTAACTTTACAGCTCTGTTATTTTGATCAGCTTTTGTTTCTCATGTATTGTTAGGTTCTAGTTTTTGAAACATTTATTTTGATTCTTAAACCTCCAGCTAATTCGACTATCTAAAGGTGAAGTTAGTGTGAAAATGTGTGTGTCATAATAACATGGTCTAATTGTCTACCCATTGCAGTTTAGAGTACATACATATAGACTGCTAAAGCTACTTCCACACCTGATGGGTCTCAATGAAAATTGTAAAATGTGTTCACGAAAGTTGCAGCCAGATCCGACGACAAAAATATTTCACATAGATTGGCTGGTAGTGACTTGCAAATTCCAACCTATCAGCGCTGACAAAACTGTTTGCGTTCTACGTCACAGACTAGGAAATCATGTGTCTACGGATCCACTACAATCTGTAGTCGTGAGTAGGGGCACTACAAATAGTGCCATGGTTTATGTGAGGGACGGGTCGTTTAGTACCGTTGTCCATGATATTAATGACGGGCTGACCAACGGCAGCTGCCCAAGGGACTTATCGTCAAGAAATTGCACAACTTCTTCCATTAAAACGCAAAGTTTTTATCACGCTATAACTGTAAATTTCCTAACTATAGTGGAAATGTGGCTTGAGTTGTGTGGATGTTAATTTAATTTGAAAGTCTTTTGAACACATCTTTGGGCATTGTTCCAAGACTCAGTAGATAGAAATAGTATTTTATTTTCTTATAAATTCACCCAGCTTTTTACTTATACTATCAACTGAAAGGAGGTTAATTAATACAGATTTCAGTTAAAATAAAAAAAATTGTGGGTGATCCGACGGGGGTCCTTTATCATGAAGAGAAGCGATCATTGGCGTCAGTCTCGATTGCTAACACTAGAATGTTTGCCTGACTGATATTGACAGGGGTTAATGAATTTAAACAAACTTATTTCAAGCTTTATTTTACTTATGAATTTATTATTTTAGATAAAATGAAATATTTTTTTTATTTGGATGTGGCTACAGAAGTAAGAGGGGCTCGTGGCCAAGTGGTAACTGAGTAGGTTAGCACATTACAAAATTAAGTAGTGCTAGCCAGGTCAGTCTAGGATGGGTGACCATTCTTAACACATTGAGACCCCTCCGTGTCTCGGAGAGCACTAAACCGTCGATCCCGGGTGCCAAACAAACATCTGTCGCATTCATTAGGGGTAGTTGGAGCCCTAAAAAGTCCGACAACCTGTCTAACTACAGAACTTCGATTTCGCCTAGTACTTGGGTTGTGAAGGTCTGAGGGCAGTCGCTTCACGTAAAATATCAAAGTTCAGCCATATCGTAGTTAGACTGAAACCCGACCCCAACTTAGTTGGGAAAAGAGGATGATGATGTGGCTACAAAAGTACTGACGGAAGTTATTTATTCTGTGAAAGTCGTCAGATCAGATCCATTGATTGACAATGCGCGAGTGACACATTTTGAGATGCGACTTTTTATATCTGTAATCGCTTACCTTCAGAAAAGGCCATGTGGTTGTTCACGGGCTTAGTCGTTTCACCAAAAATCATATTTTCTATCACATTTTTAAATGAAAAGACATAAACGATAAAGTTTTATAAAATAAACTAAATTTAATACTCGCCAACATTAACTTTACCAGACAGATAACACATTTTATAATATACTCTTGAATTTTAGCAGCCGTCAAACTATAAACTCTATTTATGGCAAAGGAAAGCCTAATGCTTTCATTTTTGCGCAAAATGTTAATTAAAAAATCCGCAATATTAAATCTATCTGCTATCTGGAACAAGGGAAGTTACTTTAAACTAGCATTACGTGCGATGTCACATATTAGTTACATTACGGTGTCGGACACCAACCTCGTACTATCCTTTATTCAAATTTATTGTTCTACACTTTAATAAACCCCGACTATATTCCCACGAGTGCACTGTGGACGCGACTGTATCTAGTTGTACCCAGTAAACTGTATATATAAAGTACTAGAACAGACATCTAGAATATTCTATGTGCTTATATTGACGGTCGTAACCTGCTTCGTTCAAAGACATTTCTCTATGGTACCTGCCACATTTCCAAGAAGAATTTACAGTATATTTGAATACAGAACAATATCATAGTACATAACATTTAGAATGATATTTTGTCTATATTATGTACTACTAGCTATTTCCTGTCTTGTTACATTTTTCCGTATCATTCATATTTATATTCATTCTAATATATGCTATATATTATACCTACAATTATGATATACTAGCAACCCGCCCCGGCTTCGCACGGGTACAAATTATACACCTAAACCTTCCTCATGAATCACTATGTCTAGTAGTGAAAGCTGCATGAAAATCCGTTCAGTAGTTTTTCAGTTTATCGCGAACAGACAGACAGACGCGGTGGGGGACTTTGTTTTATAATATGTAGTGATATGTAGTGAAGATTTTTATAATATGATTTTTTTTCATCCTTAGCTCAGCTACATGATATGATGATGATTCTAAACGCAAAAACCTCATAAAGTAATGAAAAGTAAACAGAAACACTATTCGTTCCTACAATTCTCCGGGGTTTCTCTCAATTTTATCAGGATCCCATCATCAGATCCTGACTTCCTTGACATGGGACCACCCTTGAGGTACCCTATCTAACAAAAAAGAATAATCAAAATCGGTTCGGCCCGCCAGCCGCTCTGCCCCCGCTTTTTAAATCTCTGATATCTTCTAAGATATTCATTTTTATTATATGCTGTAAAGGGCAATTTTGATCTACATGAAATGCATAACGTAGAATAATACTGTATTGTTTAAAATAGTTTGATAAATAACCCATATTTTTTTTGTAATATGTAAAAGATAAAAATGGTTACTGTGGGTTATCCTTAGGAGATAAACATAATTATACCATCGCTGACTTTTTTATTGATCTTTTTAAGATATACAATTCCGTAGTACATTAATTTGATCTATCTCGTAAGGTTTAGCCAGCGTTTGCAATGTAAACGCACAAAAATATGTTACGACATGACATTGTAAATCATTGAATTTCTCGACTTTTCTCTACAATAATATGCATGTATACTACATATAAACCTTCCTCTTGAATCACTCTATCCATTGGTGAAAACCGCATGAAAATCCGTTAAGTAGTTTTTCCGTTTATCGCAAACAGACAGACAGACAGATAGACAGACAGACAAACGCGGCGGGGGACTTTTTTTTATAATATGTAGTGATATTTTTATTTTTGCTATTCCAGACTATAATCTATCTCTGTGCCTTTATAATATTAGTAAAAGACTAGATGGATCTCAAGAAGCGCTGTATGTCATACTTCATTATACTGGAACCTTAATAAAACTAAACTGGAGATTCATATTTTTTTTTTGGCTAAGAATTCTAATTTCAAATTAATTTTATTTTAAAAACATGGATTTCTTTTTCAAAAGTAGTCGTTTGTTTATTGATTAGTGTTATGTTTTCATTGCATTTGAATCTTTTTGGTCATCATGGTTACGTTAAAAATTCGAGTAATTATGTAATATGAGTACCGTCGGGGCAGCAACGCGGCACAAGCGGGACGCAAGATCAATGACGTTTACGGAGCTAACACTACAAACCAACGCACCGCCTGTTATTGGTTTGCACGCTTCTGTTCTAAAATCGGAAATTTCGATCTGAAAAATGAACCGTGATCGTCCGAAAACTTTGGATGACAATGGCGAATTAAAGGCGATTGTGGAAGCTGATGATACTTAATCTTCGGTTGAATTAGCTTTCGACATTAGCGTCAAAACAATATTGGTCCATTTGCGTCAAATTGGCAAGGTAAAAAACTTAACGAATGGGTGCCCCACAAACTCAATGAATTTTACAGAAGAGTGTTTTAAACATTTAAAAAAGTAACTAAAATAATAAATTAAAATTGTATCTATTTACAATTCATTATAAATTACAATAAAAAAGAGAACAAAAGAGTATTTCTTACTGATCACGTTATTGAGGCAAAGAAGCTTAATTTTAATCTACCATTTACGGCATATACATAATTTAAAAGTTATCTAATTGTAGTTTAGCATGTTTGGAACAATCCCCTCTCCCATGGCGAACAGGCATCTGTCACCAGCTGAAAAAAGTTTATCTACCTTCTATATATTATATATATTATATTATTATGGACTCTATCCCGCGCAAGAATCAGCGCAGGAATTCCGCCAATGTCAAGTGTTTTATAATTATACAAGTTAAATAACAAAAACGTAAAAAATGGACGTCTATTCGTCCATCTTGAAAAAACCTATCATCTACCTTCTACCTTTTTCGAGGGAATAATATGTAAATACGTAACCAACATTGAGGTATCTTCTCTAGTTAACACTAACTCTATGGTTATACAACAGTTGTACAGTGTAGTGCGCTCCGAGTTCACGCTTCTACGAAACTAATAATGTGCAATTCGTGCAAGTTGTGGGTTACGTTTTTCTTTTATGTGTGCACTTTTCGTGGCACGTGGTGTAAACGGTTTTCTTGTTGTTCGCTGTCATTGCTCATATTTATGATAGTTCGAGAACTTATTGGAAATTTTCGTGTCATTTGTTGTTTGTGAAAATTTTAGTAGTTTTTAATATTACGAATTGTATTTGCCATTGTTATTGTTACATGTTTTTATGTCGACGTATGTTTTATATACTTTATATGGTATACGCCAGTATCCTCGAAGGTGTAAGCAGAGATGTATAAATCACCCATATTTTGCCAAGTATTATTTGGTCCTATTCACGTAATAGGGACCAAGTCGCCAATGGGATACTTTGGGGCTTAAAGATGGGAAAATTGGGGCTATATTGGAAGGGAAAGGTAGGCAAACAGAAGGCAATGGAAGGAAAAGGATATTGCTTATACGGATAGATTGGGGAGTGTATGTATATATGTGTGTATGAATGTTCGAGCAGGTCAAGGTCGCATATCTGTAACTCGAACTGGCGAACTGTCGACGAGAAGTCAAAACCCTCTTAAGGGCCATCCACAAATTACGTCAAGTTAAGGGGGGGTCAACGAAGTGTGACATTGTGTGACAAAGGGTGGGGGGGTCATAAGCTTGGTGACATCACATAGGCTACTACACTTTTACTAAAAAAAAAATTAGAACTGCTCTTTTCAGTTTTGGGTGTAACATTGCAAAATATGTGACGTCACACATGGGAGGGAAGGGATTCCACAAATGTAACCACCTGTGATAAGGATGGGGAGGGGGGTACAAAACCATCGTGTGACGTAGTTTATGGATGGCCCCTGTGTACTGTATGTACTCTATGTGTATTAATAATGTAATTATTTTTAGAGGAGGTGGGGCATAAGGTGGCACAGAAAACTGTGGTTAGATAGCACTAGTAGCTTGATTTATGTAAATATTTTATTTATCGTATAGGAAAACGAGCAGACGGGCCACCTGATGGTAAATGACTACCGCCGCCCATGGGCACCTGCAACTCAAAAGTCACAAGTGCGTTGCCGGCCTTTATGGTGGGAGTAGGGGAAGGGTGCAAGGGGGAGGGGTGGAAGAGGGGGAGGGAAGGGTTAGGACCTCCGGTAACCTCACTCACTCGGCGAAAAGCAATGAAAGTATTGCTTCAAAGCTGGTTTTCTGTGAGGCCGTGGTATTACTCCCGTCGAGCCGGCCCATACGTGCCGAAGCATGGCTCTCCCACGATAATATATTTTTTTTATTTAGTAGTAGTAAGGCTGGATACACAATAGTGACATTAGTGTAATGATACCGTATAGTCTTTGGTCACTATAACTGTATAGTGCTATAATTCAGCTAGTACTACATTCATATATCTTATTACTTAAAATACCCAATTCAAAATCTCTTCAAAGGCTAGAAAAGAGCTGATGATCTTCGAATCGCTGAACAGATTTTCTTGAATTATAGCCAAGAACACTCGATCAAGTCACTTTTCAAACAAAGAAAACTAAAACAAAATTGGTCCATCTGTTTAGGAGATATGAAGCCGCAGACAGATGCACAGATACACAAGTTAAGCTTATAACACAACACCCCTTCTTTTTGCGTCTAGGGTTAAAAATATGAAGCATTTAATCGTTAGATACTTGTTTAGTTACTAGCTACAGCAAACAGAAAGTTCACCGTATAAATCCATTGGAGGCTAACTTTGGCCGTATAGAAACCTATTCTGTATTAAAAGCCTATATCGTTACCAACAAACGGCCACCAATAAAACAAAAGAAAAACGCTCCCTATTTTAAAATTCGAAGTGCGCGAGATGATTCTGGAACGTTGGCTGTCAATAAGAAGAAAGGGCAGGCAATTACGTTGGGGTCGGCGCAATCGATACCGCCTTCGAGCTATGTCTGTGTCGCCGGGTTGGTACATGTGGCCATAACAGTGCAGATTCAAGAACAATTTTGTAAACAGTTATGCAATTGAATCGGTTTGTGGGGACCGCGGTGTGTTTTAGGCCATAAAATATTAGATGATCGCCTTTGATACAAAATATATGAGTGAATAAACACAAGAAAACATTTAAAAAAATAACTTGCACTTGTATATTGCTACTTTGATGAAATAATTTACTAAAGACGAAACATTTTTTTTAACTGGCCTGTTGGTCTAGTGGTTAGTGATCCTGACACGTAGTGTTTGTATACTCTTTGATCCTGACTGCTGAGCTAGAGGTCGTGGGTTCGATTCCCACCCAGGACAAATCATTTGTTCTGTGTCTAGGTGTAATTTATCTATAATATGTATGTATTTAGAAATATATAAAAATGTTTATCAGTAGTCTGGTTACCATAGTACAAGCTCTGCCTATGTGAGATGTGTGAAGTTATTATTATTATTATTTCATAACGAGTTGTTTCTTTAACCCAATTTTTAAATTTAAGTACCAAAGTGATTTTCATCTAATTTTATGATGACTTGGCAATTTGAATCTGCCCATGTTGATTAAACTCTGAAAATAAAATAGTCTTCACGCCAATAAACTTCACATTGAGCAATTAAATCTGATGTATGAAACCATCAAGATTGCGTTTAGATAATTTTTATAAGGCTATAAAGAGTTGACATGTGAAACAGTTAAGCTTGCTTGCGATTCGCAAATTTAATGGCCCTACAGTGGCATACAGTAGCTTGAAAAGAGCACTTTTAAAGTCGGATATTATGCACAGATTATAATGCGCATATCATTGAGAGTTCAGTTAGCACATGTTTGGTACTCAAACTGTCCCAGTTTCAGGTTTCAACACGCCCTGAGTTTGAATGATTCATAATTCGGGAAAATCTCGATTCTTTTATACGATTCGTTTTTCGAATCCTAGTTTTAATTAGGATTGTAGATAAGTGTCAACTGATAAAACCTTTATGGCAGATTCAGATAAAAAGTTCTAGAAAACATTAAAAAATAAGCTTTTAAGAAGGAAATGGAATTAAATTGGAAGATATAAGTTAATATTTTCACAAAAAAATTTGGTTTAATCTTGATTTATTTGTACTACTTTCATATTCTGCTTGATTAATCAAAGTAATGATCAAAGGATCAAAAATCTTTGTATAAATGCTCATCTTTTAAATGTATAAATTTGCACAGAGTTGAAGACCGTTTATCTCAATTTAACGTTATTTTGGAATGTTATTTTTCGACACAAATCTAAGTTTTTCTCTAACTCTTGTGCCTCATGCCTTTTGTGCTCAAATGTATGACGTGGTGTGCACAACGCACATACGTACATAAGCTCACGTCTTTTGTCTTCAGGATAGGCAGAAACAACATACCTCGATTTAAAACATTTCTGACCTCTCCGTTTTTCAGAATAGCATCGGCGCATGTCTTTCGAGTTAATAATAATAATGATTTATTTCTCACCACAATATAGTAGACATTACATTTTAAAAACATAAACATAAAATCCTTACAATAATATTGTGGGAGACTGGTGCCTAAGCTAGACTCGAGGCCTGTGTTTCAGGACACCAGGTCTCCACCCCGTGTATATTTACATTTCAATTAACTATAAGAAATAGGCACTACAACGTTGAATGTTGTACTATATTAAAAACTTATTTCTAGTAGCATAGTATTTAGATACATACATTGTCATTGTGTGTCTGTGTATGCCTGACTGTGTCTATGCGTGTGCGTGAACGTGTGTATGTGGATGCATGAGCTTTGTGCGCATGGGTTTGTGTATGTGCATTCGTGTCATTTAGCTAAACTCTAAATCAGTACGGAAAGCATCGCTTCAGTATCGTCGTAGTTTAGCCCCTGCAAATATCAGTCAGCGTTCATTTACACGTGGCCTTTGTAAGGTGGAATATTATTGTAATTCTGTTGACCTTATTGTACAGGAAGCCGCCAATGTGACAAAAGAGTCGCTTGGAGTATCTTGTTAAAAACTTAATGCGTTGCACAGGATTGAATCGTCTTTTAACACTGGAGAGAATTCGGCTATAGGTCAGTAGGGAATGTTGTTTTAGCAGGGTGTACTCGTATAGTATGAATAGCTGGCGCACCGTTAAAACTTCTGTCTCCTTGTACAGTAATGCCGTAGGAAAGCGATATGGCTTACGCCCTTTGTGCTCTCTCAAGGTCAAGTAATATTGGAATACAAAATGAAATTAAAATATGTTTGGTGACTTGGACGCGTTAATACCTAAAACTTTGTCTCATATTGTGTTAGATAACCCACTTATTACATACGCTATAACTACTTATAACATTTCATTCCACTCATACACGTCACGAGTGACGTGACCAGAGCCATATAACATACGTCAATAAGTGTGTAAATTGACATAAACAAATTTAACAAAATTTATTATTCTAGTATATTTTCTACATTGCTATCTAGACCCAAACTAAGCAGACCTTGTTCTAAAAGGGTTCTGGAATGTGTTCTAAATATACTTAGAAACTTTTTTGAAGTGAAAACTTCTTGAAGCTCGTTGCGCACTTTTGGCATGGGGAAAAAGCACTGAACTTCACGAATTCACGCTCAGATACATGTATACGATGGATGTGTGAGATGTGTATATATATATATGTATGTCTTCACTTCTGACGTGCAGTCAGTATTTAACACTGTTGAGGTTTGGGAGTTTTTAATAAGTACTAAACTGATTTTAAGCAATACAAGTGTTTGTATACTCTTTGCTATACAACTATGCGTTCAAAATGTATCGTTCCAAATTTAAACGGTTCGGCTCTTACTTTTTTAAATTTATCCTTTCAGCAAAACAGGTCAAACGCGAACGTCGAGCTTCGACAGAGCATATAACGCAGTGTAAGTAATGAGAATGCCGCCGGCATTTTATGGTATACCTACTATATTCCTCCTTGGAGATTCCTTTTTCTAAAGTATTATGAATTATTTCTTTCATATTTTTTTTTGTTGAATTATCTGGCGATACGTAACTATTGTTTTGCAGTAGGTATCTACAATACTTTTTTTTATTGGCTATGGTCTATTTGAATTCAAAAGAATCAAAGATTAATGCAAATGGTTAACGTTTGACTGTTATCCGGGAATAAAAAATACAATGTTTGTAACGGCTGTACTAAAGGAGGAAGTCCCCATATTCGACGCGTGTATTTTGTTATTTATGGTCACCAATTTCATGTCAGTGACTTAAAATATGTTTATATGACTATGATTTGTGCTTGTTTAATGCTTATGTATTGATATATATATTTCGTTGTTTGTATGTAGTTGTTATTGATAGTAGCCGTTGTCATACAACCACAAAGCGCACAGTTCTTAATTTATTTTTCTAGTATCCATGTACTAGAAAAAAAAACTTTTATTAATCACTAGCAGCGCCCCCCGGTTTCACCCGCGTAAGTCCCGATCTCGAGGGAATATCGAGATAAAAAGTAGCCTATATGTTAATCCAGGTCTCCAGCTATCTACATACCAAGTTTCATCGCAATCTGTTTAGTCGTTTTTGCGTGAAAGAGTAACAAACATCCATCCATCCATACATCCATCCATCCATCCAAACTTTCCCATTTATAATATTAGTGGGATTATTAGTGACCTTAGTATTGAGTTCCATGCATTTCTAAATATAATAATATTACCTTATTCTGCCATTACATTTCATATATAGAAATGTTTTTTTCGAATTCCCCATTTCAATTTGCATAGTTTTAGATTTCTGGACTGAGTAATAATGTCACCAGGGCCATAAGAAAAAACTGTCAATCGTAGAAGTGCACTGCACGTCAGAAGTGAAAACTTTTTATCAGATATATGTATCTGAGCGTGACGGTCACGCGAGTTCTGTGATTTTTCCCGATCTCAAAGAGCCATATTTTGTATAAGGCTCTCTTACATAAATGTGTGTACACACATCTGTATAATATATGTATCTGAGAGTGACAGTCACGCGAGTTCACTACCTTTTTCCCCAACCCAAAAGTGTCCAACGTGCCTAAAGAAGTTTTCACTTCAAAAATTCTCAACATTAATGACATAGAGTGACTTCTTCGGCCATGGAGCTCTATGCCCTATTCACCTGCCCCATTTCAACTTTTGGTTACGTAGTAACTACTTAGTAATCTGTGCTTTTGGTATGGGGAAAAATACTAAAGTCGCGTGACCGTCACGCTCAGATACATATATACGTCAGTCCTACGACTGACCGTTTTTTTTTCTTGTTCACCATATAACAATATAAATATATTTTCTACAAACACAACCCATCAAAATAGTATTCCTACACAGCACTTTTTATAACTTTCCCCGATTCAATTTAATAAAAACTTCCCTATTTTCTACGCCACAACTCAACCTGGCAACCTGCTACCAGGCCACCATAAACGCCATAAAGATTTCAGAACAGTGTCGCTACACACTCCCGCAGCGTTGAGCTACGACACTTTCGCGTTTAAAAATATTCTATATCACATTATATACGATTATTATAATGCTTTTTACCGACTCCTAACAATTTATTGCACTAATTGAATTAATAGTGAAAAGTCACGGAAGCCACCCCGCCCATTCGATGGGGTATAAATGAGTAAAGTGGGTAAAGTATGGTTGTGGTTATGGTGCTGTAATGGGGTTATGTTGTCGTCACGGGTTGTTTTATGATCATTTAGATAGTAAGCTTAATTGATATTTTATTTTCTATTGTTTTCTGCCTATGTATTGTACACTAACCGTTTATGGCCACTGTTCCGCTTCTAAGCGCCGTAGCGTGATGTTACATAACCGATAACCTTTTATTTTATTTCCTTAAAAAAAAAAAAAACCCGCATTAGGAATAATCCTGTGTCGCGGGGAGCTTCACGAAAATTTAAACAATGGACACAAAGAACACGCAGACTCAAGACAAATATTTGTGTGGGATTTGAAGCCACAACACTGGAGAGGCGACCACTTAAACCATTGCGCCATCCGTACATTCCTCAATGAATACTCCCTGTTGGCTTAGTGGTAAGTGACCCTGACTGCTATGCCATAGGTCGGGGTTTCGATTCCCACCAGAGTCTGGGTGTTCTTTGTGTCCGTTGTTGGTATGTTTGTAAAGTCCCCCGAGACACAGGAGAAATTCTTAATGCAAGAGTGGTCTTAAAATAAAAATTATATATATATATATTAATACGTGAAGCGAAAACTTTGGATCCCTTTTTACGAAAATTGGGCCGACGGAGGAGTATGAAATTTCGCACACTTATAGTTTATACAGAGAAGAAGTGACGAATGCTAAAATTTTTGAACAATATTTGCTACAAAGTTTAAAAAAAAGTCCAGTATATATTTTGGCCTGTCATGGTACAAAAGTCTATACAATGACAGGTCAAGTAATATTGGCCAATGAAATAAACCATGGTCGAAATTCGACCACCACGCGATCTCTAGTATTTATAATTATTCAAATCTAACTAATAGTTCTGGAGATTAGAACGTTTAAATAAATAATCAAACAAAAAACTCTAGCCTAATTATATTAGTATGGATTTGGTATATCAAATACCAAATCTATACTAATATATATAGTCCCAGAAGTATAAGTAAGTTTTTAGACATCTTTCTTGGGACAATACAGATACATGAGAACTAGAAGATATACTTATCCCGGTCACCTTACTTTTGGCAAGGCCGAGAAAAAGCTAATCTTCTTTGGAACCCACAATGAATGTATTAATAAGTAAAGAGGAGTATGGAGTAGTAGGAGATATGACATAACACTGTCACTCTATAGAAAAGTAAAAGAGAGAAGAAAAATATGAAACTGCATGTAAAAAGACAGAAAACAGAACCCTAATTTTGATGTGATTATGGTTTGTTCTTCTCTGTCGTCGTCAATAACTAGCTTCTCTGAAAAGATTATTATTACATTATGATCATTTGAATATTTTAAATCAAGAGGTTAAAAAAAGTATTTATAAAGAGAAGTAGACATTCTGAATATAGGTACTGTTTTAGGTATTAATATTATCTGGGTTCTTTAGTACACCAACCGTTAGAATATAATTTTTATTGTATAGGTATGCAAAAAAAAATTAAAACTTAACAATGTTTTTTTTTGTTTTGTTGTTTTTTTTTTAAGTAAAAATATCTTTAGGCACGTTTGTGCACTTTTGCTATGGGGAAAAAGCACTGAGCTCGTGACGAATGACTAATACATATATATACATTTACATAGCTTTTAGCTTTTTTAGCTTCGGCAGGTATGGGCCGGCTCGACCGGTGTGATACCATGGCCTCACAGAAAACCGGCAGTGAAGTAATTTGCTTTTCGCTGAGTGAATGAGGTTACTGGAGGCAATAACCCTTCCCTCCCCCCTCTCTCCTCTTCCACCCTTTCCCTACCCACCTTAAAGGCTGGCAACGCACTTGTAACTCTTGAGTTGCAGGTGCTAATGGGCGGCGGTAGTCATTTACCATTAGGTGACCCGTCTGTTCGTTTGCCCCCTATACCATAAAATATATATATATATTTATATATATATATTTTATGGTAAATATATATATATATATATATTTATCATATATATATATATATAGATCCACTAGAGGCTAATCTCTAAACATTGAGTTCTATCAGCACCATATTCATTAATGTCACCAACCTGCTAATGTGACGTTTTAAGTTCGTCGTTTCGTTTAAGTAATTGTGTGATGAGCATGATAATTTGTTCTGTGTCTGGGTGTGATTTATCTAAAATATATATGTCTTTAGAAATATATAAGTATGTTTATCAGCTGCCTGGTTACCATAGTACAGGCTCTACCTAGTTTGGGATCAGACGGCCGTGTGTGAGTTGTGAAGTTACTAAAAAAAAATTAAAAATATTAACTAAATTGATGATGAGAAATTGAAATAAATGAATAAATAATATAAAATGATTTCATGACATGAAACTGTTAAAAAAATATTACTATTAGAGCTGTATGGAAATTTTTAAACGAATTTTGTATCGTACCAGCTAACCACCAGGCCAATATACTCCTCTAAAAAGTGGCTATTAATCATGACCCAAACCCCATCACCAACTCACAATATTTTTTAACCCTTTAAACAAGGTATTTTATTGCAAGATTATGCTTTTAATAAATATGGAATGCACGTGTCACCATAAACACTGGTTAATGAAAAAGTGTTGAATAATAAAGACTTCGGTGCCATTTTATCGGTGTTGGCCCTGCAAAGTTATTGTGGGGCCACTCAAATTATTGCACAGATAAATATTGAATGTTAATGGAGTTCAGCCACCGGTACCCAGAATTAAGCAATAATTATACCTATGTACGTGCTAAATGTGTTGTAGATGCCGTGGCAGAAATTTGTTTGCGAACCTGGAGGCGTGGATTTCTGAATCGGACAAATTATTACTGTGTTATATTGTGTTAAGATTTTTTTCTAAATTATAGGATGTTACATAAAGGTTTGGTCAATTTTAGGAGCGTTATGTGTAACCGAAAAATATGTGACTCTTTGAAAAAGGGAATTTTTTTTCGGTAAATGCTTTTCCAGGTGTAGGTGCACATTTCCTTACAACATACTAAGAATTTTCATGTCAATTTTGATGATCTTTTTTTTATTTTATTTGCAGACATTTTCTGAAATAAAAACCTGATATTCCATCAACATCCTTGATATTAAATACCCATAGTTAAATTCATGTCAGCCCTCTCTTAGTTCAAGTTTAATTTTTTTCTGTATTAAAAACCACATTTACAGTTTTACATTATTCAACGTGAATATTGCCTTCTATACAACCCTAAAATATGACCACACCTTTATGTACTCGTAATAACCTGTATGTCATTACTTTAGCGATAAATTAACAGGTGACAATTCCCCCTGATAATGTAGTTCTGTGAGAAAATTAATTTTGTGAATATTTCTTAAGTCTATAAGGATTCCTGTAAACTACGATTACGAAAACATACGTCACAATAACTACGAATAAAACATACTCTCCTAGAATACATCCGAAAAACATTCAATCAAAATATTTCAGTAACAAGTGTAGAGGGTTTTCTTCGTTCACAGAATAAACCCCGTGGCTTTAAATTACCATAAAAAATAATAAGAACTTCAGGTAAACATTTTCCTTTTATAAATCCAGCCTACCACGATATCGTGTCAATAACCCGTTACGGAACAACTAGTTTTTTTATCAAAACCCTATCTATACCTGTAATAGATTTAAAATCTGAATAACTTGCCGTACTAATTTCATATCGTTATTTTAGGATTATATCTGACTGTTTGGTCCTCAGATGTGAGATACAGCGATAAAGGGCTTTCAGCAAAATTAGTGAGGTACTTATTGGCATAAGCTCGGTTATAGACATAGATTAAAACAAAAGCACATAAGTAACTGCACACGTTTGTCAAACAACGACTTTTTTTTTTCTTTTGTTTTATCGTGTGAAAACCCCCACAAGTTATCGTCAAACAACGTCTAATAAATTTGTTCTTGTGAGCTTCCCAATCTACTAACGCAGCTGCAAAAGGTTTTTACGTTATTTTTTACCGAATATTTAAACTGATTTGTCACTTGATCTAAAAACTATTTATCGCATAGTTATACACTTTTATTAATAATATTTAACATAACTTCATATTCCTTTAAGCGATAGACGCTTTATAATGCATACACATAAAAAATGTCTCCTGAAAAAAAAATTAAAACAAAAAGAAATGTTGTGCATAGTGCGTGTTGGTTCATTGTCTTTAATACCAAATCGCGATCGCTTATGCCTTATTCTCCATTACTAACTGTCGATAGCGTATTGCGGGTCATCGTGACCCGAGACTAATTAATTTTGTGGGCATTTGCGGGCGTAATAAGCTTATCAAATGGTTGATTCGGACAATGGACTGCGTTCGATTTAATGTGCACAAGTATGAAAGCAATTTTGAATTCAGAATAAGTGGGCTCCTTTAATTCCTTTTGGTCTCTGGATAATGGCATAATGGCGTCTTTTGTTCGTTAAGCGATTTATAAGTTGAATGTTAAGTTGGCGGGATTTCTACTCGTATTTTTTAGTTAGTGGCCATTAGTTAACTGTTTTACTTTGGCATTCTAAGAACCGAGTGACATAATTTATTGAGAGGATTACTAGAAAAATGGTAGTCCTTGATCACATTTAGTACGTCTAAGAACACTCTGTCATACTTATTTGAAAAATAAATAGTCTTTATGGTACACCAAAAGCAAAGAATAACAAATATACAAACATATTATATATACGTAAAATGTACAATGAGCGGCCTTATTGCAAAAAGCAATGTCTAAACAAAATAATCTAATGATAATACAAAGCCTAAAATAATAAAAAAAAAATTAATTTAATTTCGAACGACTGCCAGGTGATCTGTACTTTTTTCCTTGAAATTTATTTTAAAAACCCACTAAAGTGTCAAAATAAAAAATAATCCAAAACCTTTTTCCAAAATATAACAAAACTTCAAAAGGTCTATTAGAAACCAAAGTGATTTATTTTAAAGAATTACAATTTCAAAGAACGAATCAATCAACAGTTAATTAAATAAAAAAGAAACGAAGACGGAAGCGTGACCAGCCAAAGGGTTATGATCTGGAACGATGGAGCCTCACGGGCCAGGAAACCAGCGGGTAGTAGATAGTATTTTACACTTCATAGTAAACAATAAAATGGTAACTCTTATTTATCTATCGTAAATATTTTTAAATACGTATAGAGAATGGAAATATTAAAAGAAGGTAGAAATAATACGTTTTTTAGAAAGAGAATGAGAACATTACCAAAAAGCGTTGAGGGTGGAAATTTTGCGAATAAAAATATATAATGTCATTTAAGTGACTTGAAAACCGGTTTTAATGTTTTGTTAACAGACAATCATTGAAGTTGATAACTCAACATACCTTCAATGGCATTAAAATGTTGTTTTTACTGTAGCTATTCGTGAACGTAGAGCCGTAGTGCTACGATTAGTAGCTAGAATTATTAGCTTACGTAGCTACGGCGTAGGCATAAAAATTACTCGAATCAAAGAAAGAGGCGTACATGCACTGTTTGAATATATTATTGCCCGAACTAAGAAGAAGATTTATATGTAGAGTATTTGATGTAGAATATATATAGGTTTAAAATAAATTATTTCATTCACTTGACGATATTTCACGATGTTAGTTTGCCTGACAAACTAACATCCCAACATAAATCGAAAATTAGCCTCCTTTATTATTTTAATTTATTATGCATCGTTAAATCAACATTAAATGTGTAAGATTTGACAGTTGGTCTGACGTCATAATTGTTACTTCGTAAAAAGTATGTTACGAACCTACTGGTTTGACGTTTAGTATAATATTACCCACAAGATGCATTGATAGCCAAAAGGCTTTCAATGCATCTTGTTGGCTCTTCTTGGCCCGTTTTTTTTCGAAAACTAATTGCTATAAAACAAAAGTTTTATAGCAATTAATTTTCGAAAAAAACGGCCCGTATGGTGTTAAGTGATTACCGACATTAATAAAGACTCGAAACAACTGAGACGTTTGATACTCATGAAAGTGGTATTAATGAAAGTACAGAAGTAGTATTGTTTAGTTGCGTGCTTCAGTAATTCAGTATTCAGCCCCGATATCGGATACTGGCCCTATATTTTACACCTTTTCATTTTCCATCAACTGAAATATGTAAAAATATCCCTTAACAAATTCAACTGGCGTGAGCTGCGGTGAATTTAATAAATTCCATTTTAATCTGCACATGCTGTTAAAATGAAAAAAATATTAATCGCCGTTTGTATAGCCGCACAATAGAACGGAAGGAGCGGGCGTTAATTTGAGTGGAAACAAGCGGGTAAATTGATTAATGAGCCGGTCGTAGTCGCCGCGTTGCCGTCCCGCGCCCGTCGCGACCTTGCCCGGGTTTTTCACGCCATTGACCATTTAAATCACAATGTTTGCCGATTTTGTTGTTTATCGGTAACTTGAACTTTGCGTCAACACGAAATTGGAGAGAAAAAAATTTGTTTGTTTTTGTCTTAGAGGGAAAACCGGGTCAAAGATTTAGTTTAATTATTTGAAAATTTTTCTTTTTAAAGTTTCACGTGCGATAAAGTATACAAATCAATATTTTTTTTATGGTATAGGGTGCAAATGAGCAGACGGGTCATTTGATGGTAAATGACTACCGCCGCCCATAGGCACCTGCAACTCAAGAGTCACAAGTGCGTTGCCGGCCTTTAAAGGTGGGAGTAGGGGAAGAGGGGGGGGGAGAGAGGGGGGGGGAGAGGGAAGGGTTAGGGCTTCCAGTAACCTCACTCACGCGGCGAAGAGCAATGCAAGCATTGCTTCATTGCCGGTTTTCTGTGAGGCCGTGGTATCACTCCGGTCGAGCCGGCCCAAACGTGCCGAAGCATGGCTCTCCCACAAATTAAATAAAAATGGCTAAAGGATTATATTTTTATGACAATCTTGACAGATAAACAGTCTTATCATTAAAGGTTAAGAGATATAAATATTTTGACAGGAATTAACACGATCACTTAGTCGAAAAGTCAGGCAAATCAAAGCTATATACCTAACACCTTTTAAATGCGTGATCGCGTTAATTCCCGTCAACATAATTATAGTATGACTAACAGTTCCCGCGCGGCTTTGCTCGCGTGTACATATTTATTATTATATTAACGCTAATCCTTTTTCCAAAATAAAATTAGCCTAAGTTACTCCTTATAACAGTAGCTATGTGCCAGCGAAAGTCCCATGGAAATCGGCTATCCTGTTCCGGAGATTAGCCGGAACAAACAGACAGACAAAAATTTTTAAAACTGATTTTTAGGCATAGGTATCGTGCAAATAACTGCATGAGCTTAAAAAATCTATTATTTTGACATTACAAACAGACACTACAATTTTATTTATTTGTATTGATGTAGTTTCGTTTCTCTTATTAGAATCAAAATATAATAAATTGGAATGCGAGTTCGTTTATTCGTTTGTTAGTTTGTTACGATTGCGCACCTAAATTAAACTGCTTATCATGAAATTTTGTAAACACATTGTGAGGTGTACAAAAGAATCTATTCCCGAAATATAGAAAAATAACTTTAACTTTGCAAGCGAAGTCGCGGTAAAAAGCTAGCAGACCCTAAACTATTAAATCGTAGATACTTAACCTTACCAAGTCTTCATACCATCATTTACTTACCATCTCCTGAGAGCACTAAAGACTTACACTATTAATAGTGAAGACACCATTAATTTAAATGCGTCTCTGAGAGGACATTAGCCGGCTTATGACGTCACTAGACACTCATTAGAACATTCATATCGCGTCCGTATAATGCTGTAATCTGCTTAAAGTTAATTTTGTTCTGAATTACTATGTTTTAGTTTTGTAATCAAAGTTTAAAGTAGTCGAGTAATTAAGGAATATAACTCGGTACTAGTTGATGATGCTTGTGACGTCATAGGACAACTAATTCTAACAACAGAGGGTAATGATGCCTTGGAACACTCGCAATAACTTTCTCGCAATTTCGACCTTAATTCATTAGTTTTTATGTATATTATTTTATTATGGACTCTATCCCGCGCAAGAATCAGCGCAGGAATTCCGCCAATGTCAAGTGTTTTATAATTATACAAGTTAAATAACAAAAACGTAAAAAAATTGACGTCTATTCGTCAATCTTGAAAAAAAAAAACCATTAGTTTTTAAATGTTTAATTTTATTGTTTGACCAGTAACTTGAAATGTCATTGTACATGTCATTGTAAACTTACTGTACGCGTTTGTAGCCATTTTCTAATATTTTTTTTAAATTTATAACACACGTATTGATTAAAAATGTTGGCTTTGTTCTAAATATAAAAGTGATACAAATTCATATTCTTCAGTATGAGAAATTTTCTGAAAAAGGTATACAAACAATTCTCGTCAGGTATTAAGCGCAATTCACACATAAAGCGGGCGCGGGTCTGACACTGGTCAGGACGGGAGTGCGGCGGGTCTTATTCTTTGTATTTATATGGAAGATAACACACTAGCTCACCACTCGCCCCGCGTCCGACCCGCGCACTCTTTCAGTGTTATCTTATCTATATCTATAAATACAAGGAATTAGACCCGCCGCACTCCCGTCCTGACCCGCGCCCGCTTTATGTGTGAATAGCGCTTTAATACATAGATATACTGAATAGGATTGTGGTGCTTCTACTCACCGACAGAAATATCAAGTTATGGCTCTTTAGCAGCGATCGCTTTCTTGCTTTCTTCGAAGAACCTAGTTAAAAGCACCCGTAACTAGCGAGCGTATATGAAAGGTTTGATGAATGTGAAAGAGGTGCGAGCTGCAACTCAGGATCGTAGCTAATGGCATTCAAGCGTCTGTCTACCCCGGACGGGAATAAGGCGTGAGGATATGTATGTATGTAAGAATATTGATGTACATTCTTGACGTTCCTAAATAATCATAAGTCCTAACTATGTAATAAGGCTAACTGTACGTTATGTTGTCTCTTTTTCGTGCTAAATTGATTAAGCAAAATTCCGAGGTAACTAGTTCCTTATGTATTTTTTGATAGAAAATTGTATTTTTTTTATTTTATTTTATAGGTGGCAAACGAGCAGACGGGACACTTGATGGTAAGTGACTACGGTCGCCCATGGACACCTGCGACTCAAGAGTCACAAGTGCGTTACCGGCGTTTGAGATTTGAGTATGCTCTTTTCTTGAAGGTTTGAAGATTCTATCCGTCCGGAAATACCACAGGCGACAATTTGTTCCACAGACTGGTAGTGCGAGGCAAAAAGATGAACCGCGCAGTGGTGGATTGCCAATTATCCAGGTGATGGGAATGATAGTTTTGTCGCGTTGAACGACGGTGAAACGGTGCTAATTCATAAAAGTTAGTATTTACTATTTTAAGAAAACATTTATTTAATGGAATGATTTCGTTTTTTAAAGTCATGTTTTATAAAAACCTTAATATTATATCGTTAATTGATGACGTTTTCCTTAATAATTTACCTATATATAAGGGATATACATATATTATCGTAAAAAATATGTTTATTTCGAGAAATTAAGCACATACTAGTTATGGTACAAAATATAATTGGTATTGGTATTTACGATAAGTAAAATACACTTAACGTAATGTAAAATATCCCATCATTTACACTTTAAAACAAAATGTCAGGCACGAGGCACGACGAGAGCTGTCAGCATGTGAATTAAATTTACCGAGTTGATGTAAAAAAATCGACAATTTATTGTTGTACTGTTTCGTTCCTTTACAATATTATACTCACGGTTAGCTTATACTTTGATACGCGCAAGAGTTAAGTAGCACCTACATTACTTTTTCTGTACTCATTATTCATAGTTATCAAATCTGTAGATGGCAAAATACTATAATATTTGAAATAATTAAAGTGTAATTTAAACAATATAAACTCAAGTTTTATTGCTAATTTATGGTAATACCTGTATTCCTTAAATAGTTCTGTGTCTGTGTGTAATTTATCTAGTAATACGTATGTTTATCATTATAGGAAGGGTTAGGGCCTCCGGTGATCTCACTCACTCGGCGAAAAGCAATCAATTATTGCTTCACTGCCGGTTTTCTGTGAGGCCGTGGTATCCACTCCGGTCGAGCCGGCCCATATCGCCGAAGTGTGGCTCTCCCACAAACACCTTTTCACGCCATCACGCATAAACGGCTGGACCGATTTCGCTAATTTTTTTTTGTTGTCAGGAGAAGGTTTTCATGAAAGAAAAAAATAAGAAAATTACGCGAAAAAATTAGAAAACTTAAGAAAACTTAACGACCACATTAACTTTTCTAATGTAACCTTAGCGCTTTTGACATAACTGTCAGTAGTTTGACAGTTGGCGCGATTGTTAAATATTCATAGTTAAGACAGTCCAGTGTCTGTCGGGTCAGCTAGTGTATATTATATATTATAAGATATTATTTATACAATCATATCATCAATTTGTCATACCAATGTTCCTAGTGAACATTAAACGATAATTAGGTGTACAAAACAGCAATTATGTATTAACCTACGACGTCACTACGCATGAAACGTTTTATCTCGTTTAATTAAATATACACGGTTGTACAAAGGGCTTGCAAATACGAGCGCTGTGCCCAAAAGTGTGCACACGGTAATTGCTAATGTGTTCTTAATAAAGAACACAATGTGGAGGTATATACGTGCTTGTTGGAGTACAAAACGGTTTTGTGTTGCGTACAATGAGTGCGGTCATTGCGTGACTTGCATATAGAAAGAGTTATTCCTATTTCTCATTAATAAAATTTACCAAAATCTTAAGCTTTAAATTGGCACTCCCAAGCAAAAGAAGAGCAAGATCAAGAAGAAATAAAATGGGTGGATAGAGATGAAAAACAATTGACAATAAGACAACTGCTCTTAGCAGTTTATGATTCCTGTGAATTTTACTGAAAGAGTATTAAGAGATATAGATCTGGAGTCACTGAACACATACAAATTTGCAAAAGGTTATTGCACTATATTACGGAGGACCGAAAGGGTTAAGTCCACTCGTGACCACGATCAGTGCAATTCGATCGAAACGTCGGGTAACCAAGAGGTATTGTTACCTTTTAAATATTGTCGCGATTAATTCCCGACATCTAATATGTATCAAAGTCGCGAAAGTTTAAAAACAATTATTACTTCTAATTATTATGACTGGCCTGTTGGTCTAGTGCTTAGTGATCCTGACTGCTAAGAAAGAGATCGTGGATTCGATTCCCACCCAGGACAAATAATAGTGTGACGAGCATGATCATTTGTTCTGTGTCGAGGTGTAATTTATCTATAATATGTATGTTTTTCGAAATATTTAAATATGTTTATCAGCAGTCTTCTTACCATAGTTAAAAAGCGCTAAACGCTGCGCGTCATATTTGAATATAGCTCGAAAAAGCACGAGATTTCCTTAGAGGATACTGACTACGTGACGAAAACCTAAGCCCCTCCCGCCCCTGTGACCAAACGTGGTATTTTGAAGACCCCCTCCCCCCTCAGAAGGGGTCACGTTGTATGGGTACGTTCCCTAAGTATGTCTATACATGTTTTAAACCCCATAATGAGTTTTAGAAAAAGGTTTTAGAGTATGCAATTATAACTCAAAATATTATTATGCTCTGTACTCATTAAAAAAAGTAGAGACGGGGGCACAAAGCCGAGATAATTATACCCAAAGACCTATTTTCCAAACTTTTTTCCTAATGAATGCTTTTCAGATTCTTTGTTTAACTCCGGAGCCCTAAAAAGCCCATTATCATACACAAAAGTATAAAGATCAAAGCGTTTTAGTTTTATATTCCAGCCAAGTATCTTGAAGAGATCATAACTTGCCATCATGTAAGACACTCCACATTTTTATATCTTATCCAGATTGAGTCTGTTTGACTAATCCCTCGTAAAACCAACCTCTATAAACCTAAGGCTAAACACGAAGGTCATAAATATTCGGATGATGTAGACAGATAACTAGATGTATATTCCTTTCTTATACCAGAAACTTGACAAACGAGCACACGTCCTATCTGATGATTTGGGATTTCTGGCTATAAACGCTTTGAACAATAACCCAGAATGAGAATAAAAAGATCTTTTAAGACACTTTTACGCGTCAATTTGTTTTGAAAACTAGCATAGGTGGTGCCAGTAGTAGTGAAACAAATTCGGGGATCCAAGTCTACATGAAATCGAAAAGTGCAAGCGCCATGTATAGTGTCTATTGTGGTCTTTAGTTCCTTTACATGAAAGAATAATTTTAGTTCTGAGCTGACGAGACTCAACCATTAGTGCTACTATGGAATTCTAAAACTTGATTCTATTAAGGTCGGGTGACCTTAGGCATCAGTAAATCACTACATATTATAAAACAAAGTCCCCCGCCGCGTCTATCTGTCTGTCTTTTCGCGATAAACTGAAAAACTACTAAACGGATTTTCATGCGGTTTTCACCAATAGACAGAGTGATCCATGAGGAAGGTTTGGGTGTATAATTTGTTAACGTTTTGTGTAAATTGGTTGAAATATGATGATGATTGTTGAAGATGTCTCTACTACCCGTGCGAAGCCGGGGCGGGTTGCTAGTATACAATATGAAATTAAGAATACTTGTCTATTCTCCATAGGTCAGTGTTCCTATAATGTAAAGAACAGTTATGTCCTACTGCGTTTATATTGGTTTTTCAAAGTTGCAACTTGTCTTTTTACTGCATGCTCACCATAAGTTAAGATATGACAACTATCCCACTAATATTATAAAAGTGAAAGTTTGGATGGATGGATGGATGGATGGTCCATCCATCTATCACACATTGATGGTCACATTAAAATTATGTTTGGCGTTTTCATTGTGATAATGGCGGTGGAACTGCGAGACTAATGATTAATGATAGTCGAAGAAGACCGCATATGTGGTTAATAATCCTTTACAATACAGAATCTTCTCCTAAAGTTCTTACAATATTGGACCTTATTCGTGGAAAGGGCTTATATTTTTCAAGAATTACGACTTATGGTGAACGTAATTAACAGATAATTCCACTTATATTATAAATGTGAAAATTTGGATGGATGGATGGATGGATGTTTGTTACTCTTTCACGCAGAAACCACTGAACCGATTGCGATGAAACTTGGTAACTTGATGATAGCTGGAGACCTGGATTAACGCATAGGCTACTTTTTATGCCGATATTACCACGGGATTGGGACTTACGCGGATGAAACCGTGGAGCGCTGCTAGTAAAATATAAATACCTTTCAAATACGTAAACATTTACATACATGCGTAAAAAGGAAGCAAAAAAACCTTCCAACTGGTCATGTTTCGTGAAGACCGTTTGTATTTCTACGTTGGATGGCAAAGCTAATAATTTCGTGTACAAGATAAAGGTCTTTGAATTATCAAAAGATCTTCTGGAACTCAAAAGATACAAAGCCTGTGCAGTAACACGGATCCTCACTGCAAACTGAACAAACACATGTTCGGCCTACAGTTGGGCGATGACCTAACCATGCATTCTGTCTATGGACAGAAGAAAATGCAATGCATATTATAAGCTCTTGGCTCACTAATGCGGTACCGAAGTATCAACCTAGGGATGCACAGTATGCAACCGCAGGAAATACAAACAATTATTGCTCATAAGATCTGAAGGTTTCACGGTCTGAGAAGTGAACTATAAAACAAAAGTGCGCTACCAAAGACCCGAAATGCTCGACGTAGCACTAGGTTCTCAACAAAAATCATAGTAAAGGTTTTTGAATACCACAAAAAAGCAATAGTCCGTCTGATGGTAAGAGGTTCCCAGTCTTTAAATAGGTAGTTGCAAAACTACTTACTTACGTGACAGCGCTATGCTGGTAGTGCTTCTGTAGGACCTGTAGGAGATATGAAACCTATCAGGCAGGTCCAATTCGAGCAGAAATCAACTGTGTCCAACCGAAAATCTAACATATTTGATACAACTTAACGTGGTGGAAAACAAATATAGCGGTATAGTAACTACAAACATTCGACAAAAACGTTGCCACTTACAAATCCCACTGCTAGGCTGCTTATCACTTAATTCTGGTTTAACCGTGGTCTTGTAGAGTGGAGACGTTCGTCTAGTACAGTTTAAGGACAAATCTCGTCTCCCACAGTACATCCCAATTAGAACAACTTAATTAACAACAATATCAAAGGTAATGTACTTCTACTGTATTGTGATGAGAAAATAAATCATTATTATTATTATTATTATTAAATCTTCTGTGTCCTACTTCTTTAGTCTTATAACGTCTACCAGTCCTTAGAGTAAATGGATACTTCACATCAGTATATTTAGGTATGTTGTTATCGTTCAGTATTGGTAGAATATTCCAGAGGACATTGTTTTTACAACCATTCAGCCTGTATCCGTTTGAACCAAAATTTACAATATCCAACGGTAAAAAGCGTAGCAGCGCAGACGTAAAACAACAGCGGGGTTGAAATACGAGTGACAAACTGCCCCGGGCGGGGCCGCGGCATTCTGTATGTTTATGGAGCGAAACGTAACTGCTATCGAAATATGAACTCGCTTAGCTTAGATTACAAAATTTCAAGTTTAAATTCCTTAAGGAAAACGCACGCTCAATCTCAACATATTAAAATTAGTCACTGCTCCGATTCTAAGTGTCTTAGCGTGATGTTACCTACCCTATAACCTTCCCTAATGAATACTCTATCAAATACATAAATAATTTTTCAAATTCGACAGTAGTTCTACAGATTAATACGTTTAAACCAACGAACAAAAATCTTTTCATCTTTATTATAGAGATATCAGCTACACTTTACGGAGCGAGCTAGACGAGAGATTACTCAGCATAGTTTAGTTAAACTGTATTACAAAATACCGAAGCATATTTTAAACCGTAAACACGGAAAGGCCACACAGATAATGTCTTGACTCCTAAAATAGTACCTTCAAACGCTATCGGTATGCTACGCCAACATAATAGAAGAGATTTATTCATAACGTGGTTTTCGTATAAAACCCATATGTTGAATGGTTCCGATACTGCACAGTAAATATTAAAACTACATCCACACTATAGTATTGTTAGCGGTATTCGGTACGGTCTCGTACGTGTAACCGACATGACATCGAATGAGCGCTGTATTCGCAAAATATGTATATGTGTGTATGTGAAATATGTACATACATATCTGCTACTGTTTATTATGCCATATGGTAGGTATAGACATATAGATAGGTACTCTTTATTTGCACACCAAAAAAGCATTATACAATCTAGAAATATAATAATAAGTAACAAGTGTATTGTGTATTATATTACTACATACTATACAATTTGTAAGTATATAGACTTATTGTTTAGTTGTAGGATGCTGATTTGTAATTGTAGTGTATCCTTTTTTATTACTTTACAGGTAACTAATTTTTTTTTTCATTCATTTACCAGGCTAACACATTACAAAATAATTTGATAAATAATTTTGTAATGTGTTAGCCTGGTAAATGTGGTAAGTAATGTACCCAGAGAATTTGTTAATAAGATACTCTGCTTAAAGTAACTTATAGTAATCGGGGTCTTAAACTAACATTAGAAGTCATAATTATATGTAATAACAGAAAAAGGATGAGGTATATTAATACCTCAATCTTTTTCTGTTAGGGAAAATAAACTTAGTTCTTTTTTTTATTTTAAAACGGAACTTATCCGAATTGTGGGCTTCAAATAACCGCCGCAACAGTGTGAGCCTAGGCTTACATTGCTGGTTGGCTCTCGTCCAAGCTTCCAGATAATTTGATAAAAACGTTCTCGCTCCGAGTACTCTATTAGCGTATTAAGTTTATCCACCTATCAACTTAGCATGATGATATACTGCACATGATAGTCTATATTTAGAATTGGAGAGGCCATTGGTGAATAATATTTGCAGTAAATTAGGCATTAAAGATCTGTTGTAATCTGGAATTCTTAGACCCAAAGTGTTTTCCTTTAGCTCCAGTACAAAAGATTGATGTTATTTCATTACAACTGAATCCCCTAAATCTATACTCATATAATAGAGCTATATTCTTTTTAAATTAATTTTTCAAAGACAACTCTCGTATTAGGAATATTCCTTTGAGTGAAGGCTTCACAAACACTTAAACAACGGACACAAACACATCCTGACTCAGGACAACTATTTGTGTGATCGTCTAGCTGGCGACCACTTCAACCATTGCATCATCCGTGTACCACCTACCGAAGTTGGATTTAAAAACATATTTTTGCATATGAAATTCCAAAAAAAAAACTTGAGGATTAACGTTATTTCACATAACGCTACAAACATTAGGAGCGGAGCTAACTATAAACGCGGTTGAAACTGCGGGAAACAGCTACTTTTTTCAGCTATCATATGATGACGTAAATTTAAGATTTTAAAACGCTTTTTTTGTCCACATTTTTCACATCTAATGTTGCGATTGTTTATAAACACAGATGACCAAGTGAAGGTTTAAATGCTCGCTTATGTCAGTTTAAAAAACGTTGGTCTCTCTTTCCCCCACCGGCTGCCATTCGCAATATAACGCAGTGCGCAGGTACGCATATATTGAGATTAGATTGAGATTCTCAGCTGGTGAGAGAGGAGTTAAGCAATGCGTTAAAAGTATAATAAATAGGAATAATAATGGACTGTGAACAAACTTGCAAAACCTTGAATCTATGAAATGAAATCTATATTAAAAGTCTATTAAATTAAAACTGTATATTTAAAGAATGTTAAATTATAGACTGCCCTGAATGACTAAAAAGGATTATAAGAGTCCCAGCTCCTTTTTCCCGTTCCCAAATGGTTCCTTTTACCTATTAGCGAACAAAAGTAGTAGGTGTACTGCTATCTTTTCAAGCTCTTTAGGCAAATTTCGCAGTGACATAAAATTTTTCCCTTCTGACATACAAGCTATAACTTTATTAACCTACCAACCATAATAGTAGTAACTGGTAGTTAACTTTTTGCTCACCCGTCACCTCTTGATCAGATTTTTTACTTTTTATACATATAACTAGTTAGATTGTACATTTAGAATAAATATCATCATCCTCCGCGAATTTTCTCCACTAAGTTGGGTCGGTTTTCAGTTTAACTACGATACAGCCGAACTTCAATATTTTACGTAAAGCGAATAAGTATATGTATAATAATTTAAGTGTATGAAGAAAATAAATGTAACAACTGTCAGCAAACCAAATAAATTACTCATTTTCCAATAAAAACTCATACAAGACCATCATTACTTTGTTGTATTATACAAACAACACAATTTTTATGAAATTATTCTTGTTTATATAATCGTATAAAGGGGTTTATTTTCCGTAAACAGCGGGCACAAAGGCGTGCATAATTGGATAAAAATGCAAGTTAGTTAACTCACTTTGTATGTGAGAAAACATATGGGAGTTTATTTTGAAAGGTGCCGTTACGGTTCTGATGAAAGGTGTATTTGATGCACTGGTTGATTGAGTTAAGTATATAACTTACTAGAATAGAATGAAACATTCTTTATTGTACACCATATACTTAAATCTTAATATTAATGATAGTGTTAGGTAAAATGGGCGGTCTTATCGCTAAAAGCGATCTCTGCAAGACAACCTTAGGATAGATTTAGTGACTAGAGCTAGTGGTAGCTGTTGGTGTACTACGTATAATTATACATTTAAATACAGACATACTTTACCATATTACATGTCCTAAATAAGGTCCCCAAAACTCCCAAGAAAAACAACATTCCTATGACGGAGAAGATTGAATTTGGTTTAATTAAAAGCAAATTTACAACTATACGCTGGAAGGTACTTAAACGCTCATCTCATTTTAAAGAATTAGATAGAAAGATCAAGTCTCAAAATAAATAAGTTCTAGTGAAAATTGATACAGCACACAATAATTTGCAATTGTATAAAATGGCAAGGGTGAAGCATCTACAATGAGTGCCTTTATACTATTATATAATATGTCATTAAAACAACTACGGTTTCACTCAGTGTATTAGACAAGAATGACACGTATTGTACAACGGGCACGTTCACATCAGTAGAATCGTGTAATTCTCACTAACTCGATAAATACGTGGGTTACCGTACAAACCGCAGTGAGCTTTAACCAGATTACTAGGACGCTTCGTACTTCTGGAGCTGACTGAATCACTCATAGTTTTGACTGCTAATTATGCAGCTGTGTGAATTATGTATTGCACACAATATTCTGCATACAAATCGGAACAGGTTTGAACGCCATGTCTACAGGACATGAGCGAATAAATTTTTCATTGGGAGTATAATACTTTCTTGTGATAAATATACTATATTAAGAAATAATTAAGCAAGTCACATCGAACTTCTGGACCTGAATACGGGATGGAAAGGTTACTATACACCGTGACTAAGAAAGATGTGTCCTGGGATTTTTGTTTGGGGAATCCCGTGTGATTAGCAATTTTGTGTTGTTTCCGGGTTCTGTAAGATTTTTACAACCGACTTCAGAAGATCTTGTCTTGTTTCTGTTGAAGTCTATACTTCATAGAGCTTCCTTCCTCCCCATAGAGCTCTAGTCACCATAGGGTGACTAGAGCTCTATGGGGGAAGATAAGATTAGCAAGAAAAACACGGTGAACGGGATCTAATGCGATTACGTAATAGGTATTACATACCTCTGAATTGCTTCACGTTTCGTCATAGTTGAACTAGCCGTGGTCACAAGCTGACTATTCAGAAGTAATACCTATTACTTCATCGCGGTAATTCCCGTATACATAACTATTTATCACGGAAAGCGAAAGTTTGAAAGTCAGTATGACACGGTATACATTTTCTGTACTGTTCAATCGGGCCATTCTACCTTGGTCAGAAACAACACACATATGAGATACAAATAATGTCAATTTCCTTAAATCTTATTAAATGTCTACCCCCTAATCCCTTCACTAGTTTTTGTCTGCGCAGATGACGCAGTGGTTTCAATCGTCTGTTTTAACATTGTGGTGCAAAAGGTGCGGCACAGTAGCATAAATGACTATATTTCATCACTAATAATCATAACATTACGTATTTATTTGTCTATAAGAATCATTTTGTAGCTTGCTTTCAGTAGGTCTTGTTTTGCGTAGACTTAGAAAATAATGTTACAATATTAAATAAATAATTAACTTTAAAAAAAATTGTCACCGACTTCAATGCGCTCAAAACATGATTAATCAATGATTTGCATGTATAAGGCGCAATAAGCTATATTCTTCATCCCTTGATTTTCTACCCTTAGACGTGGATTTTGTTAACATTTAAACGTGACCAACCTCGAAAAATGTTTTTTAAATTAAAAAAAGACTTATTGAAATCGGTCCAAAAAGGGTTGGAATATATCGCGTAACATACACACAAAAAAAAAGTCAAATTGAGAATCTCCGTCTTTTTAAAACATTCATTCATAAACAAGCGCATAATATACGAAAATAGACGCGTTCCCTTTATCAAAAACACGGTCCCCCGAGGTCCGAAGTGGAATTTCCATTCGCCCAATAAGAGAGCGCGAATATCTTATCTTATATTAGAAGTGACGTGACCCATATTGTTTTTATCGCGTGGAGACCTCCATGGGGGTATGTATAGAAGATTTTATGAATATCAAATTTTAAATATGTCTGTTTATATAGAGTTGAGATGGTAATGGTAATAATAACGAACTGTTTCAACGTCTCACAGGAAGCTCCACATTTGGAAAAGGGAGATTTGACAGTGTAGGTATATACAATTATATGTACGAAAGATGTAGGTTGCTATTTTGAAAATCACGATAATACATAGATACATACATATGTATATATTTTTCACATAATTTATGTATTCGTTCAATTTATTAAATTTGCAGATAGCAGGAAGTATACTGATATCTAGCCTATTATTAAAGTTTATTAACTACAAAACGGAAAAATATTTACTATCTTTCTTATGTCTGTGTTGTGGTGGATAGGCTTTGGTGTAATTTCTGGAACGGATTTCTAGGGGTAAATATTTTTTGTTCTTTTCATCATAAGGTGATTCCGTGGTAGAAGTTCTCGATTTTACTTGCGTATGGGCTTGTTTGTAAAAGTATAACAAACATGCCTGTAAGATGGTAATAAATTACCCCACGTGGAAATATGAATACAGATGTATTTGCAATACATATATAATAAATGTGTACATAAATACAATAACCACCTGTTTCATGTGATTACTCTGGTAACGAAACTTAACTAATATTATTAATATACTAATACACACAACACTCCAACAACTCTTATTAATTTAAAATTATTACTGTTTTAATATCAGTTTATAAATTTCGTAAATATGTCGATACTTTACAAATATTGATCGACATACCTTTAGGGTAAACCAAAAACCATTCACCAACAATATTAATATCCGATATCCAAACTATTAAATCCGCAATTTTCTCGAACAAATAATTTGTTGGCCCTACAGGTAATATTGACCAGATAATAGTTTGTTCAACATTTTCATTCGGCACTGTTCAAATCCCAAATTGATCTGTTTGGGGCATCACGTGCACATCAAAGTAAGTAGGTTTGTAGTTCAAGCCAATAGGGCCCTTCGTGTATAAATCATTTATACTTTGGGCTAGACTGTTTGGTGTACGGTATGAGAGGAGCGATTTCTTGGACTTTGGATTTTGAAAGTGGATTGTTTGTCGTTTTAATAAAGTCTCTAGTTTGAGAATGGAACTTTCCTACCATAGTAATCGTTGGTTCTCCAGACTATAAGACCTCGTTATTATTTAAAGCGGTGGAAAGGCTCTTTATTAAAGTCTTTGGGTGATGCTTATATTTAGAAGTGGACGGCCCTTGCCTACATGTTTTGTTTTTAATTGTCAAGAGCAAACGCTTCAGGATTTCATATTCAAAATTGGAGATTTTGTTTCCACTTCAGTGAAGCTTCGAGCGCGTATACAATTATATTTCACTAAAATAAGAACAAGTGGCAGTGCTTGAATTGTCTTGTTCTTATTTTTTCACATTTTTTGTCTTTTGTCACATTTTTTCTTCTTGTCGGCAACAGTTATATCGGCGTCTCCAATATTACACCATTTCTGCAACTCCATTAAATTGCAGAATATCAAGCATTCCCTTTCTCGTGAAAAACAAATCCACGATACACTCTCTAACTAGATGATCGGGTATATATAGTTTGATCTAATCACTATCACCATATCATCTTGGTAAATTTCACAGAAGTAAAGTTTTTATTGTTTTCGTATGAGTTCCTGACAGTTAAGTGAATCCTAGAAATCATTAAAGGCATTTATAACCATACGGTATTGTGTGATGTTATTGATTAATGGATCTGAAGATATAAAACCTTCAATTACAATATGAATGTTTTCAGAGGTTTTATGATCACCACATGACCCTTCGCCTCAATCAATTCTTACGTGATGACACATAAATAATAGATTTGACTGGCCTGTTGGTCTAGTGTTAAGTGATCCTGACTGCTAAGCATGACGTCGTGAGTTCGATTCCCACCCAGGACAAATAAGTTTGTGAAGAGCATGATCATTTGTTCTGTGTCTGGTTGTAATTTATCTAAAACTAGAAACCCATCCCGGCTTCGCACGAGTACCTAGTAGAGACATCTACAACAATCATCATCATATTTAAACCAATTTACACAAAACGTTAACAAATTATACACCTAAACCTTCCTCATGAATCACTCTGTCTATTGGTGAAAATCGCATCAAAATTCGTTCAGTAGTTTTTCAGTTTATCACAAACAGACCGACAGACGCGGCAGGGGACTTTATTTTATAATATGTAGTGATAGTGATATGTATATATTTAGAAATATATAAGTATGTTTATCAGCAGTCTGGTTACCATAGTACAGGCTCTTCCTAGTTTGGGATCAGACGGCCGTGTGTGAGATGTGTGAAGTTATTATTAACATTATTTTATTGAAATAACTCACTGATTGAGTAAAATGACTGCACTGTAAGGGATATTGTGTAGTAGATTTATAAATTGAATAAAAAAGTTATTCATTGATAGTTGCTCAAAGTTCAGATGCTTGTGAAGAACCATTTTCACCCGGGTCATGGTCACTACTAGGCTGCTAAGGGTGATGTTAAATATCCTTTAATCTAAAGCATCATACCAACAAATGCAAAGACAACCAAAACGAGTAAACTCTTTAGCTTTACTCTTTTAGTATTGATTTCTAAATTCCAATAATCTATTCGTCGGAATATTTGCATATTGGTTTTTTTAGTGACATAAATAGTCCATTTAGAATTCATTTCCTTCTATAACTTGGACCAATTTCTAAGTATAAAAAAGGGTCCAATAATCAATAAGGAGTTTAATCCCGCGGGCAGCGACCGCCGATCTCATTGGCCGGCACAAATTGACAGACGGACAGTGGGGGAAAAGTACTCTACAAAGATATTGTTCTTGACTGGATATCGTAAATACTTATGTTTGTTTGCTACCTACGTACTACGTATAAAAACGAGAGTTAACGTTATTTTTATGTCTTTATAATTCTAGAGCTGAAATAAGGTCATCCATATGAATAGAATATTGCATGTGACTTCTGTTCAAATTGGGAAACCGAACAGAGATAATACCTCCACTCTACGTAAGTCCCCGATCAGATAGCATTAATAGCGTCACTTTTGCTCGTGAGTAAGATTGCAAGTTGATGTCATTACAAGTTGGTATAGCATATATGTAGAAACCCATAATCGCTTACCTTTAGGTAGGCCATGATACTTCTCGAACATAGTTGTACAAAAAGATCAGCGCTGATAGGGCTATCAAGTCATCCAGTCCTTTTTATACTGAGTTGTATGTATGTATGAATATGGGGCTTAGGAAATACTGCATATTGTTGGATTGTTTTGCATCCCTAATTTCTAAACAATAGCTCATCCAGTGACCCTTAGTCTGCCGCCGGCGGTCGAAAGGTCCACTGGGAGCGAGCAATATCATTACGCGTTCGTAACGCGCAAGATTGTTTTGACACATGACGCCCCGCACCGAAGCGGCACACGTGTGTTTCTTTTGTTTACTGTCGTTTGATGTTAAGTCTTCTAGGGAAGGGAAAACAAAGAAACAGTTTTGTTAAATTAATAAAATGATTAAAGCAATATTTGAAGACCTTTCACGTGTACTTAGGATAGCACCGGCTAGTCTTTTGCATAGACGATTTAATAATATTAGTGGTCGAAAAGAGTTCGAAATTTGACGGTGGTGCAATAAATAATTAATTACAATAAAGCTCAGCGTTGAAGGAAAAAAAATAACATTTTTTATTAATGATAATACTAATTAAAGCTCGTCACTAGGTGCTAAAAATCATAAAGAAAATTAGTTAACAAAGAGAGGAGTAAAAGGCACTGAACTATATTGTCTTTGCATACTTGTAGGTACTAGAGATAGCCTGGTGGTCGAAATTCAACCATAATTATAAATTGAACTGTCATTGCTATGTTTTCCGAACCGTGGCTGGTCAACGTAAGTAGCCATCGATTTTTTTCAATTTGTAACACATATCTATTGTCAAAAAAAATATCAATGTTCACTTCTTCAATAAACTTAAGTATTCTGGATTCACGTTCCTATCCGTTTGCGAAATTTTCCTAAAAATGCGTAAAAAGAGTTCTCTTCGCATATTAATATGAATATATAATAAAAGATATGAATATATAATAAAATATATAAATATATATAAGATAAATATAAATATAATATATTTAAGAAAATATTTCAAATGTTTTCATTTGAATTTCGAAAAGACGATTTTTTTTGTACAACATTACACCTGAACAGAGCTCGTACCAAAACATTTACCTATTTAATTTCCCTAACAAAAACAATTGCGTTACCCGCATCACTAAATGTCAAAAGTGGCGCGTCTTATCGTCCTAACACTGACGATGCGACAACGACACTTTTTGTCCCTGTCTTACATTCCACAATCCAGCTTACCTGGCTCTTTGAATTGCAAATTTAACTCGAACTCGAACTATTTTTTATTCCAAATTCGAAAAAAGTTCGTAGTCTATGATTTTGATGTTTCGAAAGACATGTTGTACATGCCGCATTTGTAATGGGTCTGAAGATTTCGTTTGAACTGTACTTTTCGATGTTCCACGTCGGGTCACGTACGATTACCATATATATAAATATGTACATATGTATGCAGGCATATATGCGGGGTCACCTATGAATAAGGTAGAAGGTTCAAAGAGTAAAATATTCATTGACAATTTTGATCAGCAAAAAATACATGAACTTTTACATAACTTAAAAGGCGTACAAAATGTTAAGAGCTACTTATAATAAATTTTTATACACATAGTTATAGTATATTTCCAGTTGTTGATATGAATTTATCGAATACCTTAACCTTGAAATAAGAAGAAGTAAAATAAATTTATAGAATGTAAGACGATAACTAATATTTATGAGAAAATGAAATAATAAACTTAAAAGACAATAACCTAGAGCCTAATTAAAGTTCATAAAAAAGGACGCGCCATTATGCTATTTTATCGACTAAACAGTTCATCTTACTTTAGGAATTAAAAATGTTTTTTTTTATCCTGAAGAAGTGGCAAGAGTCTAACTCTTGAAATTTAACTCTAATTTCATCTATAAAATTAGAGTTAAATTTTGCAAATTTGAATGTTTATAACTATAGTAATAAAAATTTAACAAAAGCATAACGTTTTGCTACACTAGAAATAGAAAAAAGAAACGAGGAAGACAGATTCGGAGGTGGGAAGACGAGATAAAGACGATAACAGGAATACTATGGACAAGGAAAGCTCAAAACCGAGTAAAGTGGAAAGAAATGGAGGAGGCCTTTGCCAATGTTGGGCAAACGGACGAAGTTGTCAATGTCGATTTAACTTAAGTTTGTTAATTGTAAATCTTCTTTTTGCGTCTGAATAAAGGCTATTATAAACTATAGTAATTGTATTTTAAAAAACTTCATCGCCATATTTATTTCTCTTACCTATGATACAATGATTCTATTCTTATTAAACATTAGCAGCGCCCCGCGGTTTCACCCGCGTATGTCCCGATCCCGATGGAATATCGGGATAAAAAGTACCCTTTGCGTTAATCCAGGTCTCCAGCTATCTACATACCAAGTTTCATCGCAATCGGTTAAGTGGTTTTTGCGTGAAAGAGTAACAAACATCCATCCATCCATCCATCCATCCAAATTTTCACATTTATAATATTAGTGGAATTATCTGTTAATTACGTTCACCGTAAGTCGTAATTCTTGACCAATATAAGCCCTTTCCACGAATAAGGTCCAATATTGTAAGAACTTTAGGAAAAGATTCTGTATTGTAAAGTTAAAAAAAAGTACCTGGATCATTAACCACATATGCGGTCTTCTTCGACTATCATTAATCATTAGTCTCGCAGTTCCACCGCCATTATCACAATGAAAACGCCAAACATAATTTTAATGTGACCATCAAATTACCGATGCGGGAAATCGATTCATAATGAATTGATTGACTGCTATTTTGACGACGATTCGATTATCTGGTTCTACCGATTTATTTTAAAATTCGGTTCGACCGGAAAATGAGTTGCGTTGATTTTAATAATTTAGTGTTTAACATCATATGAATTCGTGATAGATTTAAAAATGATTCCGGTTTATTAATAGTAACTAACGTAAAATATTTGTATTGTTATATATCGTTTATTATTTCAGTGTTTTAAACAAGGCAGGACACAGACGATTATTGCTTCAGGAGCGATTTAACTGGTCCAGGACTTCCACCCTCCAGAAGATCGTATTTACACCACCCTGTTAACGTGCTGGCTTTTTCTGCTGGTGGTTTACAGTACCCAGAAGATTCTTGTAAAAAATATATATATATATATATACATTTATACATATATATTTATATATATATATACATATATATTTTTTTTACAAGAATTGCTCGTTTAAAGGTATTAGATTGTATACAAAAACTAAAATAGTAAGTTACAACTAATAAAAAGATCGCTAATATGTGCAGATCGCTAATGTGTGGCTATATTGTTAATCTTACCGAAGGACGACAAAACGACGTAGGAAACGACGTTATACAACAGCCGTTGAAGGAATTTTCCTACTCAGAATACTACTCTTTTGGCATACCACCAAAAAGATCCATCCACGTCTATATTATAAGTGATTTATCGCACACTATGGCTAAACTATTTAAGAGTTCTGCATGTGCCTGGAGGCTAGTGTTTTAAGCCCTAATCTACGATAGTGGGAAAATTTAAAAAATAAATATAGATTTTAAATTTCGAACAATCCCTAGCTATAAAATTAAAGGATCGTCCCTGATGTGATTTCTGAATGTTCAAAGTAGTGTAATTCTTGTTCGAAATTTGAAATTTTGAATTTATATCTCTTTCTAGATGTGCCAGGTTCATCTCAAAATTTTATTCTCGTCACACGCAGGACTCTTACACTTACGAGTATAGACAATACATAGACGGTTATTAATTATTTATATTATCATAGAAGCATAGGACGCATAAAGTCGGAATGCAGTTAAATGCAATATCTCTAAATATAACTTTATCGTTGTTACTAGAAAGCGAGAAATTCGTTGAACTGCTTACACAATACTAACGATAGATCTTAGATATATATTTCAAAGCAGTTTGTATTATTATTAACGAAATAACCCCAAATACGTAATCATTGAATAATGATATATTGTCGTGAAATCACTCGTAATCCGAACTAATATTATAAATGTGATAGTAACCTTGTCTGTCTGTCTGCTGTTACACTTTCACAACTTAGGGTAAGTTGAACTGATCGTAATTCGAAATATGGGTGTATTGTGAATGAAAGATAATATTATATGCAAGCGGCGGTAGCGTAATGGCTAAGGCGTCGGACTTGCGATCAAGAGGTTGCGGGTTCGAACCCCACCCAGTACTCTACCATCGTGAACCCACTCCTAACACAAGCATTTAGCTTAGCTGAAGGGGTTAACAAGAATACTAGTAATGTGCAACCCACGTTGCTCGTATTCTTAAAAAAAAAAACTAGTCTATATTTGCTGTAGGTTTTGTGAATTTAATCATAGTCGCATGAAAGTATACCTAATATAAAATACTTACTCTAAAATAGGCGATTTCTAGTGTAAATGCACATTTCTAAACAAGTTCTTATTATTTTAACATGAATCTTTGTTTATATTATTTTAATTGTATATATAAATGGGCGTTTCTGGAAAAAAATACAATCTCGACAGTTATTATCTATAGTGTCATTTCTGTTACGACATAACTGAGAATTTTCAAATTCAGTCTCGTCTTTTTGAAATGAAAACTTCTTTAGGCACGTTGTGCACTTTTGCTATGAGGAAAAAGTACTGAACTCGTGACCGTCACGCTAATAATACATATATAATTATATTGAGTTCTGTCAGCTCCTTATTAATTAATCTTTGAAAATATAATTGGTTCAATAAAGTACTTATTGCATGCGCAATTCATATGGTAAAATAAACAAGAACATTATTGTAATTAAGGTGAACATTTATAACGCCTGTAGTGCTCAATAGCGAAAACCTTTATTCAAAATTTTGTCCGAACGTAAGTCAGTTTCATGGATGTCACTAGTAGATGGCATCACTTTCTTCAAAAATTAACACTTCTGATCGGCAACTCGCAATTATTTTTTAACAATTTTTTAACACAACTATTACAATTATTTGAAACAAGGCATTTTTGAAGAGAAAACTTCTTTAGACACGTTGGGCACTTTTGGTATAGGAAAAAGCACTAAACCCGTGTGACCGTCATGCTCAGATACATATTTATACCGATGTGTTTGAGTGTGTGTCTGTATACTAATTATATGTATACTATATGTGTAGGTTATGTTTTCACGTGCAGTCTTTTGACGTGCAGTCCTACGACTGGTAGTTTTTTTCTATAATAACAAACACAAATCTGCACATATTTCAGCGCTCTAAATTATTAAAATATTGACTTCAACATTCTGTGGCACATTGTATACAAGCATGAGCCATTAAAAAAACTATAAGATCATTAAACGAAGTCTCCGTAAAACTCTTCAACACAATCTGTTGCACCTGCATCTAGTTACCGCGTCACTTATCACATTAACCATGCTGCCGCCGCGTTGGTAATTGGCGCACGCGTAAATAAAATAAACACGACACAGCCGGCCGACGCGACGCGTCGCTCGTGTAAAAGTATGGGTTAAGCGTACTCGTTTAAACGCGTTGCAGTGTGATTACTTAGTATTACCTGCGGTGAAATTAGACTTTATCGATACCTCTATTTTTCCTTCTTCTACTTCAGACTGCTTTTTTTTGTTTTTTTGCTAAATTGGTAGTGTAAAAATGGTATAAATAAAACGATTTTTCTGCCACCATGTGGCAAAAAATGATATGACCCGCCGCGAATAGTAAGTGGTGGCCGTAGTTTGCCAGGATGTCGATCGCATGTTCAGAATATTTGTAAAACCTTTGTACTTGGTAGCGTTTTAAATAGAAATGCCGTATGTCAGAGCTTTCGATATACAAAGTAACGATTATGTGTATTTCATTTAGTTAACCGTCGAAGGAGCTTGCCCAGTCTTAAAGACCGATGGTCGATTGGAACGTGAAACGTGCCCAACAGACAGACCGCTAATGCCATAAGACAGCGGGCTAACGAGGCGCACTGCGGGAATAGCAACTGGAATCCAGACACATGCCAGACGTACTGCGTAGGTATTTGAGTTGAAACAATATATTCGTGAAAATTGTCTTAGAATGGACTTTGCCTGATATGAATACAGAGAAACGAGATAAGTTTGTTTGGTTATAAATGTTAGGTTTGACAAGATTTTGATCGTTTTTTTTTAAAAAGGTGTTCCTTAAGAAAGTTTAAATATTCATCCAAAAGTTAGTGCTGTTTTTTTTTTGTGACAGGTGGCCAATCTCTGTCTAGGATTCTAGTTTGTCTTTAGGACACACCTAGACTAACATACGGCAGAATTTATTATTTGAATCTCCAATTAGAGGACTTAATAATAACAGCAGGAGCGTTATTTTTGCAAAAGTAATGCAAAAATAATCCTTACGTCCTTGTTAATTTTCATAATTTCGAAAACGTACCTATGTCATTTTGTCCTTCTTTCGAGCAAGAACAAATTTCTTTTCAGGCGGATTTAGTGTAATGGGTAAGTAAAGGCTTGAGAGTCTTCAAAACTATATTTTGCCGAACACAATTTGACAGTCCGAAATCCCAAAGAGTAATGTTGCGGGTGTTATACAAGTAAAAGGTAGCCGTTACTCGAGAATCCGGGAATCAGTAATATCATATTTAAAGGCAACAAAAACAGGATATTTAAACAACATTCCCATTATCTAACTACAGCTTTTACAAAGTCTTTTAGTAAAAGACATTTAATAGCTCGGTCGTTAAGTCCATTACCAACATTGTTAGGTTAACTTCGATAGCTGTATAGGATATTTAAGACGCACTTAATGTGACAGAAATCAGGCCACGCATTATCTGCTAAGGGCCTGGCTAACGACCTCTTTTATCGGCCTGTTCGAACACAACCTGTTGTTCCGGCCGTATGAGGATAATCTATCTATACAAAGGTTTTTGCGCAGGAATATCGAATTAAGGTCAATGTATTTATAGCTATCTATTAGAGCGAGTTTCATACTATTATATTCAAGCGCAGAGGATTTCTCCGTCGAATATGAGAACCTACTGCAGAAGAATATGTAGTAAAAAAACAATGGTTTAAGAGTACTTTACTCGTTCTTGTTTATTTTTTCTAGAGAATAGGGTTGGCAAAACACAAGTGGCACATGAATCAACTGCTTAAAGTTCTAATCTTAAACTAAATAAAATATGCTGAAATGAATCGAGTAGAGCAGAGTTGTGATGAGATAAGGTCGATTCACAGGGCACAGAATAATAAACGATTAAATTCAGTTAACCCAACCAGAACCTTCCGTTTAAAAATACAAAAAAAAAGTTACGCTGTAAATTAAATCTTGAAAATTACCGCACAATACAGAAATAACACTTTCATGCAGTATACATGAGAATAAAAACGATCCATAAGCGGCTGTTATCGCTTTAAAGCAACTGCATCGTTAAGAAGCTCATTAGCGAAAGATCATCAGTTGTCTCATTAGACGCACCCAATTAGAGTGTTGCTTAAAGCGCTCTTAAATCATTGCTCCGTGAGTCCGTGAGACTTGCACCGTTATTATCGCAAATTTACTTTCAAGTGGGTACTGCAGTTAAACTGTTAATATTGGTTCCAAGTTTGAATTCGTCTCTAAAAAAAATGTTTATTTGTTAATTTGATTTTAGTACGATTTGTTGGTAATATTTGTTCTTTAAATAAAACCTTTATTCATCGTTACTTTTTTTTGGGCAGATCTTGGGCATTTTCAGTCAACTGTTTTAATTGGTCAATTGCTAACTAATGACGATATCATCATTATCGGCCAGTTTAACAATATTACAGAATTTTAATTGGCCAATTATTTTATGTATTTTAACTGTAAACACTTTAATTTACAAATTTAAAATTCTCTAAATATCTACCGGTCATAGTATAGTTCTTCATTTAAGTATATAATTTAATGGAGAAACCTTGGTGTGTTGTAACCAACATCAAAAAAAATCAAATTCCTATAGTGAACAGGATGTGTATGGCACGCCATAGACATGTTGTGAAGACAAAACTAATTCCAATAGTCTACTAATTCCAAAACGTTGGACTTACCTTCCCAACTCCAGTAGGCTCTTTGACTCCTAGTCGTCGTAGTAACGCCGGCGGCGGAGGTGGTGGTATTCGATGCAACGCCGCACTGAACCCTCCAGCGGTCGTCGAGTCGTCGCCTCGTCGCCGTCTCTCTCGATGAGGAGAACCTGTACTGCATTTTGTAGATGATGTTCTGAAACAATAAAAAAAATTAAAAACTAGTTCAAGTCAAAAAAAAAACAAAATTATCTTTGAACTTTACACACATGGAACTAACGGTTATGAATTACACCAATCTTAAATTAGCTTTGACAATGTTATAGAAACACACTTTTTCATAGAAACTATACTGAACTAGAAACTATAGTTTTTGAGGTGATAAAAATAAACTAATTTGACTTGTCTATCTAACCGTATTAATTACGTAATTGAATTTAGAATAACAGAATCTCTCAAAAAAATTTGAACTTAAATTCCATTATTCAATATTCAAAAAACATTCAAATGGCTTCGTAAGGCCAACTTGCTTTTTTATTGCATCGTCATGATTGTAACCTTACTCAGTGTAGGTAAAATAGAAAGGAATTCCTGTCTGGCGTCTCAACCGAATACCGGAAGAAATGACTAAGCAGAAGTTTAATTATAATAACAGTTTTGTTTTATCCTTATTCAAAGTCGGCCTTGAAATATCCTAAAGCAAATGTATAAGTAAGTTAGTTAAGTCAATAACTTTTATTTAACTAAGTATGAGTGGCGCTAGTAAAGAAAAATGCTACCTGAAGTTAAATATAGTACATAAAGATCTGCTGTAGCATCCATGACGACGACTCCAGGAACAGGTGCGTTCTTAAGCAAGTGGTGTAAGCACAAAGATAGAAGCTTTGTAGCAGCAAATCCGGTTTTTAAATAAAATAATGGAGCATACACAATTTTTTTATACTTCTAAGGTTCGAACTAGCATGCGATGTACCTATTTATAATCTTGAGTCTTTAGTCTCGGTATAAATATAAGGTCGATCGATGATTATCTTCGATTCCAAAATGACAAGTGGGTTTGCACCTCTACGCCTTAGAAGAGATTTCGTTTTTTTCTGTGTGTTCTATCTATTTAGTGGTTTTTTATCTTGCCTATTTAGTGGTTTGTGTTCTCAAATCATACTTTTAATAACAATGAAATAAGTGATTTAATACAATCACTTAGGAATAATTAATCGTTGTTAAATAAATTGCCTTTTAAAAGTCCCTAGAAATTCGCAGCCATAATCATAACTGTTATAGCTGAAGTTTTGTGTAGTTCAACTATTAGATAAAAAAGAAAACTGTTAAAACCGGCAAAATCTCTGAAACCCCTCGAATAAAATCTCCACCTCCGATCATATTTCATACATTTTCATCCAAATAATTGAAAAATAACCTAAGACCATTTATAACGGGCCCCGTCCGTTACCGAAAAGAACCGAAAACTAAGGGAATCGGAAATAAATGCGTTGTACGTGACGTCTCGACTGACCTTTTTCCATTTTTGAAAAATTCACCTCCACGTCAATACCGGAGTTGTGTCGGTGCATAACGGATGTAGACAAACGGTTCCGGTATGTTTGGAATAAACAAATGAGTGTAAAGTGCTCGTGTTTTATATTTTGTTTACCAATTTCGGAGGCTCTAAAAGAGAGACTTTCACAATATTATTGGTTGGTGCTGGTACAATATTTTTACGAAATTTAATTTTGATTTTTTGATCAATTTATTTTGTATATTTAAGTATAATATAGCATAAATATGGATATATAGAAACATTGCCCAGGACGCATTGCGACGCATTGCAATGCGTCCTGGGCGATGTAAGCGACGAAGTCTTTTGAAAACCCGAAGTGAGAGTTTCCCATCTCTCGAACATTTTTTTTCTCCAGGTGTCTCTCAAATTCTATTTATGTCATGGTTAGGCTTTTGACAAATACAAATGCTTTGCAAATAAAATTTTTTTAACAAACAACTTAATTTAAACATATACTTATTTGAACATTTTGTTAAAAACTTAAATAAGGAACACGAAAAACCGTTCACCAATCAATTGATAAATACCAAAGAAACCCAATACCGTTTTCAAAACAAATTTAAAACATCCAACGACATTCCTTGATCGATGTCTCAATAAACACGAGGTTCCAAATTCAAAAATGCGGCTCGAATTCTTTGACTTTTTTTGTCGCGCGTCTACATCCAACTGTAAAGGGGGTTGCACACGGGCGGGTGATGGATGGCGTTTACGTGTCGACTGACGACAAGGCCCGTATTTTATTTTAATGCTACCGGCGTTACACCCGCTCGAAGAGGCTTAAAATTGAAAATTCTTAATGTCTAGCTGTAGAGAAAATAGTGAATATTATATGAATTATGAAATATTCAGGATGCGATGTTGGGTATCGTGTCGTTATGTACTCATAAAAATATTTCTACGAAAACGTGAATAAATTTTGGGTATTTGCTCTATTTTTTGATAGAAATGACTTGTATAAAAGTGTTGTTTGCAATTTGTATATTCCATTTTTAAGTAAATTTGGCATATTATGTTTTCTGTGTAAACTTAAATAATATATGTTAACCATGAACAGGTTAATGCCAAGCTGTAGATTATTTTGTAGTCAGTTAATACAAACTCAAAATACAAAAAAAAAATAGTTACCGTTCCAAATTTAAAAAGACGTCTAAAAACGAACAGTGCACGGAAATACTAAGAAAATCGTACACCCCTACATACTTGTGCACCTCCCTAGCGTGATGTGGTCGCGTGTCCTCCAATACTTTATTGTTCCTAACTATTAACATTCTTCTAGTGGATTGTTTAGATAGCTCCTACGTACACCTCCCGCTGCGTCTCGACGCCTAGTACTTAGAAAGTTTTTAGATCAATTTCTTTAATAAAGTGCATTTACAAATTCAGATTAATGACATGTTTTTAACCGACTTCAAAAAGGAGGTGGTTCTCGAGTCAACCATTTGTGAATCGATTTCAATCATTCTTTTTCAATTGATTTGGTTATAATCAAGGTTGGGCCTATTTAAATTTGATGAAAATATTCTATCTCTAAAGTTGATAATTAAGGTATGAGCAATATAGCTTATTACAATTAATCGATGATGATTTAGGCTCAATGAAGTCGGTGATACTTTTAAAAAAAAGTTAATTATTATTAATAAATAGACATTGTATTGCTCATCTTCATTACTAGTTGAAATGTTTGTAAGTACAATAACGAAATGGCACGCCATCTTAAAATACATAGTAGTTATTTTTGCAACATTACAAATTTTATACAAGTATGGTGGCAAAAAAGCCTAATGCACCACTGACGCAACATTAATTGTAACATCGTTAGAGGGCGTACCCTGGTGACATACACTACAGACCAGCATAAAAGGACGCAGGAACTATACTTAGTTACATTAAATATACCTACCTCTCCCGGCCATAGGTCTCAATTAGAGATACCGTTAGGTATAATTACGTCATCGGCGGGTTCTATACCAAAAAAAATTTTTGAAGTGAAAACCCATTTAGCGGCGTTGTGCACTTTTGGGGATGGGTAAAAAATGAGACGTGACCTGATCGAAAATTCGTAAGACGGAGCCGAGTTTCTTATACTTATTTAAAAAATATAGCATTCGAAATTCAAACATCTATGAGCGGCCCGGAGCGCAGAACTTCCAGTGTACCCTATGTATCATTTAGATATGTTATTACCTACTTTTTATTTTTCACCTCATTAGTGTGTGTGTGCGTGTGTGTGTGCTTGTGTGTGTGCATGTATATGCAAATACATTGTGAAGTTATGTTTTCACTTCTGACATGCAGTCCTATGACTGTTTTTTTAATTGATTTTTTAGAACATCATTCGGTCAGCTGTGAACATATTAGACGCACCTAGATATACCTATGTATTTCCAGTATGTCCACATCAGATCGCGTGCATCAAAGGAATTACACTAATTCAATTGTAGAGTCTGTTTATATATTTACGTTTTAGTATGTTTGTTTTACAATTCATTATTCTCTCTATATAAGCGCTCTCATCTTCATGTGAAGATGTGTTGTGTTTTAAACCTTGGTTGATCTACTTTGAATGTCGACAGGCATATGCCAAACTATTTAAAAATCGAACATGCTACACAGAAAAAAAAACAATTAGATCCATGATATTATGGATATACTTTACAGTGATTTTTTGTCTATGTAACAGCTAGTGTAAAATCTATATATAAATAAGCATAGACAAAAATTAAGTAGCTTTTGTTTTTTTTCGTTTAGTGGCTATTGAGAAATACAATAAAAACTGTAAACAGATCTTTCTTCTTCCTTCGAGGGAGTGTTATTCTTTTCAATAATAATTAATTTATCTATATATTTAGGCATTATGAGAATGCATTCAGACTTTGGGCATTCTCTGCCAGTCAACATTCGGGTGATGTAGTGAAAAAAGTAAGTGGGTGAATTGAAAATATTTATAATCACAGTACAAACCGTAATGAATTACGGGCCAATTTCAGCCTCTGGGTGATCACTGGCATATATAAAACAAATAAGATCTTAACTAAATTGGGAATCTTAATAAGATTCCCGAATTTCCCACTTAACTAAATTGGGAATCTTAATAAGATACCCGAATTTCCCAATTTGTTACTGTCATTATGTCAAATTAAAAATTGTACCCTAGATTTACTATTGACAGACAGAGTTCAGTGACATAAAACATTTACGAATTTGTTTTAAGTATTTATAATCTATTACGAAATTAACAGTTTCAATAAGTAATTTACCAATTAGCAACCTTCTATAGAAAGTTTCGGCACGTTTACGATTTACGTTTCAATTATACAAAAGGATATTCAACTTCGCTTCGATGTCTATTATATAAATAGGACGAACAAACTTATACTAATTGAGTCTTTGACGTTATTAAAATGAAAATTGACCGTTTTAAATAGAACAACTTTGTTATAAAGAAACCTGAAACGATTGTATGTTTGTAAACAGTTTCAACCAGAAGATAATTGTTAAATAATAGTTTGTTCTTGTAAAGAAAAAAAGAAAAATGTTTATTTCAACATAGCACAGTATACATAAATAATAGGTATAAATATCAGTTTAATAGAATATTCAACTTAATACAATATTCAATAGAAATTTTACACACTTAACCTAATAAAAATATGCACTGCGCATATTGTACATATTCTGCAATGAGGCGCCGAATTATTTAGTTACTTTTAAACTAAAGATCACATCTAAAGATTATTTTACTATTTATACTTACATATAAATACAAAATTAATTTTACAGTTGAAACATTTGTCAATAATTGCATCTGTAAATATTTCAGAACATTTTTGTAGTACGTAATGTTATTACAGCCTAAGCTTATGTCAGCCACAGACAAAAAATATAATCATGAAACATGCAGTATTTTGTTGAACAAATCGAACGAATGAAATCTATTACCTACTCTATGGTTTTTTTTTAAGATGAAGATCTTCGCAATTAACAAGTTCACTGTAAAAGACTTGTTTGAATCTGTTCAGCGGCAGCCATATAACCTATTTTTGCAATGATAATGATCTCGACAAAAAGAAAATCTAAAAGTGCTTTGCTCATGAGAACAATTATTTTTCAGATTAATTTCACTAGTATCTAAAAGGGAAAGTCAAAGGCAAAAGATCAAAAGATCTAGAGGTGGGCATCCCAAGCGTTGGTCAGACCAGATAGAGAAGGAGCTCGAGATGTCTGTCAGCGCCGTACTTCACCAGACTACGGAACGCGACCGATGGTAACAGTTGGTTGACAAATTCGGCCAAAGAATCACGATCCTCTGAGGGAGTGACAAAGAAAACAGTATCTATACTTTAGGTCTTGCAAGCTTAGTATGCATTTTTCATTAGGTATGTTTTTTCAAAGTTTTACAGTCCAGTCTTCCGAAGACAACAGCGGAATATTTCAAATGTGCGAGTTTTATTTTTGTTTTGTAACTTAAGCCTTCAAATGATTCAAAGGGGATGTCGGTTAGCATGAAAATAGCAACCTTTGTTACTTACGAATATTTTAAACATTCGTGATACATACGTATACAGTTTTTGCCAAATTTAATTACAAGAGCTTATGAGCTTTAGCCGTGATGGGGTAACATGTAAGTAGACAGACGGCGTTCCTTTCACAATGTATACGAAGTTGTTTCGAAAGTTTTTTAGCAGCGATATTTTTGTTTGTGGGTTTATAAGAAATCGAAAATTAAATTCAATATAAACATCCTAAAACCACAGGAATTATGTAAAGATCAATTATAATGTAATAATCATAAATTTTAAATTTAAAACACCCCTGACTCGAAAATCCCTTCAACGATTACAAAATGCCTTACATAATTTTGGGAAAGAGCTGATACTCTTACACTGCTGGACCGATATTAACCAAACATAGCTAAGAACCACCGCAAGGAAACTGGCTTTCAAATGAAAAAAAACCGCATTGAAATCGGTTCATCCGTTTGAGAGTTACGATGCCACAGACAGACACACACACACAGACATCGACATCAAACTTATAACACCCCTCTCTTTGCGTCGGGGGTTAAAAACATTTTCTTCAGAACTAATCGGTCAATATAAACAGTGGTAACACACTACGCCCAAGTTTATATTTTTTTTGCAAACTTCAATAGGTCAACTTTTCCCTATATGTCAAAGCAATTTTTTTAATATTATACAGATTGTTACAGAGAGGTGTAAACATATTTTAGGGTCGTATATATACTAGCCCCTGTAAATAACGAAAAGCGCAAAAAATTTTAGGAAAATTCTTGATTTTTAATACATTAATATTATTCTGAAACTATCAATTTGTCAATTTTGACTTGAAAATTGACTGATAAAGGTAATATTTCGTAATAGGGAAGGCTGACGTGAATGAAAATTATTGAAAACCAAAGATGTTGGTGGCATTTTTCAGAAAATGGCTGCATTAAAAACAAAATCATTGAAATTGACATGAAAATTCATAATGTGTTGTTTAGAAATGTGCACCTACACTAGGTACACACTATTTTTTTAAATACTAACTTTTAAACTTTCGCGTTCTATGATATAATTATGTATATAGACGGTATGTAATACTTTTTCGTGATCGCGTTAATTCCCGTTTAAATACATCATATTTTTTTTTAAACTTAACCAACTATTTGTTTCTGTAACACACAATATTCTATACATATATACAGAATATATTATGTACATATAGCTACGAAACTATAAACAGTAACTAGAACCACCAGCCAGTTTTTTTAATAAAAGCAATTTTATTCAGTTTTCGATGTTCACTTAAAAGAAATCACATCGAATAGGAAGTAGAGAGAAAGATCTTGCTATTTCAAAGGATGTTTATATTGCGCAGATACCGTTGATTTCACGGGCCGGCGGCCGCGACGGAAACAATTCTGGAAAGGTCGCCACTTGACATTTGATAGAATGCCCTCCGAAGCATGAATAAGCCTATGAGTTTAGACTTAGCCCGTCATGTCGCTTTATTATTTCCTTGCCGAATTTTATGAAAATGTTTCCTTCGTAATATTCGTTTTCAATTTTCTATTGTCATCTGATGTTGCGCTTAATGTTTTCTATTTGAAAATGTTTTCGAGGTAGAATGAAAAATGGAGTACATCTCATTTTTAGAACATTTCAATAGCAACGTTCTCTGTGACTATTCTTGTAAAAGACATTTTTATATCCGTTCATATTTTATTTATACAACCACAAATGTTTGTCTAATCTTGTTTTTTTTTAGCATGTTCAATTTTTAAATAGTTTTCTGTCAATGATTACAAGTAAACCAGGCTAGTAACCAGAACTAGATAGTTTTTGAAAACCCACGTCTAACAGCTGCTGACAAGTGAAGAATGCGTGTTCAGATGTTTTGCGAGATTGTCACAAATAGGGCTTGAGAAATGATATATTTCCAGCCATGCGTAGGACATCAACACCTTTGAAATGTAATCTTTTAGTAGGGTATTAATAATGAATAATAATAAAATTTAATTAGTTAAAAGAATAATTTAAACATAGACAATAATACAGGAAACGATAGTCCGAGGAAGTACAATAGGTATACTGGTTTGCAACGTTGTCACCGGTACGCTAGTGAATATATACTGTACCTATCACAGGTGTCAGCGCCTTCCATGGTCGGAGAACAATATTATTAATTATATAGGAACTATTACAATTTATATTATTATAATAATTTACTGTATCACGTAGGCGGAGTAGTATATTGTGATTGCAAATACACTTTCTTAACAATATTAGGTCAGTGTGTGTATGTAATAATAGGGTAGATGGTCATTGGGTTTAATTCCGACCAAATCCTAGTTCAGTAGATCCAATTCAGTTTTAAATAATGCTTGGTCAAGTAATACGCAATTATGAATATGTATATAGATTGTTATCCAACCATTCTTTTAATTTCATTGAGCTATATTTAGGAAAATCATTACTCCGTTCTTTTTTAATAATTTTCTACTTCCTATAAACAGAGTAAACAACAAAATAGCATTATTCCTCAAATCAACAGTTTTCCCCACACGAATAGCGTGACGTTTCCACTAGAAACCACACACAATTAATACTCATAAAACATTTAAACATTGTTACATTTTTAATTCATTACGTCATAATGCCCCTGAATGGCCGCAAAAAACGTTCGTGATTTGAATCGTGGATATTGTCGAGTGTAGTTACCCCCTGCCCCATTTTGGTTGGGGCAAGAGCATGGGGCAGTAACGTCCGAGTCTTATAAATACAGTGGTACGTTGTAAGGACAGTGTATTTTGAGTAAGATAAGTAAAAAAAAATGAGTTAGCTGTTCCTTTCCGCGAAAGATTGAAAAAAGTTAGGTTATATTTTTAAGGAAGCGCACTTTAAATATGTTATTACCAATTATTTTAATATTCAGTAGCAGCTTATTTACTGTAATGTAGATAAGAATTGATCGTGAATTACCCGAGTGTTTAAAAAATCCTAAGTAGACTTTAGCAGACATTCATTGACTATCGTGATGGTGATGGTTTTAATTCTTAAGAGTTCTGCGTTCCTAATTCCTAGACCATTTATTCGAGTAACCAATGTACACAGCCTTAAGTAACATTCAACCAAATTCATAAAGAAGTTAGTTTAATTAAGATGGTAATTTATTATTGAATAATGTTTTAGAATTCGGCAGCAAAAATGTGTTACCAGAGACTAAATTGACATTTTAATTAGACGCAATTTTACCTATTAATGTCAATGGGTGCACTGTGTCAAAAGATTTTTCAGCTGTATTTCACAAGAATTTGTATCTAATAATCTGCAGAAGGCAGAAAAAGCATTTACTTATATAACTTTTTTAAAACACAAATTAACGCCATTTTAAATTATTTGGCGGGAATCGCGTTTGACAGATCCGTATTTTATTTAAGCCACACAGCCAGTTGACCACAGATTATACCCATATGCAAACTTTTCATACATGTCTTCTACGAGTATGTCGTAGTCTTATAGTTACTTGGTATGTTAATTTTTTATTTTTTAAAGTTCGTACTGAACTCCATCATTTATTCGTCTTGACCTTTTGAAAATATAAAAAGAAATTGACCGGTCTTTCTTTTAGAAAAAAGGCATTTTTGAGGTAAAATTAAAGGAGTCGAGAACGCTAAGCAAAAGTGCACTTAAAATAAATAGTTATTTCTGAGGGAAATACTTTGCTGGTGCGAAATAGGAAGCATTTTGAAGGGAAAAATGAATTTGACTATAACATCTTACGACTGGTTTTTAAGGATACTCTTATTGCTTGCATTTTTGTCATTTTATTTAACAACTTTACCTTTGGTTAGAAGTAAATTTTTTTCTGAACGACTTTTCTTAGTAACTGGGTGTTTTATTCTTAAGAATAAATGACTAACAGAGCAAGAAGGTTTATTCGTAGGGATGCTTTAAGTAAACTTGTATAGACTTGAATTATTTCGCAACACTATTGAAGGGTACTTACTACATACAAATATCCATCCTAATATACATACAAATATTATGTTTTTAAAAATACTTAACGTATTTTTAAAAACATAATATTTTGTCAATAAAAAATTTCCTAATTTCTTATCTTCAGGTGTCCAAAGATCCAAAAGCAAATCCAAAGGTTATTGAAATGAAAACTTCTTTAGGCACGTTGGGCACTTTTCACATGGCGAAAAAGCACCGAACTCGCGTGACCGTCAGCTCAGATACTTATTTATATACGCGTATGTATGTGTGATATGTGTATATATGTACTTATATAATAGGTATTATGTAGTCTTACGACTGAGAGTTTTTTTTGGTAGTGATTAACTTTACTTGCAGATTCATACCAGTAGTGGTTTTTCACCCCAGTTTTATAGCGCACACCCTACAGAAGGCTGCGGTGACACTTTATATATGTAAAGTACACTACACAAAGTGATTAATACAGTTAAAATTAATATATTTCAACATATTATTATATTACGTAGTTTAAAAGCTACCGGACAGCAGTTTGTTCACGCTAAAGGTTACCGAATTCAGAACATTTCAACTTTAGCACCTTTTATTTTTGAGCTAGGCAACACTGGCAGCCGGCCAAACATGAAAAAGTTTTTGCTTCCCTCAAATAAAATTCCACTGAAAAGTAACCCCTATAGTGTTATTTTAAAGCCGTCTTTCATTTGTTGAATGACACTATTAAGTTTGAAAAGGTAGTATTGTTTGGTGAAATGATGGCAATAAATATAAAGAAAAGCTTGAAACTATCTAACTGTGTTTAAGGGTGATTTTCAGCTGTCATGACAGGTACAGTTTAGTTTCCTTTGATTGCAATAGTCTGTTTAAATTTGACAACTTTGGGAGTTATTAATACTGCCCACTTTGGAAATGATTAATAAGGGTTCATTCTTCAATCTCGCTAAATTGTCTCTGAAAGCCTATAATTTTAGTTAATTGATTTTAGTCACAATTCTTCACTCATTTCAATTTTATTCTGACCTGTGAATGTATGTATCTTATTTCCAATAATGGCGCTGATTAGGCTCAGAGGATCGGAGAAAAATTGGGTTGTAGCTAAAATGTATAAATAATTATATCCATTCGAATCGAGAAATTAGAACGATAGAAAAATAAGTGAATTTCGTGAAAATACTTGACAAGGTGCTCCTGAATTGAATTAATACGTCACATTGAGAAGTAGTAATATCGACCGCGAATCGGTAAACGGAAGGTAGGACGAAAGGCGGAGGACCGGGTGCTGTGGCGCACATTGGGTGAGGCCTATGTCCAGCAGTGGGCTATGATAGGCTGATTGATTGATTGATTGATTGAATATCGATCATGATGTTACAATCAAATGTTCCACCACCTCGCCTCATACTAATCTATACTTATATAATAAAGTTGAAGCTCTTTGTGCCCCCGAGGCATAGATATTTGTCGTTTTAAATTTTATTATTATTATTATATATTATCAACCGTTTCAATGTTAGTTTTGTTATATTGGTAAACATTGCCGTGTCCATATGTCTCTTCCATTTGACATGTCGTACGTTGTCAGCATTTTAGGTGTCTCGTTTGCAATTTTTCAAAGGGCGCAGAGCACATAAAATGACATGCTCTACGTATAGAGCGTACCTTTTGTGTCCGAGGCATCGATATTTGTTGTTTTAAATACTATATCAACAGCTTCAGTGTTAGTTTAGTCATATAGGTATACATTGCCGTGTCCATACATCTCGTCTATTTGACGTAGCATACGCTGTCAGCATTACAGGCGTCGTTTGCAATTTTTCACATAAAACATTCACGTCCGGATATTGCGTGAGTGAATGCATCACAAGGGGTATATTCCGAAGTTCTACTGTGCCGTTATGTGGGGGATATTATAAAATTTCTGTGGATGTGTGTAATTCGATATTGTATTATGGCTTGCAGTTGTACAACGCAAACTCAAACTATGTATATTAATAGAGAATTCTTTGTACCCCTTTTCAGGCAATTTTCAAGCACAGATAAGTGTCATATTTGGAATACATAAAACTTATATGAAGAAGAAATAGCGAAAGCTACTGTTTTTAAATAATATGTGTTCGAAATTAAAAAATTATGTAACGGTTAAAAAAAGTTACACAGTATTTAAAATATGTTGTCCGGTCGTGGTTTGGAAAGTCTCGACAGGTCAAGTTACACTGGATATTAACAGCTTGATTTATGTTACAAATAGATATAAAATTTAATGAATTATGGTCGAAATTCGGCCACCAAGCCATCTGTCTCTCTCTCTTCCATATTATTCGCCCCACATGGTGGTGGAGTCAGCTTTCCTCATCTTTCTACTCCACTTCATTCGTATCGAAACGGTATTTGGAAACCAGACACTTTCTCATACATCTCAGCACTACATCTCTCCTCCTTGTCTCCAGTTTGCCTATAGGTCTTTGGCCGGGGATGGATACTTGTAGCGCCAAGTTTCCAATGTAGTCACGCGGCCTCCTCTTTACGTGGCCGTACCATCGCAGCTTACTTTGCATATTACGGATCTCTTGTTTGTCAGTTTTAAGTTGCCAATAAGTGATAGTCTCTCCAGTATACCAGTAAAACACTCTGGAAAGATTATTTCTCAGCAGCTTAGGTAGACAGCGGCGGTGATGATTATAGGGTAGACTCGTACGTAATTTCGCAATTTAAAAGCTGTTATATATTGCACTGGCTGTTCCACTTCTGTTCATGGTCACTTTTCCACTACTATGGGTCGTAGCGTGATGTTACAGAGCTTATAACCTTCCTGAATCAAAACTCTATACAACACAAAAACTTAAATGTTAAACATAATCTTTACGTTGAGTATCTAAAAACCGAAATACTGTTTATTAAAATTCATAGAAAAAACTATGATGCCACAAACAGACACGCAGATACTCATGTTAAACTATAACACCCCTCTTTTTTGCGTCAGGGGTGAAAAAATAATGGTGAGGTGATAATGCCTTGCAGAAGATTACAAGCTTCGATCATTAAGATGTCTAGATGGAGTGTCGCACTACAAAAGAACTAAAATAAACGGGCTAACTTTATTAATATTAATTCTGAAATGGCTTATTTAATTATTTTGCTTAAACTCACATGAAATAATGATACGGGTACTTCGTCGTACACTTCTTAATTGACAACATGTCAGTAAAGGTATTAAAAGGGTTGCTTTTACCTGAGAACTGTAGTATGCGCGTTATCATCTGAGTCGTCAGGTCATAAAAGTCAAAAGAGATAGGAAAGTGCAGTGGTGCGAAACGACGAAGTACAAAATAGACATTCGTCGATTCACACCACTTGTACGAAACGACGCATTCAAAAAGGGGCCTTGTGCGATTCACACCGTGGTCCGAACAGCTTGTGGTGTGAATCGACGAAGTACCCTAATGATACCTAATGTTAAAAAGTAACTTTTTCCGTTGTTTTAGATCGAGCTTTGTAATTTCTGCACACTTTTATCTCATAAACTGTCATTGTAAGCAATACGATATCGCAATGCAATTCGAGCGTACTTAGTGACAGCGCAACTGACAACTGACACTGAGCGCGGGAAAGGTACTTATAGGCCAATTGGACTATAATTTTTTCGAAGCTTTCACAGCTTTGACAGTCCATCTAGATATGGTCTGGGTAGACCTACACATGATTGTAGATCGGGAAGTGAGCGTGCCCACAGCTCCGGTACCAGCTGGAAACTGGTAGTTGGCTTCTCAGACAAACCTAGCGGTGTTACCGCGAGCATATGCAAATATGCGGGATGTGAGCGTGCCTTACAGCTCCGGTACCTATCTGGATAATAGGGAGTATGCCGGTTGCGAACGGGGGTCGCTGCGAGTGTGGTTTCACGAGTGGCGATTCCCTGTGACCGATAGGCATACGGGTAACTAGCCTTAATTAGTGCCGGCGCCATGGCGTTGGAGGTAAGACCTGCCGTATAAAGGTCCCTGCGTCTCGGGACCTTGGTTTGGGGAACGAGATGCAGGTATACTGACCCTGCTTTTATAACGATTGCGTTGGTGAGGTGGGGCAGTATAAACAACTACGTAGTTGAGGAGAAGAGTACATCTAGACATATTAATAATCTAAGATTAGAAGTTAAAGTTCTGAAACTGCTGTGATATACGTGTAATTTATCACTGACCTAAAAAGATAAAGTCCTAATGTTTCTACCACTTAAAATAATCCCTTGACGTCCATATACAACTTTATAACGTGCCTTTAAAACGTCAGGTTTTCATACGACCGCGAGGGAGATCATAACATGAGGTATTAATAAAAGAGTTGGGCGTCCCTTTGTGTACAGAACTCTTCATTAGACAGATCATAGCGTTGTTGCGTGAGGGAGATGCGCCTTTTGTCGGCAACTGGACCTTTTTTCCAACTTTTAGGGATTGGTATGAGTTGTGAGAGGTCGGTCGTGTTTGTCCTCTTGGTAAAATGTTTAAAAAGTTCGTGAAATGGTGTTAATTGAGGATAGAAAAGGGATTCTGATTGAGAAGAGTTTTACATGAAAGCGAATTTTAAAAGTTTCGCTAAATGAGTTTTTGAAATATTTTGTTGTTTTATTTTCAAAGGATATTGTAGAAAACCTTCTGGTTTATGTTAGAGAAATAAATTAATAGTTTTTAATTTAATCGCGTGAGACAGACTCAAAATTACTTAGATTAATTTTGGAGCTAAGTTGTGATTCTGTTTGCTTGAGGATTAAAATTTTAATTTTTTTTATGAATACTTGCAACGTAGGTCACACATTACTGGTATTCTCGTTAAACACTAACAGAGCTAAGTGAAAAAAAACCATTTTAATTTTTTCCCAAAGGTATAGATTTCTTTGTAAATTTTAAACGAGACCTATTTCGAAATTCATAAACTCAAACCACAAACGGAGTATTCTGCCAAACGTTGTGCTTGATCATATATCACTACATACTATAAACAAAGTTCCCCGCCGCGTCTGTCTGTCTGTTCGCGATAAACTCAAAAACTTCTGAACGGATTTTCATGCAGTTTTCAGCAATAGATAGAGCGATTCATGACGAAGGTTTAGGTATATAATTTGTTAAGGTTTTGTGTAAATTGGTTGAAATATGATGATGATTGTTGAAGATGTCTCTGCTACCCGTGCTGAACCTTGTCTCTTTGGCGACTTCAAAGTATAGTGTCAACTCCGTTCTGCTTAATGTGTGCGTGATTCTAAAGCTCATCACTTGGGCATTGTTTACGGCCCAGGAGACCGACCCCAAACATGTCTGCCTATGATGTTTGTATTGTCTGACTGATGGAAAACTTTGGGCTGAGGGTGCTCACGATTTTCGTATTATGAACGAGTAAGACAATGAGCCTTTCATTGGTGATTTGTTCACTTAAGCTAAATGATGTTGAAGATTATCGCTGATACAACATGATATATATTATTGAAGTGAAAACTTCTTTCGCGACGTTGTGCACTTTTTGGGATGGGTAAAAAATGTTAAACTCGCGTCAGGATACGTGACCTGATCGTAAAATTCGTAAGACGGAGCCGAGTTTCTTATATTTAAAAAATATTTTTACGCCGTCTGTGAATTCTGCGCGTAACTACTGTAGTTTGATATTTACTAATTATCCATATATTAGTTAAGACAAATTTCACAGATGGCGCAATTTTAATTTTGACTTTTTACAATATTTACTATAAGTATTTATTTTGGTACAATTTATTCAATCCATTAAGTGTATGTATATGAACTTCGTTCCAACCGGGTGTCCGAAGGATACTTCACGCTTTTGGAAGTGAAAACTTCTTTAGGCACGTTTGTGCACTTTAATACATATATATGTATTATATGGTATGGATCCACTAGAGGGCGCTAATCTAAACATTGAGTTTTATAAGCTCCTTATTACTAAATGTGACGTTTTAAGTTCGTCGTTTCGTTTAACTTTTCACTTCAGTCGGCAGTCCCATGACTGCCTATTTTGTTTTTAGAATCCTAACTAATATTATAAATGCAAAAGAGAGTTTGCTTGTTTGTTACGCTTATACGCCTTAACTACTCAGCCGATTATCGTGAAATTTACAAACAGTACTTTTTTCTGAATGAAAGGTAACCTATGTTTTATACTGTACTCCTGATAACGTGCATGCAAAATTTTATGATAAAGTGTTACAAACAAACGAACAAACATTTATTTTTATGATACATATTAGTTTGGACGTAGGCTTGAACCGTTTACTTCTATTATTTGACTAGCTGTGCCCCGCGCAACCTGTATATATTTATATATTTTTTTACGGGTAACCCTAATATTTTTTCCAAAATAAAAGTAGCTTAAGTTATTCTTTATAACACCAGCTACCTGCCAGTGACAGTCCCGTGGAAATCGGTTGATCCATTCCGGAGATACAACACAAGGAGAATAAAATGATATAAATTTTTCAGACAAAAAAACTTAAAATTGATTTTTTTTTTGGTATATGTATACGTTACGTGTAAACATTCGGATGCATTTAGTAAAAAGCTGTTGTTTTGAAAATACAAACTAACACTTCAATTTTATTTATTTGTATAGATACCTACTCGCATATAAAAACACGAACTTATAAACACTCAACCCTTCAAATGCTAGCGATAATATTTTTTCCTTACACTTGACGTTTGGCTTCTCTCTCACACACACACACACACACACACATGCATAAGTCCACAGGCATACTTCACTGTTGTAGTCCCTACCTTATGTCGCCATAAAGTGGAGTTTCCACATGCTTTACGGCAAGTTGTTGGCCCCCTTTTTTATTCGTGACAGATTTAGTAGGCGACACGTGCGCGAGATTTACACGTGCTTTTCATAAGTGTAATATATAGCAAGTTTATATTAAATAAAACTTGATTTATAGTAGAGTAAGCGATAATGTATGCAGTTTTTAAGTGTCGTAAAAGATTTGAGTGCGATTTAACTTATTTTTACGGATGAGATTTACTGACATATTTTTTTTTAATTTAATAGCATAATTTGTAGTTGTGTTGTTAAGTTACATTTTAATTTATTTTTTTATTTTATGAACTGTTTTTTTAAATAAAATGTACAATACATATAGTAGTAGATACTAGCTGTTGTCCACGACTTCGTTCGCTAAGAAATTTTGGTGACATCTATCCCAACCGTAATTTTTTCCGGGATAAAAAATAGCCTATGTGCTATGATTTTTTTTTAATTGTATATAATTATTTCTAAAATTAGAAAATTTTTTTTTTACTAATATTACTAGTTGTTTGATAAATAAAGTTTATTTTTTAACTGGATCATAATAAGGGCATACGAATCTATGAGAGATACAAGAAAGGTCTCATACGAACCATATGATCTTTTTGCGAAAACTAATTTGCAAAAATAATCAAGTACCTATTTAAATTAAATAAATGCTTCTTCTTTAATGAATTCAGTTACTTCTGTTGTTTTTTGATTAGTTTAAAAAAAGTTGTACATTTATTATTAAAAAACCGACGTGAGTAACGAAGATCGGGGTTTCGTATAAAAAACAATTAAAAGGCTACATTCTTAAGCCTTGTGTTTGAATGAAATACCTTATTTTATTATTGTTAATAATACATAAAATATAAGCTATTTTTTATTTATATTAAAAACCAAACTAATACTTTTAAATTTCTACATATTATATTAGAATGTAATTTTTCTTCTAATAAAAAAAAATATAAAAATTTGGTAAAGTTCGGTGCGAAAAACCTTTGTGTCCATATTGACTATGCGTCATAAATCCTGTAAAGATTCTGAAAATCACTACAGTTCAAATATTTAAAGACTTTTAACATAAAAATAGTATAAATATTTTCCTTGTTACGAAACATGTTACCATGAATCATCTTTTTACTTTTCCGCAGACGAGATTTTTTCCGCACAAAAAATTAATTTTTGACTGTACATTCATAACAGGTAGAGAATGAACCAAACGGAACTCTCCGACGGAAAAAGGAATAGAAACGTCGCACAAAATATACAACGTTACAGGAAATGAATACAAATACGAATAAAAATAAATGTACACAAGAAATTCCGGGAGTGAGAAGAAATGAAAAATACTATATTTCAGTTTTACCCCAAATCTTGACAGCGTAGGGTTGACAAACATACGCTTTTGTCAGTTAGTCGTATAAGGTCAAGGGTTGTCACAACAGAGTCATTTTATTAGTGAAAATAAAAATAATATCCTAACTAACATTATAAATGCGAAAGTGAGTTTGTTTGTTCGTTTGTTGCGCTTTCACGCCTTGACTACTTAACCGATCATCATGTAATTTTGCATACACCTTGCTAGTGATACAGAACAGGGCATGGGATTCCTTTCATCTAGAAAAAAAGTACTATTGCCGACGGATACACAAAAAAAACTTTTACGAAGTGATGCCGCGGGCGAAAGCTAATCATTACATATTATAAAACAAAGTCCCCCGCGGCGACAGTCTGTCTGTTCGCGATAAACTGAAAAACTACTGAACAGATTTTCAAGCGGTTTTCTAATAACCAGAGTAATTCATGAGGAAGGTTTAGGTATATAATTTGTTAAGATTTTGTGTAAATTGATTGAAATATGTTGATGATTGTTGAATATGTCTCTGCTACCCGTGCGAAGCCGGGCGGGTTGCTAGTATCATATAAAAGTAAATTTAAGTAACGGTATCCTTTATAGTGAAAGACTCTGATCGTCCATAAAGAGGTTGCAGGACTGTTCTTACTTTGGCCGTAGTTTAAAACTTTAAAACAATGTACAATAGTACAGCTGCGTACTTTTTTAATCAGATTATAATTTTATTTAAATAATAAACAACAAAATCTAGTTACAATCTACTCTTGATATGATCTGTTGTTGGTCGATTTCTAAATTCACTGTTTAGTGCAGACCTATGTTTGCAATAAAAAAATATATTGGCGTTCTGGATATAGAATATCCAAATATTTTAGATTAAATTAATTATTAAGTTTAGTCTTGTAAATAAAGTTTCGTTTTATAACCCGAATGTCATCAAAGTAATGTATTTCAAACTTCATATTTAAAATTTTTTAGACATTAGTTAAGTCAGACTCACACAAAAAACTTCCACATATGGCGCAGTTACGACGCAACTCGCGAGTGCTGCCTGCCACCGAGTACAAGAGTAAATCACTAAAGCGCCTTTGATTACGTATTTTATGATGACAGAGAACTACATTTTATATCAGAGTTATTAAAAACCGAAGCTCTCATCATTTACTAGTATCACTGAAGACTAAAACATGTGCGTGTGGCTTGTCTATGCCCGTATGAAGTAGAATGGAATTGTGGTAGGGGAAAATCCTCACCACAAGCTCCTACAACATTTCGCATTTGTACATTTGTATACGTACGTAAGATCGGTAGGCAGTGGCTCGCTGGCCGCTGTCAGATTGCGGCCTGACTCCGCCAGGATTAACTGGGGCGGTCGCATCTCTGCTTTCTCTCACATTACGTGTCGTCATTGTGATAAATGAACGACACAAATGACGTAGACTGATTTGGTTTTGTTTTCTATTTTGTTTGATTACAGTAATAGCAAGCGATTGATAACAGGCCAGAATTTATTCAGTTTGTATTTTTAAAATTAGGTTTCTTCTTTGAAAATTTTGTTTATGTACGTCAAAAAGTTTCATGACTATCGCAAAAAAAATTGCAGTGAGTTTCTGTGTAAAAAAATTGGCAGCCCTAGCTATTTAAGAATAGAGTGTGTTTAAATAAATGTAGTTATAGTGTTAGGTTTATTAACAAATACTTTTTCTGATAAATTACTCTCTCTGATAGTATATAAAACATTTATTTTCATCTTAATATCTCACTCTCCAATCTAGTGAGATAGCCCGCGATAGAGAGGTGGGTAGTGACCCACCATTGAAAAGTAAGTAAGGTTCATTTAAATCACCTTTAATGATAACGTTCAATCTTAGAGCGGCTTGGGAAAACCTTTTTTTTTTTTTTTTTTTTTTTTTTTTTTTTTTTTTTCGTGTGGAAACCCCCACGGGTCATCACCTCACCGGAGCTAACAGTGAGGTGGTATGTCGGAATCGAACCGACTAAAACCACACGGTGTTCCGTCACAAGTGGGTCTATTGCAAGGGACCCGGGATACCCTAAGAAGGAAGCCTCCGGGAACGGCTTGGGAAAACCTTGGAGTTGTTTATTAAATAAAAGATTTGGCGTTTCTTATTAACTTAACGTAAGACGCATGCTTAGGTTTACTAGAAATTAATTATTTTGAGGGAGTGAGAATAAAATTAGTATAATGACGTTTATCAGTACATTCAGTCACTGGGGAGTCTACGCTCCTTAGGGTCGAAGGGTGATGTTAAATAGTCTATATTCTTCCACAATAATTTGGCAATCAAAAAATGCTAAAAAAAAATTTGAATTCTACTGATATTTCCAGAGATAATCGTGTTCAAACAAAAAAATAAACAATCGCAAAACTTATCATTTAAAATTAAATAAATAAATTTCAATGTCATCCTTTTCTATTAAAACTATATTCCTTTTACTTATAAAAATGCTTCACAAAGTCACTTTAAAATGTTTACATCAAATTATCAACGCACATACAAGATGGAAACTTGCGACAGATTCACAATAGAAACAGAGATTCCTTTGTAACACGTAAACGAACGCTGAACCGAAGTAGACGTTCCCAACCACGATTTAAACAATGGCATTTGAGCTTATTACATGTACTGGGCTGTCATAATCTGTTCAGAGATACGAACAAAGGGTGGAAGATGTCGGACTTTTGGGGTGGAACTGAATTCTGAAGCGGTTTCCTTGTTTGCGTCCTGTATACTCGGAAGTAGATATTGTTGGAAGTTTTGTTAATTTCTGTCTTGTCTACTTTGTCAGTATAACAATAGCCATCCGAAGTTCCTTCAAGCTTCAAATTTATTTCAAACTAGCAGTTCCCGCGCGGCTTCGCTCGCGTGTACTTGTTTGTATATTTTGCGCGGATCCCTAATTCTTTTTCTACAATAAAAGTAGCCTAAGTTACTCCTTATAACACCAGTTATCTGCCTGTGAAAGTCTCGTGGAAATCGGTCCACCCGTTCCGGAGATTAGCCGAAACAAACAGACAGACAGACAAAAATTTAAAAAACTAATTTTCACTCATAGGTATCGTGCAAATAACTGTATGAGCTTAAAAAAAATCTATTATTTTGACATTACAAACAGACACTTTAATTTTATTTATTTGTATGGATGTATGGATGATTTTCATTAAATCCAAAAATATATACCATCATTTAGTGTTTTATTACAAAAACAACTACATCCAGTTAATTAAATTAACATAATGAAAACTAAGACCGAAATTTTAAGCACTAGTTGGAAATATTTTACTAGTTCCCTTCAGAATTAATTAAAATAGCAGAAGTTGTAACCAAACCGCCTGGTAAAATAGCGAATTTAATTTACAAAACTATCGTTTTTAGGGTTCCCATGTTCGAATGAATAAAGATGGAACTCGTGCGTCTGTCTGTCCATCTTTCGTAGCCAATTTGCCCTGAGTTTACGCGACAGATTAAGTTTAAAATGTGGTAAACATATCAAATACAGATGTGCAACGCAAACGTAACGCGTGGGGGGCCAAACTAGAAAATAAAAAAAAAATTAAAAATTTTTTCATTTCATTCATTTTCTTACAAGTTTTTTTAATAATTTTAAGATTAAAAGGTTTAAAGCTATGTAAGAAAATAGATTAAAAATTACTATTCGCCCTACCCCTTATCGTCGAAACCACTGCGCCTAAAATTTTGAAAAAAAACATCGAAAAAAATACAGATAATAATTCTTTACTTATTTTTGACAACACCTATAAGAAGTCTAATGTCTTAAAATAACACCGTAAACCTTTTAATATTGTGCGTACAAATAGTTGCAATTCATCGCACCACCATTCATGACCCCTTAAACATGAATTCAACTCACACTTGGCCGTTTTGTTTATTTATATGTTAATTAGAATGATATTTTTATCGCGCCATTTCACGGTTGAGATTTATACCGCGGGGATAGTCGCGAGGGGTATTGTCGCACAAGGGAATTGTCGCGCTCGCTGTATTGAATAAGTATTGGATATAAATCACATATGTTGCACTGTGCAATCGTAAGTCTGTGGAAATCGCTCTGGTGAAGCGTTTGGGTTTTCTTTGTGTAGATGTTTTGTTATTTGTGGTATCTGTGTCTTTGGACGAGGGAAATGTGACAGCCTTTGAACTTTAGTCGATTGTAAAAGTACATTTTACGGTAAAAGTACTTCCGGAAATATGTTTGATTGTTTAAATGGTCTAATCTCTAGAACTATTAGTCAGATTTGAATAAATCTTTTTGTATTGGATAGAATATTCATTGGGGAATACTATAGGCTATACAACATCACGCTACGGCTTTTTGGAGCGGAGCAGTGACCATGAATGCGTGTGAAACTGTTTGGAACGGCTAGTTTTAGATTTAAATCTTTCGTTTATGGTAATCATATTTCGCTATAAGTCGCTTCACCCTTTGATAAAGGACCACCGTCGGGTCCGAAACCAGTCGGGCACCTTCGAAATTTACACGTGAGTAAAATAAATATCTCTTATTTTAGTTCTAAATACTAGTAAAATATCCCTTAAAAAAGGATATTTTAATAGACTTTAGTTGTTTTTCTTGCAGTTTAAAAGTATTGAAAACCTTTATTTAAGGTATGTAATGATTAGGTACTTATTTCGGCAGATAATATTCTCAATGGCTTGTTGGTCTAGTGGTTAGTGACCCTGAATAGATTAGAAATATATAAGTATGTTTATCAGCTTTCTGGTTACTTTCTTATAGTACATGCTTTGCCTAGTTTGGGATTTACAAATTATACACCTAAACCTTTGTCATGAATCACTCTGTCTATTAGTGAAAACCGCATGAAAATCCGTTCAATAGTTCTTCAGTTTATCGCGAACAGATAGACTGACGCGGCGGGGGACTTTGTTTTATAATATGTAGTGATCATATATATGTATGTATTTAAAATATACATTTATCAGCAGTCTCGTTACCATAGTACAGGCTCTGCCTAGTTTGGGATCAGACGGCCGTGCGTGAGGTGTGTGGTTATTATTATTTTTATTATTTATAATAATGCGCGAGTGATGTGAGTGTGTCTTTATGAAAACTTAGTTTTAAATACTTAAAACGTAAAACTTCTTTATATTCCAAGTTTTAGTACCCTGGTCCCTATATTCGAAGCTTGTGAAACACTGTTTGTTTTTAAATGTTTTTTTTTTTTGATAATTGGAATAAGCGTTTGTCTTCCAACTCACCTGCTGGAAAGTGATGTTGAAGACGAAGATGGTACACGCCTGTCCAAAGGAAACCTAATCAATCTACTCTTTTTTTTTGTTTCTAAAAGTCTAATATAAGAATATAATTAATGATTTTCGCAAAGAAACGTTTGTTATAAAGACTAAGTACTCTGTAGCTTTTTGTAAAATCGTAATTTTTTTCAAAACGTTCTTACAGGAAATACAACTATGCAGTTGAACTTCAAATGCAAAATTGTATCTGTATACAAAATTTCATCAAAATCGTTGGAGCCGTTTCCGAGATTCAGATTATATATATACATATATACAAGAATCGCTCGTTTATAAAGATTAATGTGTTGCTAATACTGAGATTTCACTTTTTTTTTTGTGAAGCAATTGTAGGTATACAAAATTTCATTTGAGTAACATTCGAGTAAGTTCTAGATATTTACAAATGATGGATATTATAAATTAAAGTCCCTTTATATATATTATAAATATAAAAATCGACTTATGATACTATTCAAACTGTTTAATTAAAGCCTTTTCCAATCCAACTATTACTTACAATAGCCAAAATATTCGTAGCAACCAATTGGACAGCTCATAACAAGCAATTTTACCAGCAAAAATATTATTTCATTGCTGCAAAAACATTTTACCGGCCATTACGCTTTTTGTCATATTAATATCAAGCTTAATGAGTTGCATAATTCATATTCGGAAGTAAATATTGAACTATCGGCTGGTACTTTATTGAAATAAGACCTTATTTCTGTTGAAATAATTCGAAATTCAAATTTGAGCTATTCGTGAATTAACATTTCAAATTTGGAATAGGTGAATATGGCCGCTTTAGTAGTTTTGCATGGTAACAGTACGTCAAAATATTTTTAATGGTCGCGTATTTTTTAATTTTTGTAAAAAATAGATATAAGGGTTCTTTATAATACAAGTGTGCGACGCGATGTCGTCTCAAGCACGAATCATAGATTGTCAGGGAGATATTACAGGAGCTCAAGGCTCAAGAACTGTTTAAAATTAGTTTCGAAGTGTATGTGAAATTTACAACCTCACTTGTACGTAAAGTAGTGAAACGTCAATCAAGATTCCACGGAGTATTGTCAAAGGGTAATCACGTTTCGTAACTTATTACAGAACCGGTAAAATAGAACTAGACTTGAGACTTACCTACTTTATGAGTAGTAGTACCTATTATAGTACCTAAAGTTGAAAATCGAATAGCAAAACTGACAAATTTGAGTTACCATTTTAACACAGACATTTATTTGGTATTTACAAGGTATTAAGAGCTCTCAAATACGTGAACTCGAACTCTTAACATTGCTTTATAAAGGAATTGGAATACCTATCTGAGGAAAAAGTAAGGTCCAATTCAATACAATATCTACTGTGGTCTTCTTTCAGTAAGTTGATAGCCTACTTACAAAATGATCATTTTTACTGAAAGGCTTTTAAGGGTTATTTAGTTTTTTTGGAAGGAAGTTTCTTATGGGGCGTTGCAGAGGGGTACCCTACCCGGCAAAAAACGTCCGTAACGTAAGATTTTTATGTATAGTCTATGTATGATGGCTATACAGTGTCTAATGTATAGTCTACGTGATGACTGTTATTATTATTATTATATATTTTTATAAATCATTGTAAATAAAATAAAGGTGTTAAGATAATTTTGTAAAGTAGTTTTTATTTTATTTTTATCGATAAAAAAATCATAATAAAAAATGTATATCCGAATAATTATTTTCTTTATACCTCGAACAGAACTTGAAATTAATATTTTTATAAGGAACTTCGTTCCTATCTGCTGTGCTGCTGCCACCACACAGTTTTTTTATGATTTTTGTGAACTTCAACATAGTCAAAGGAAGTATGATTCGTATTCTATGGAATATATTAAGAAAAGCATAGGTTTTTGTGATTAAATTGAGTAAACATTTATAAAAACATTCGAAAAAACTTAACTCTAAAGTCAACATACGTTTACCACAATTACAGAATATGTAAGACTTAAAACTAAACATCTATGCCTCGCCACAGACTACGTAAAGCAATATTCCTGAAACGAACTGTGAAAACAGTTTTTTTTTTAACGCAACGGTGATTAAAAAGGGAACGGCGCAATGATGCGTGAAATACACATGAGGACAATGTTAGGCGAGCAACAAGTAAAGAACATGTTTATTTTTGTTTGTGAAAAAATATTGCGATATTTTTTTTAAACTTTAGCATTTCATGTATATATTATTATGATTAAAGGAATTAAGTTTTTCAGATGAGATACATTATATAAATATAATATTGAACAAATTTCCTAAACAGTTTCGGACAAGTTCCATTTGCAAAGTGGTACGACTTACAAAAAAATTCTTGAAAGGACGTATTTTTAACGTTTTGAGTACTAAATTGGGCGCATAAAGGCCTTGGTTGCGTAACGATATTAATTTATTTTACCGTCAGTCGCGAGTTGGGGCCGCGTTAATCTTGATTAACTAGTTAGATAATCGCAACAAATCGGGCTTGGAATTGTTGTTTTGTTGGTTCTTTAAACTGTCGGTGTTTTTAGTTTAATCACGTTATTTCTATCGGTCGATTATATGTTTTGTGCTATTTGACGGGTACAACCTATCGGGTTGTGAATCAAAAAGAGCTGACTCAAGCACCTAAAATAATACAACAAAGTACTCATATATTATAATATGAATATGTCAAACAAGATTACTATCCGCATGATAGTAACCGGTAATTATAAATAGTTTAAATTATTTAGATTTACGCTACAATTGAATCCCAGTACAGCTCGCTAGTTAAAACTTGTGTTGTTAAGGACCACATAAATGACTTGGGTAATGGCGTTTTATGTAAAATATTAAACATATAAAATTGAACGAAACTTGAAACATGCAAAATCTTTTTACTTAAAACTTAATACTGTATACATTTTATTGAACGTATGTGTAATGAGATCTTGCTATCTACGTAGAGCTTTCATCAGTGTCGGACCATGTATGTTTGAAACATTTCGTATAAACGGACTTCTCGACAAACGACGCTTTTAGTTTACATCGTTGCCTTGGAGGGATTATTCGAGCATAGAGACAGTACCAGCAACAAATTTGATCGTAACGTTTTTACTTTTTACTTATTTTTTAGGTATGTTTTTTTAAGAAATATGTTTTTTATTTATTTATTTAAGCTTTATGCACTTACAGTATAGAGGCGGACATTATCTGCCAGTCAACCTTCGGATGAGGAATATGTAAGATCTTTTCTTTACCGACTTTTCTGCAAATAAAACTAATTTAAAATAAGAAAATGAGTTTTTTGATTGTATCTCCACCTTTACCTTCACTCATATTCAATTTTAATAAAAAAAATTAATAAAAAGAAATTTAGAATACAGATGTAAGTTCCTACATAACTTCGTAAAGAGTGCAATAATACGATACCATTCGTGCCATCGTGATACCACCTTGAACGTGGGAACTTGACTAAACGAGTACTAGACAAAGTTAACAAGTACTAGAAGAACTAGTTTGTATCCAGGGTCTAGTACTGAAGACGGAAGGTAGCCATTATGTATATGTTTTTAATTTTTAGGTCTGTATACAAAAGTTAAGTAAAGTTTCTTTATAAATTCTATTATTTTCTAAGATCATCCAACAGTTACAACAAATATGTAAAGCATTAGCCACAAAGATAAAAATATATAACTTTCCAGCCTTTCTTCTAAAACAACACTACGTTGCTGGTAGCATTAATTCACCACAGTGATCATCTGTAGTGCGGAGCCGGCTTGGTGGCTCTTGTTTTTGAAGTGAAACTTCTTTAGAATCGTTGTGATTTGAAATTCGATGAAACGAAAGCATCACGATAAAGTTCTTACGATGAACAAGAATAAGAAAAACTTTATTTGTCTTTTACATCACATACTTAATAATATTAATATTAGAGACAGAACATTAAAGTTCCTATAATGTTTGTCTTTGCGCCTGCGCACTATATGTCAATGTCAACGTTTTGTAATTTTTGTGCATTTGCGTATTAAATTTATTTTGGTTGTTTTTTCTACATACTTCACTTATACTTCATTGATTCTTTCCAAATTTACATTTAAATCCAACCTTAACCTACATTGAAAACGAAGTATTGTTTGTTCTGAAAGTTGTGAACAGTTGTAACTGAACTTCAGGTTTGCTCACTGTTTATTATTAAGGCCATTCTTTGTATATCTGTTGTCTGTATCTGTAGCTATTGAAAATTTAATAATTTGACAAATAACTTTTATAGAAATTATCCAAAATTAAATTTATTAACATTAGTAAATTATTTGTGTTGATTATACTTTTTATTATTTCTCATTCTTTCGTAGGCTACTTTTCTGTAGTTTCACTTCTGCCGTATGTGAATTACGCACACACACACTTTTTCTTCTAAAGGTGTTTAGTCGAAAGATACAATACGGCCAGCTACTACTAATATGCAACTATTATACAGTGGCATAACCACAGCACTACCAAACAAGCCAACACACGAAACACCCCGCACAGCATCGAATAGGAACCCACGATTCTCCAAATATTTGTAATCCGTCGTTTGTCAACATCGAACATGGCTGCGGGCGACAACGCAACATTCGCCTGCACTAATGGGAATGCAAATGCACGCCTCTTTGTCGCGGTAGAAATAGCGAGTGTCGTGAACTGGTGCAGCTGTGATGTGTGAGGCCTTCCGAACGATGTGTGTTAACCCTGGCTTTATACAACTAGTAAGTTTATGTACTTGATATAAGTGTTAATGTACCTTAGCGAGTTATAAATGCGCAACTATTGCAACTGAAGATGTGTGTATTCCTGATACGAGCATGTGATGTAATGAACTTCCGAAGCGACTGCTCTTTTCAGGAGCTAAAGGTAAAAGTAAAATGCCACTTGAATTCGAACGAGAAGATATTATTAGTTGTTCTAGTTCATCCATATTCTTCCAGCGTCAAAAGGAACTGTGAACACACAACCAGCCAAATGCATTTTCGGACACTATAATTAATTTGCTGGTTGATTCGGGCCCCTGACGGAGCCGAAAATGGTAAGGTTTTCCCGCAATTCATCAAGGAAAGACAATATTCAAATACAAATTAAAACATTTTGATTGTTTTAAAATTTGACCAAAAAGAGATCTGCCACTCTTAAGGTGCTTATATTTTGAAATAACCTGACGTATATATATTTAAAAGTATCGGAGTAGGTGAGGAGGAGGGTCTAAGATTTGACAGACAATTTTTGATGATTACGCCAATCTTCACAGATCTCTTATAATCTCCGCCATATCCTACAGTCACACACACACACACACACACACACACATACACACACACACACACACACACACACACACACACACACACACACACGCACGCGCACACACACACACACACACACACACACACACACACACACACACAAAAATACAACCACGCACGCACACCGTGTAGAACATAATATAATTCTATTTTAGGTTTTTAGATTTAGTAAGTAATTCCTTTTAGTTGTATTTCTGACAAGTTATGCGCTCCACCGGGTCCAAGCCTGGTGATCTGTAACTCAGGTTCTGTCAACTTACTACTACAAACACCAGTCTCTCACAAAGGAAACAATTGTTGAAAATATTATTGTTGTACAATAAAAAAAAAATCCATTCCGTAGAAAAAAAACATTCTGTCAAAATATTAGACGGAGTGCCACGTTCTCGTAAGTGCTTATGTTTATAGTTGTGTGTCATAAAATCCTAGGTTGGATTCCCAGATAGGAGAGAAATAATTTCCAGTTAACGGCTATCGGTTTGCCTCCGATTACGTTTTCCTTAAACTGTTGTTTACGAAATATGACATACCTTCGCCTACTCCTCCAGGGACACATGGTTACTGGTATTTTTGCTAGCCTTCTAGCTAAGCTAAATGCTTGTGTTAGGAGTGGGATTACTTCGGTGTACTGTAAAACGTTCAAACTCGTAACCACTAGATTGCAAGTCTGACGCCTTAGCCAATACGCTATTGTATTATCATTACCAATTCCCACACGATAATCAACTAAAAATCCACTACACCTCGACCACCCCATCCATAGGCCCTTATCAGAGCTAAACAAATGCCTCTACAACGCAAACAGAGCAGTCTAATGGGAAATGCAAATGCAACGTTTATTGCAGGCGTTGTTTGCGAAGCCGATAGTGTGCCACCGGCTTTAACAGAACATGGTTATCTATTAGTGCGTACGTGGGCTAAGGCTGTTTACACATAGTTTGACTTGCGAAAATGTTTTTGTAGTCGTACTTCTTTTGGCGCGTTATGAAAAAATGATGAAAGTAAATTTTTACGATGCGCGCGCACACCGTCACGAAAAACCGACACCCTGTAGTTAGCTTTTTAGTTTTTCAAAATTACTTTGAGTACTTTTGTAGAATTTGAGATTAGTTGACGGTATGTATTATTTATTAAGATATTTAAATAAACTTTATTTAACTAGACAAAAGTATAACTTCTTACGTGCGCACATAAGCACACACACACACTTTTTTTTAAATATGTTTTTGTTTAACAAATTGGACGACATGAAGTTTAGTCGTCTTTAAACTGTGTTGAATAGGAGTGAGTATTACTATGTATAAACAGGTTGTCCTCCAACACTGGAATAATTAACGAAAGAACATAACTCTAGCATGCAGTTACAAAAATAATATAAAAATAACACATAGTAATCATTCACTTCGTTTATGAACGAAACAATAAAAAAAACAAAATGTTTCCAAAATGGCGGTTTAAAATCCGTGCAATTTTTTCATGAGTATTAATAACGGTAGGTTGCACATAATTGAGTTGTGCGTGGTACTGACAGGTATTGTGTTGGCCTGAAATATTGAGGCTTTGAGGGCCGCAGTCGAACAATTTGCGGTATTATATGGCTCGGTTTCGAAAGAAGAACTTGGAACACTGTTGTCAATTTCGATTATTATTTCTTAGCAATTTCGATGTCAAGCTAAAAGGCCATTATATAGTGTCATTAAATTTGAGGCTGTGAAGGTGTAAAGTACCATTAGTATAGAGTTGTGTGTTTATAATAACAATAACTTGACACATCTCGCACACGGCCGTCTGACTCCAAACTAGGCAAAGCTTGTTTTGACATCTTTGATGTTGATTGCACTGATAGGCAACGGAAAAAGGTACCAGCCGGAGTCAGAACCTATTTGCTGCCATAGTAGTAAAAATACGGAATATAAAACTGCCACTCACTTTCTCTTTCTCAAGGCTCAAATATTGTAATGCCTTTATTTTTCTATATGAATTTGTAAACTGTCTTAAGAAGTAACCCGTTGGATGAAAATTAGTTAATTAAATAAATAATAATTAAAAAAAAAACATTTTGAAAACAAGCTTTTATAGGCCATGGTGGACTTTAGAACAGACTATCATAATTCTAATATAAAAAGTTTTGTGTCATTACTATAGACCGTTGAAGAGTTCCGTAGTGTGCAGCCAACCCTGGGTGCAGAATCAGGTCATGCTTATTATAAAAATGCATTGTCACTGGACTTACATAAATATGCCAAATTTCAGCTCAATCAGATACCAGCAATTGGATCGTTGAAAAATTAAGTATCGATTCTTTTTTATGTATTTTAAAATTTTAATATAGGTTAACAGTCGATGCGAAAAAGTTAATTAGGTATTTTTTTTTTAAATTAGTTATAAACAATTCAAAATTGATAAAATCTTTAAAAGAATCACGTGACTAAGAACGCGACTCGATTGTCGTACGTGTCGTGTGTGCATGTTTTCGCTACAAATATTTATTTTTAATTTGATATAACTTTTTATTTATAGCGAAAAAATAATCTAAAAATAGTTTTTCTATAAAACTTATATTTGATCTTTCATGCGAACGTTGCAAGTTAACTAAAAGTTTGTAAAACCTTGCAATATTTCTTTTCATATCAATTCAAGAAATATTTATGGATGTATGTAGAGAACAACATGACAGAGTACGAAGATTTGAAGACGGGAGGTGCTCAGTTGTTCAATGTTCATATTAAAATGGTAGACATTATGAGAGCCTTGCCTACCTTGAAGTTCATTTCTCTCATGCCTTGTTACGCTTCATTGTCCAGTCCAAGCGAAAAGAGACAGCGATTATTTAATTGCTTCACCAACTAAAATTACTAAAGAATTTATTTGTCACTGCTGTAAGCAAGAGTTATTCAGTACAAGTATTTTTATAATATTACGATGTTTTAGACCGACTTCTAAAAACTAGGTAGTTCTCATTTTGTCTGTATTGAACCGAATCGATTCAAAACCACTTTGAAGAAAATCTGTTTTACTGATTTTAATAGGTACTTTGTTGTTGAGTTCAGTTTACCTCCAATGTGGTGGCATTTTAAATAATTGATGTTTAAAGTTGTAGATGTACGATGAAGAATTCTACCAATTTAAATCAATGTTTAGGCGATTCACTAGTAGATAATGAAAAAGTTAAGTTCCTTATTATGGTCAAAGATGTTCTCTATTTGACTGAATGCATTGATATTGCATCAGATGACGAAGTTGCCACTTAAAAATCGAATTATTTGTAAACCGACCTTTAAAAATAAACCAAAGTTACCAAACATTACCACAAATAAAACATCCTTACACGCGTATCTTAACGTATGCTCTTGTTTCAATCTATCAGATCTTTTAGTATAAATGCATTAAAATAAAGCGCTTACCTTACGTGCCATTTGTAAATAAGAAGGACTAGAAGCGTATTAAAAAAACGTAATATCGCTACTCTCACAATTTGGACCAAGCTGCGTCTTGTAAGAAGACTTTCATTTGTCTCCAATCGGCTCGAAATGTTGACTATTATTGCAAATGCCTTATTAAATGTCTCGAGTATGTTTTTATTTTGTCTGAACAGAAATCGGGCCCCATTTCTTGGACATATTTTTATTTTAAATATAATTACAGTAGAGAAATGCTTTCTTATTTATGAATCATGGCTCTTAACTTTTTTAGCTCTTCTTTGACCTTTTATCACCAGAACCCCCCACGTAAATCATTACCACGTTGCCTTGAAGATATTGCTTCTTGCGATAAGGCTCATTATTCATTTTATGTATAGAATATCTGTATCTGTACTTTTTAGGGTTCCGATCTTCAAAAGCAAAAAGGAACCCTTATAGGATCACTTTGTTGTCCATCTGTCTGTCTGTCAAGAACCCGTGTACGCACCAAGTTGAATTTAATATCAAATACTTATGTCTACTAAATCAATGGGCACCTGCAACTCAAGAGTCACAAGTCTGTTGCCGCCCTTTAAGGTGCGAGTAGGGGAAGAGGGGGGAGAGCGGGAATAGGGGAAGGGCGGGAATAGGGGAGAGGGGGAAGGAGGGGGTGAGGGAAGGGTTAGGGCCTCCGGTAACCTCACTCCCGCGGCAAAAAACAATGCAAGCATTGCTTCACTGCTGGTTTTCTGTGAGGCTGTGGTATCACTCCGGTCGAGCCGGCCCATACCTGCCGAAGCATGGCTCTCCCACGAACATGATTATTGATTAAGAAGTAACAAACAAAGAAAGTCACATTCTCATTCAAACTAGTCATTGCATCATTTCTATATTAGACCTACTTCACTTTGTAACTTTTAATCAGGTGAGTTTGAAGACCATCGCCTACTCCTTTATTGCATTAAAAACTTAAAAAAAAACCTTAAGATTCGTTATTATCCAAGTACAAACATTTTAAACGCTGCTCCCGCTGAATAAAAAAAACAACAATCAAATGTTCTTAAAAAAACTGTCAGTCGTAGGACTTCACCTCAGAAGTGAAAACACATACACATAAATATACATCATACACACACACACATCTTTATTCATCTGAGCGTGACGGGCACGCGAGTTCAGTGCTTGTGAAAAAAAAGTGCCCAACGTGCCTAAAGAAGTTTTCACTTCAAAAATGATTAATAGGTATTAAAAATTAACTTTTAAAAAGAAGGAATCAGTGGAAGCGAATATCTTGGTAAAATATCTTGCTTAATTTACTCAAAACAACTGCGTACAGAGACAAGAGAACCTTTTTATTTAATTCCGTTTAAAAATATGATATAAAATAAAAATAAAACATAATTTACATTTAACCAGCAAGTCTACCTGCCGCATTTAGATACCTGTGCCTGGTGAATGGTTACCTAAGCTATCGGTTACAAAAAAAATTGTCTGCAATAAGGGATAACTTAAATAAAACGACCCAACGTCCCTGGCTGCGCTATAAGATTTTTACAACGCGCAATCAAAAAATATTCAATTACAGACCATATACTACAATAAAGTAAATCCTATTCTACATTTAATACTCGAAACAACAAATATTGAGTTTTCAAACACAATTCTCTTTTGTTTACGAGTATAAATATTTCAGTGTAGTTTTGTCTGGCGGACACTACAAGTTCTAACGCAATAAAAATACCAATATGTTACCGGCACTGTTCGTGTCCAAGTTCATCGGAGCAGAAGCGACACGCGTTTGTTTCAGAACGCTACGAATGGCGTGCATTAAACCTTCTTTCCCCTACTTTACACTCATTAGATCGCTATTCTTGAACATTTTGGTCAATGATGTAGAGAAACTAGATGTAATAAAAATATTATTCTTTTTATTTTTGCTTATAGTATAGGGGGCAAACGAGCACACGGGTCACCTGGTGGTAAATGACTACCACCTGCAACTCAGGAGTCACAAGTGCGTTGCTGGCTTTTAAGGTGGTGGTAACTTCGGTAGGGGTAGAGGGGAAGAGGGGTAGAGGGAAGGGTTAGGGCCTCCGTTAACCTCACTCGGCGAAAAGGAATGCAAGCATTGCTTCACTTCTGGTTTTCTGTGAGGCCGTGGTATCACTTTGGTCGAACCGGCCCATACGTTGCCGAAGCATGGCTCTCCCACGAACAATTGTTTTTCATTGTTTGTCATTTTAAGATATATTAATTCTTTTTAATTTATCTGGCTCAAAAACATAATGAATAATGTTTTTTTTGGTCCAAAAATATAACAATTTAGTTACACTATGAGAAAAATAATACAAGAATGATTTTTATGGGATTAGTATTTTTTAAAGATTATTGTACTGGCAATGACCCAGAAGTAAAAAACCTAATGAGTGTGAATTTTAACTAAACTTTTTACTTTAATAAAATCTGTGACAGTTTACTAAGGATCCGTAAAATAATTAAAGTAGTTTTATCTCGTAAGTTAAAAAATATTATTTTGTAGGTGCTGGACCAAGACCAATTGTTAGAAGTTTTAGTATTTAGTACTACAATGTAGATGGCGCATAAATAATATCTACCACGACTCATCTTATTTCAGTCGGAATCGTCTGTCACCACCAGGACAACCATTTCTGTTACCTTAACGAAGCTGAGACAACGAAGATAGCACATCTCAAACTTCAGCCCTAATTAAACGTATCCATTTCCGGTGTATCTGTGGCACATTACGTGGCATGGAACATTACCAAGACGCTGTCTCATCGCGTCAGTCCGCTTTACGTATTAAATTCGTTTCTTGCTACATTACCTCCTCGCTTGACAGCTATCTGACAAAAACGTTTATCATGACACATCTAGCAGTCAATAAGTCTTTAAGGAATTTAAATTAAGAATGTTTTTGTTTCGAATTTGTTTGATGTTTACAATTAAATGTGACTTAGGTAAGATTCTTTGTGCCTTTGTTTTAAAATTGTGATGCTCGGCTTACAAATCATAGTGTATAAATAGTCTGGCTGAAATTAGAATATTTATTTTGGTTTTTTTTTTTGTGAATTACTTACTCACTGATAGGCAAGGCGAGGGCTGGCCCAAAATATTAAAGACAAAATAAATATTAGACTATAATAACAAAAGTTATAATGTAATTATTTATATTATAACTAGCTGCACCCGGCGTGCTTTGCAATACCTTTTTCTTTTATAGATTTTTTTTGCTAAGAACCTTTGCGGTCGTCGCCAGAACACCCTACTAAAGTTTCATTTTCGGAACGCATAGGGGACAAACAAACATACACTAATTTTTTATATTTAGATGTATCGTAGAACTGAAACATAACATCATAGAATAGTTTTTGTTGTGACCATAATGAGAAGGCCTAGGTATTACGTACCTCTGAATTGCCTGACGTTTCAACCAGGTCGAACCTGGCTGTGGATACATTCCCGTATATGACCATATCATAAAACGCAAACGTTTAAAAAGTTAGTAAAAATAAATAAATCTAAAAGTTGAAATTCTGAACACTTACTGAAAACATATCAGAGTTCATCACAATGCATTGTGAACTAAATAATTCGTTCAATAAATACAATGTGGAAAAAAAGTAGGAAAATAAAATGACTGTTGTATTACATGTGTTCGCTTCCCATTGTCCTGTTCATTCATTCAGTTCATTTACAAATCATAACTATTCATTTTAGTAATCAATATTACTCACTCAGACGAGTGGCGGATGGTGATGGAGCTAATACATGAAACTAGAATCTTTTTCATAGCATTACATTACTGTAAATTTAAATGTAATACTTACATCTAATAATAGCATATTACTTACGAACTCATAATCTAGTAGTAGACTTATATTCAGTCATTCGGAATATCGCCATCTAGTGGTGGAAAATATAAACTTTCTGTCTTATTTATATAATTCGGTTTTGAGGTTTGACAAGTACCTAAAGCGAAACGTTGATAAAGTGACGATTATATCCGGTTACCGAGCTCATTTCCGTAACGCAGCCTCATATATTCCACAAAACAAAGCTAATCTCTTCATCCTGTTACCGGCAACTTGTCGACCTACTTTTGTTTTGGGTATTACGAAAATATATTGCAGAAGTTCAGTTTGGTGCAAGTAGCCAACAAATTGTCAACTTATATTGGCTGATTAACGAATACATCGGTATTCGTTTCACGTTTCACAAATGTGTATCTAAATTCCTCTAACGCATTCCGGAGTAATAATCGTATTACTCCGGAATGCGTTAGACGAATATTTAGACACAAACTTGTCAATTTAACATTAAACTGTATCTGGCGCTGTATTTTATGCCTTAGGTATAGATCCATAAAATTATATGTTTAATCTATATCTAATCAACCTTAAGGTACAACTAGAAGGTTGATTTTAGATTAAAATTACTAAAATCACTCCTCATCACTACATATTATAAAACAAAGTCCCCCGCCACGGCTGTCTGTATGTCTATTTGCGATAAACTGAAAAACTACTGAACGGATTTTCATACGGTTTTCACCAATAGACAGAATGTTACATGAGGAAGGTTTAGGTGTATAATTTGTCTGACTGTCATTTCAAGATAGTAATAATTTAATGTTTATTATCTTCTATACCTTCTTGTAATTTTAGACTATATTATAGATAGATAACACTTTATTTGTACACCAGTGTTACAGGTATCTACTTATACTGTGTGTATTATGTTGTAAGGACTACAAAAGATACACTTCTGTATCATATCTGTCATATGGCATTATTCCCCTTCAAAGAAAAGTCCGTATGCAATGTTAATGTCGTGTTATGGTGTAATTAATATCTTCGTAGACACTATTTTATTTCATTACACATGCGACAGTTACATGCCGTATATTTTCTCTAACTTGTAAGTTCGTAACCAACTTCGGCGTGAGGGGAGAGTGGGGGAAAGTAATTGTGGATTTAGGGAGTTTAGGATATCTGGTATGTGTTCTTTGGTTAATTTATTAGGTTATTAGCTGATTGGGTTAAAACTTACTACCTACATACAACACTTTAGATCTGTTTACCTGCTTTGAAGATGGGCAGTTTTTTTTTTAATTCCTAGTCAATCAAAAAATATATCATGTGTAATATATATTATTGTATTGACTGGCCTGTTGGTCTAGTAGTTGGTGACCCTAACTGCTAAGCCAGTAGTCGTGGGTTCGATTCCCACCCAGGACAAATAATTATGTGATGAGCACGATCATTTGTTCTGTGTCTGGGTGTAATTTATCTATAATATGTACGAGTATGTATTTAGAAATATAGAAGTATGTTTATCAGCAGTCTGGTTACCATAGTACAGGCTCTGCCTAGTTTGGGATCAGACAGCCGTGTGTGAGATGTGTAAAATTATTATATCTCTGTCTATCTCTCTGTTATGATACAGGCTTAAATATAAAAATAAAAACAAATTACATTAGATTTTATGAGTAATAGAACGATACGCACGAAGATAAGCGAGAATAGAATGTCATGACAATTTCATTTAGAAATGTTAAGTACACAAAAATAACAAAGACAGCTTCATTTCCTCAGCCGACTATCAAAAGTCAGAAGAATTTTAAGGATAATAAAAATAATTACAATTAATCTTTAAAACGGCCATTCCTTGATTATTTATTATCTATAGAATGCAGACAAAACAGCTTTATTCCCCGCAATAGAGCGCTAAAAATCTTAATTAAAATTCTCGTCAAGCGTGAAAACCGTAGCGTACCGAGTGGCAAGTGCGACTGGCCCCTTATTGTCGCGACTTTTTCAAAGATTAATAACGAAAAAGACACAAAGATGGAGACGTTAAACCTTTTCTAGCTACAAAAGTACAACAGGAGATAAAATGAACAAGATATTGCATGAAGGCCATAAGACTGGCGGGAATTACTGCTCCTGATAATTATTATTCAGAACATAATGTATTTTAATAATAATAATTTAATTATTTATTTATTTCTCCCATATAATAATTAAACACCAGAAAAACAACTTGTTTGTTTTCAAGATAGATAAAAACCTTTGTTATGAATAACCAGGCTTCCATTCCACAGAACAGCCTAAAACAGGTACTCCTGTTCACAAATACAAGAGCTAAAATATGCCACAGGGTCGATGATCTCTACAAAGTAAAGTCAAGCACTTTATGGTAGGCAGAACCCAGAAATACGGGAGTATACTTACATATATTTATCAGATCCATACCGCAGATGTCACTTGCAGTGCCGAGTGTGTCTTACTGTGTCTTGTGTGCATTTTATGTCAAATAAAATATTAGTATCTATGTATTATAAACAATTTCTTTAACAAAAATCTAACTACACACAACTTATTAATAAAACAAACGCCTACACAACCCATTTTATGGCCACGTACAAAAGGCGGGCAGTAATTTAAAAATGCTCGAAATTTTTCAAAAGGAGTGGAAGAAGTGGGCTTGCCGTAGCATAGAGGGGAAGGGGGGAAGTACGCACCTGGGGTAAGTTTCCGCCATCCTATGAATACAAAGAGGATCTTGGAAGATCTTTAACTTTATGCGATGGTGTAGCCCGATTAGTGCACGAATGTCGCAAACGAGGTCGGCCGTGTTTAAAAGCTTGTTTTCATAGATATAAATCTAAATGCGAAAAGGATTTTAAAGCATGGGGATTCATAATGTGCTTGGAATGTCGGGACGCGCAGATAACGAGACGGTGCATATCATTTATGTATATTTTTTAATAAAATAGCGTAAGACTATAACTGGTGTAAGAAACGGCCTACCAAATCTTGAAATAGTAAATTCAGATCATCATTCTGAGTGGAAAATCATTGGAATTTTCTGCCGGAAAATTGATAATTTTTTTTTTATTTTACATTTTTTTTGGTTAAAAGTGATATCACAATGAGTAAACAGAACATTTTACCGAAAAAAAATCAATAAATACGCCATACGGCTAATAACTGCGATGTAATCAATTAAACAACATTTATGGAATCAGCTGCTTCGGCGGCGCCGAACGTTGAAGGTCATTCACCGCACCGTACCCGTGCTGCGTTTTCTTCCATTGCGTAGCGCAAAATCAAAGTAATGAAATCTGTAAATCCTTAATGTCGTATTTTTATGATGAACTGACTGTTGCATTGTGATAGGTATCCAAAGAAAGACGTTTTTGTAAGTTACTCGCGACGGTGATACTTACACGCTGTATAATCTGCGGATAGGATTCTGTAGTTATAAAAAGTAATTATATAAATTTGATTCGTTGCTAATTACCATATTTTTGATACTATTGTGCGATCGTAAATACCTATGTGGGATCTTTATACCTTCGAAGTGTCCAAGGGCTGCGTAGACTTTATTCAATAAGGTGTCAGTAAGGTGTGTGCGTTCCGTACCGTGCGATCATTATAAGATACAGATTGATTTTATTTCTAAATACCTAACAGAGCTAACGTAAATACCAAATGGCAGTAGAGATAGGAAATAATTGGGTACCATATTGAGTGGTATATTTTATAATTGTTTATATCGTCTGGCCCGACTATTGAAATGGGTATTAACCTGTAATGATAGTTTGTGCGTGTGTAATAAATAAATAAAAATAAATAAATAAAATAATAATAAAATAGTGAAATTGTAGTTGAATGCATTAATTTAATGGGTTACATAAAATTGAGTAAGCTTTCTACGCATTTTGACATTTGATAAAAAAGTAACTCATTTGACTTGACAGTCAAATACCGTGTTACATATTACATATCCGTTAAACCCTGAGGTAACGATATATACTTAAACCCCGTTTTTTGAGACTATACAAACATAATTCATTAAAAATAATAAATCGTATGAAAATATGAATAAAATTTATATTAACCTCGTTTCACTACGAAAATCTCTAACTTCACAATTCTAAACAATTTCTAACGTTCAAATCTCAATTTTGGTAACCATTTTTTGCCTTAATTTTCCAATCACAGACATTTGACATCAATCAACAGCCTCAGAGGATACATCGAGAGTTCCCCGAAGATATTTTACTTAAATAAAATGATACGCGGAAGCTACGCCTTGCAAGATAGACGATTCTACGTAAGTTGGCTTACGTAACCGGCCAGTTGGTCTAGTGGTTAGTGACCTTGACCGCTATGCCTATAGGTCGTGGGTTCGATTCCCACCTGAGTCTGAGTGTTCTTTGTGTCCGTTGTTTCTATGTTTGTAAAGTCCCCCGCGACACATGAGTAATTCCTAATGCGGGAGTTGTCTTTTTAAAAAAGAAAAAAAGAAAAGAAGTTAAGATCGAACTTGTGACACTAGCCGTTCAACTGAAGAATTAAAATGTGGAAGTTGAATAAAAAAAAACAAAACATTCATCTCATTAATCACTCAGTCTATCGCAGTCCACTGCTGGACATATGCTTCTCTCAACCACTTGATCGCAAGTCCAACGCCTTAGCCATTACGCTAAAGTCGCTTTGCCTGAATACATCTTAGTTTTCTAAATATATCTAAAATATAATTTAAAAAAAAAATTGTCACAAATAAAAGTACTTAATAATAAATATGTTTGATTTTGTGTAAATCAGGGTAGCGTAAGTTGAAGTTATACCGTAAATTTAAATTTCCGCGTTTGGGCTAGAGGCGGTAGATGCTCGAATCATCGGCTCCCGTTCTTGGCTGATTACATTATGTAAATCGCGACCCACCCTCATTTCCTTGTCATTTATACTTCCTGGATATTTAAGGACTAGACGTGGTTCTGATTTTAGGTGTCTGTGTGACATCAGTTTTTGTGAAGTATTTACCTACTACAAAATATTGGTATCCAAAAACTTTGGTACTTCTTGATATATCCAAAAAGTAGGAGAGAGGGGCAGGAGAAACGGGGGATTGGTAGGAAGAAACCTTTCTTATAGAGTAAGCAAGATGGTCTCGTGACATTCTAAACACTATCTGGTTCACCATCCCATCACCAGTTTTTCGGGTCAAAGAAAGTGGTGTTCTTGTATCTGTAGATGTTCTCATCTACTCCAATAAAGAGCTAAGATCAACAGAAATAACAACCGGGACATGCTGAGGATTTGGCCGGATATTAGAAAGTTCGGCCATATGTCCACATCTATTACTCTGGTCTAAGTCAAATTGAGTCCCGTGTCAAGTCATAAAAGCTTCATTCAACTGTTGTTTAATCAGTCCCAACGCTGAAACACTAAAGTATACCATTATCACGACCAAAAAATCATAGTAACTTGGTTTATATAATATCAATGCACTTTTTGTCACTTCTATTACTTTTGGCATCATTGTTCGAATCTTACTTAAACAGATATCTGTGTAGATACATTTCAACGCCCCTGTCTTGGGAACACAAGATTACCGTAAAAAAAGTATGTTTCTATTTAAAATTCCCATTTATTCACAATACCGACGCAGCTGAGGTTGACAGCCGATAACTTTACTGCATCGATTCTGTCTCATAGACGATTCGATCGTGCTGTGAAATATACCAACTCATCATCTATATAAATGTAAAATTTATGAAGCGATGGATTACTCAGATTTCGTAGAGAATTTGTTCGATATTGTACAGATGAGATAGATAAAATTGGTGCCAGACATAGATTTGTACGTTGTAGTTATTGGCAAAAGTATGAGAATTGAAATACCGACAAAATACTTTAGAGTTAAGATTTGATAACACTCTTGGTTTTAGAACAAGATAAAACTCTGTCAAAAGATTATTTGGTCCGAGAAGTTAACTAATACAATATTTTATAGCAGTATTTTGTGTACTCTATAAGTATCTGTTTCAAAAGTTGGCAAAAGGCCAGCATGTTTTATTTAATAATATCTCTACTGGCTTTAAACTATAGGCTCAAAGTAGATTACAGAGCTCACCGAGAAGATAGCAAAGTCTTACGTGTGCGGTCTTGAAGTTAGGTGTATTAAATTATTTTGTAACATTAAATTTATGTTGCAATAGGAAAACAGAAATACGTTTATACATAGGGCACACTGAAAGTAATGCGCTTCTGGCCGCTCATAAATGTTTGAATTTCGAATGTTATATTTTTTTAAACATAAGAAACTCAATAATTGATTTAAAAAAAATTGGTAGTAAATTACGTGTCAATTGTTTTTTATCACAAGTTGAAGTTCGTCGTCCGTAGCAAAAATGGAATTAACGCGAAAAGATTTTAGGGCGATGATTTTTTATGATTTTAAAAGTTTACTGACTCCGCAAGACTGCTCTGCTCGTCTTCAAAATACTTTTGGGAGGGAAGCACTTTATTTGAGCACCGTAAGGCGTTGGTACGCAGAATTTGATCGTGGCCGTGTCCATAATGAAATTCGTGAAGGTCGGCGCTCAACTGCGATCACTGAGGAAAATACTGTCAGGTAACTAATTGAAGAAAACCGGTGTGTCACTTATGAGGTCATTTAGGGATTGGTATGAGCCAAATTCAAAAAATCTTACATTAGCATTTAAAAGTTAGAATTTTTTTTTGCCGCTGGATTCCTCATGAACTCACCCCAGAACAAAAACGGACTCGTGTTGATTGGTGTGAAAAAACGTTATTAAAGTACGATCACGGACGTTCAAATACTGTGTATGACAATGTGACAGGAGATGAAACATGGATATATTGTTACACGCTGGAAAGAAAGCAACAGTTTTCTGTATGAGAGTTTGAAGGTGACAGCAAACCAACAAAATTGAGGCAGGCGAGAAACGTTGGCAAAAAAATTATTGCGTTTTTTTTCTCCCGGACGAGTCAAAAATTAAAGATTTGATGAGAGCATTTACGGGGCCCGAAGAAGTGGTGTTAGCTTTCCCAGCAGCAGCACGTGATAACCTGAGCTATTTTTTCAAAAGTGGTTTGACCAAATGAAAAAGTGTTTAAAATGTAATAGAGAATACTTCGAAAAGAAGTAGATATATTACTTTACCATATAAATTGTTTTATTAATGAGTTACGCAAAACTTTCAGTGTACCCCACGTAGAAATCTCCTTATAGGTGCAAAATGATGAAAAAGGATCGTTAAATACCTACGTTGTAATATATTTTACGATAGTTATAAATGTTTTCATTAATTTTTTTCATTCTTTATTTTTTCTTTTAAGTGTTGCCATTTTTGTCCATAAAATGTTGCCTGAATGAAATTGCTTTCGCGATAAGGTTGCCCTGTGTACATATCTACTTTCTGTATTTATTGTAAGCAATGTTTTGTTGGTATGCAAGGAAGTTTATTCTTTTTAGATTCTAGTTTTTTTTTTCTTTCATATGAAGACATCATAATTCTTATCTACTTAAGCAATATTCCTTTTTCAAAAGATATTTAATATATTATTGAAACTTGAATACATACATTTTCATAACCCGAAAATTCTAATTCGAAACTCTCAAGAAATCAACATTCATTTTCCATCCCAAGTTGGAGAAATTTGTTAAAAAAGTGCCGAGAACAGACGAATAAGTCGTAGCGGCTCGCCCGAGGCGCATATTAACGAACCCGTGTTCGTAGACGTGATGCTGTAGGGTTACCAGATTATGCCACTGGATGAAAACTTCCGGAAATTCTGAGTGATGCATTCAAAAGAAAGTTTGATACTTAAAGATTCAACAGACTTAAATAAAGAAATAAAGGCTTGAAATTTGAGGTAGTAATAAAATGCGATATGATAGATTTATTGTGATAATATTAAACTAAGTATATTGCATACTACACTATCTAGAAATTAAGCATTTCTTTGTTTGTAGCTACATCTTCGTCAAGTCTAATGAAGTAACACAAGGCTTTCGAAATACCAGAAAATGCTGTAAGAAAATTTTTGCCTAATATGTTTAGTGATCTATGACCGAATTTAATATTGAAGTTCACTGTTAATATTCTAGACGTGTCATTTCATCACACCATACAGTCAAATAATTGAAATACTCTGAATAATAATTCACTAATCAACCAATTTCTAGAATATAAACAGAATGTGTGTCTTCAGATAACTTGAGGACTCCATAAACTATTGTCCCACAAACTCCATTTAGTTGGTGACAATGCGCCATTGGCTGGTGATCATGAATGTTAATTCTGTCGGCACTACACAACGTGGTTTAAGCCAGGACGATGTACGGTTTGCCGTTAAGCGATCATAGATAGTGATGGAAGGTTTCCTTTAGCTTAGTATTTTTTTAAAACCTTTTGTCGTCAATTTCGATTTATTAAGTTTGGAGTTATTCACAAAGAAAGAAGGAAAGAAAGTACTGTTTATTTTGAAAGGAAGGCACTTGGAAAATTTATCAAATTGGACAATACGATGAACGAACGTGTCTTGGGGCTTTAGCAAACAGGTATCTAGTTTAGCATTAGCCAGGCCATACAAGTCTGATGAAAGCCAAGGCTTTCAACAAGAACCTCTGCTGTAGACTTACTTTAAATTATACGTTTAAGTAAATTATTTAGACCACAATAAATATAAACACAAAGTAGAATACAATGTTAGTTTAAATAATTTGATTCATATATGTAAATGAGAAAATACGAGACTAACATAACAATTCAAATTAACGATATGTCAATACTATTGGGCTCTCGCTGCCTGTCTATGAGATATCTATATATTAATACGTGAAGCGAAAACTTTGGATCCCTTTTTACGAAAATTGGGCCAACGGAGGAGTATGAAATTTCGCACACTTATAGTTTTAACAGAGAAGAAGTGACGAATGCTAAAATTTTTGAACAATATTTGCTACAAAGTTAAAAAAAATGCAAAAACGGGTACATACAGCTATGAGTGTCCAGTATATATATTTTGACCTGTCATGGTACTGGGAATGAAATAAACCATGGTCGAAATTCGACCACCACGCGATCTCTAGTTATTATAAATAGTTATCTAAATTATCAGATTATAGTTGTATATTGAATATTGTTTACATTTCTGTATTTTATAATAAATATTATGTTATTTATTTGTAGTTTTATAATTCAACTTTTGTATGTTTTGTAATATATCTACATTAGTAAAGCAAATTTGATTTCTATCACAAATCTTTTAGGACTCAGAACAGGGGCGAGGCGGGTATTATTTTTAGCAAGTATTTTTGCTGCTCGTTATGTTCGCAAATAAGCATATAATCATCCGTATCGTCAGCGTTGTAACTTGCGTTGCCTAGCACAAAAAAAAACACCACTTCGCCAAGTGCCATCTCTAACCGTGATCTTTTTAACCCCCGACGCAAAAACGACGGGGTGTTATAAGTTTGACATGTCTGTGTGTGTGTGTCTGTCTGTGGCATCGTAGCTCCCGAACGGATGAACCAATTTTGATTTTGTTTGAAAGGTGAATTTGTTGGGAGTGTTCTTAGCTATGTTTGATGAAAATCGGTCCAAGATAGCCGCCGCCATAAAATGGCGGATTACATATTTTTTCACAACTCCCTCAACATGGGTATCAAATGAAAGGGCTTGACTAGTAGAATACTATACACTAAAATAAATTTCAAATCCAAGATGGCCTTTCATACTATTTTTAATATTTTGTGTCGGTATTGAAAAATTAAGAAAACTCTTGCTTAATTTTTAATTTATAGTTAGTAATGTAGAGTATAAGCAATACCTTACCTCACTCGTGCCAGTAATAATAACCTACTTACTATTTACCACTAGCTAATATATATTACCCTCAAATAATGATTTTGTTTGAATCATAAAAAATAAAGATTTCGATTGTCGCTATAAATAATTTTGCACGACGTACAGTCAGACTGTCAAAACAGGGAGATAAAAAATAGCATCCACAGAGTGTCCGTCGGTGCTTGACATATCAATCATTCACTGAGATTGGATCACGTCTGTTCCTACCAAGAGCTCTCATATGGAAATTGCTTCTATGAAAGGAATGGCGATCAACATTTTTGAGCAATTCTTGTTTTAGCAGAGTCTATGTTTAAATTTTCGAACGTTTAGAGACACTATGATACTAAAATAATCAATATTAAATTTAGAATTACACTACGTGAACCTACTCCTAACACAAGCATTTAGCTTAGAGAGAGAGAGATAGAGAGAGGTTATATGAGTCCCATGTTACTAGTAATCTTTAAAGAAACAACATTTGGTGTCAATAAATCAATTCTTATGATTTTAGATATTTCTTGATAAATTATTAACAATGATTAAACGAAATACTTTAAGGACTAATAAAATATAACTTGTCAAAACACCCTGGAATTACTGACCAAATTCAATACAAAACAAATCCCATAAAACTACGGAACTAATGGCATTGTCCGAACTAGCCAGGTGTTTCGTGCATCAGCCGGGAAATACATCGGAACAAATGGGCGGACGTGATGCGAATTCCCCAGTTGACCTAAATACTTGTCCGCAATGAGATGAGCTGATGTTTTATTTTACGCGTAAACAATACTAGAAAGGTTTTACTGTCGGACTCCTCGTTTGTTTTTGTGACTTCTTCATTGAAAAGCTTTTTAAAATGTTGGATTTGAGTGGGTCTTAAATTTACTGCTCGGAAAAAAGTACAAACAGGTTATCGTGTCTTCTTTTGGCAGATGTGATTTTTATAAATGATATTGATCGAAACCATCATCATCCTTTAACAATTATTAAATTTAGTAACGTGTTAGTTTCAGCTTTAACTATTATTTGTTACGTTACGGTACGTTTTGAATAATGAAAGTTTTGTAAAAAATAATTTTGAGAAAATACCCGGAAATATAATTTCATGGATTCATTCTATTTGTTGATATAGATTGCTCCGACTTTAGAAATAGTTTATTCACTTATAATATACTTGAGGGAATAAATAATAATAATAATTTTAGTACCCAGAGATTACAACATCTTCGAAAAACTAAGCATCTTTTGTTATTAAGTGAAACTTGGTTCAAACATTAAAAAATATGAAAATTACATAATATTGACTAAGTTAACTTTTTAAATGGTTTTATTTAGCTTGCCGTTTGTTTTTTGGGTCAAATTTAGTAATTGAATTTTTACCCCTTTCTGTTGACCGATTGATCTAGAATTTTTACCTACCTGTAATTCTGATAACAATACATTTATGTGTATTCAGCATCATTGTAAATTCAAGATGGCCGCCGCCACCAAATTTCGGATTACATATTTTTTTACAACCCCCTCAATATGGACATCAAATGAAAGGGCTTGACTAGTAAAATACAGTACACCATGAAAAAAAACCATTATGTTAAGCAACTAAATAAAAAAAAAAACTAAACACTTGAAAATAGAATTGTGGGGCGTAGCATACATTACATATTTACTCCGATTACGCAACGCCCCACGATTTTATTTCCGATTTATTGTTTAGCTTTTAGTACAATATCTACATCATTATTGTTTCTTTGCAATAAAACCGTAAAACTTTTTTTTACTTATTTTATTTAGCTTAGGTATATTGATTGGTATTGGTGTCAATGCAGTATTGAACCACTTAACCCTACGAGAGATTTTGTTATCTTATTTTCTATGGAATTGGTCATGATAATAATGGTTCTATTCAGAAATTATGGTTTTTAACTATACAAATTCGATCATACGGCTCGAGAAGAATTTTATCCCCCGCTCAAATTATGTCATGATCTCTTCGCCGATCTGGTTTTCTCAAATGGTTATATTATGGAGTCCTTAAGAATCCTTGACACCCTTGGTGTTGCTAAAATGTCTACTAGGTACGGTAATAGCCAACTATTCAGCTTCCATACTTGTTTTTTACAAAATAATATTTAAAAAAATAGTAAAAACTGTGAATTCACACCAAATTAGCATACATCTCATTGTGTCGTCACGTCAAACATCACAAGAATAAATTTCACCAGCAGTTGGCCGGTGCGGTACCCACCAATTTCAAAGATACGGAAAAGCGGAAATGTTTCCGGCCAGGAATACGTAATGCGGATATTGCGGGGGTCGGCAACGGAGCGTGCCAGCCTGACGGAGGCTTCTTATTTTAGGCTATTAGATGCGAATGGTGATTCGATAATACCTCGCCGCTTACTCCGATATGCGGGAACCTACCATTTATTATCTGATGCCATTCTGAATTATATTAAAGTTTATTGTTTTTAACGGATTTAACAAGAATCTCTATGATATATATAAAAGTATATAGCAAAAAATAATGGTCTTAAAGTTCGTGTATTTAATTTGAATTTGCAATGCCTCTTTGAAGCGTGTTGTCATATTATGTATGGCTTGAGTAATTCAGTTATCCATGAACATTGGTCTGGATGGGTTTCGCATATTTGTATGATGGTTTAGGTAGATGGTGGTATTTCTTACTTAAAATACATCGTTACATACTTATGTACTAGTAAAATTGATTTTCGTTTCGAGAGCTCAGAGCAGAGATGACAATAGTTTGCTTAGTTTTATCAATTTCATTATAACAAATACCATACAAAGAAACCCGAATTGGATTCAGTAGCCAATTATTCTGCACAAACTTCTTTAAGGAATGCGTTTATTATGTGTTTCGTGTTCTAACTAAAAATATTTTTTTTATCTTTTTATCTTTACTAAATAAATTTATCACTTGTAAATAGTATTCAATGCACTTTTTTTACAAATTCACAAAAAAAATTAAAGAATGTTTCTCCTAATTATAGAACTCACTAATATGTAGACCATGTGCCTGTTTACTAGATTAATTGTATAAAAATAATATAGGTACGCAATGATTAAAGAAATAATACTTAGCGTTACGTTAACTATGACGTCAGAAGTAGCTCCATAATTACCAATAAGTTTGACAAAAAACCAACTTCAATTGGTGTTATTTCGCTCATCACTATTAATACATAGTTTAGTCAGTAAATAAGCACCTTTAAATTAAAATTAATTATCATTTCCAATACCCATAGCGTCAAACATATTCATAAAGCAATTAACGGCGACCCCATTTGTCATCATTACGCTTAAAGGGCTGATTTTTATGGGATCAGAAATACCACCCCACATCATTAAGCAATGCATTCATTCACTCAATTTGTTATTTTAGTTCATTACGCAGTTATCGGGACGTAAAGGGTTGAACATGAACATGTGTACATTTTCAAATTAGTCACAAACTATAAATAAATTTATTATGTTAACTATATCTTCAGTCTCTTTACTATTTCCATTACTGCGCAAGGATTTCTTCTCAGTACGAAAGGATTTGGCCATGACCCACATTATTCAGATCTCTAAGGTATGCAGGTTTTCCAACGATGTCATCCTTCCACATGAACTTCAAAACTTTGGGGCGTAAGATATACAGGTAAGACTACTCAGCTAACACTACTTCAATAGATTACTTAAAAGCTGAATTTTAAGCCTTAAAAAATATTCAATCAACTAGAAATTATCTTCTACTACTGAAAGTCACACAAATGTCTTAGATATATTAGATGAAATAAGTTCACTTTTACTAATTAAAAGTAAAGAGTTTATTTCAAGGCAGATACTTTAGCCCGATTGAAACTCCGGTTGAGCAATATATAGCAGCAGTGATAAACGAGTTTTTCAACCATTGGCTTTTCACGGCGTGGATTCATTACTACACACCTCTGATCACGTATTTATTTTCAAATCAAATCATTTTATTTATCTCTCTGTCACACAGAAAGTGGTTACAGAATCAGATCATAGTGTTCATTGTTCAGAAGGTGGATCTGTGTGAGAGACTGGTATCTGTACTAGGTAAACCTGTATGACAGATTACCAGCCTCTCCAGACTCCAGATGTATGTGTGCGTGTGTGTGTGCGTGTGCGTGTGCGTGTGCATGTGCGTGTGTGCGTGTGTATGTGTGTGAGTAATTAGGAGCGTTCAGCTATCATATATATAAACTATCTAAGAGGGTATATAATAATAATAATAATAAATTTATTTCCCAGAAAAATGTACAATAGCCACTTATAAAAGATTTTAGATCCTGATAATTTTTTTAATTTTTTTTTTTTTTACATTTGTGTATATACCTTTGTAAAAGCATGTATTGAACTCTGGTACCCAAGCTAAGATTAAACTTGTGTTATGGGTACCAGCGCCCTCACAGTATTCACTCATAAGTGCAAACATTTGAGCCTTGTTGATACGTGTTTTCAGTATTTTTTTTTTTTTTTGATAATATAAAACAAATTATTAAAACAATAAAGGAAAAAAACAAAAAATTATAACAACCAAAGCACATAATAAAACAAAGGATATTTGTATTACTTTGCGTACGTATGTGTGAATGTAGCGCAAGTGTGCGTATGTGAGTATGTGTGTGAGTGTGTGTGCGAGCATTTGTATGCGCGTGTGTGTGTGTTTGTATAGTATTGATGATTTTATTAATTTTTTAGTTGCAGCATAGTCTTGTGTATGTAACCAATTGTATACCTTTGCTTTACACTTAAATTTTAAAAGGCCGTATATGTCACAATTTTTGTTTATTGTGTTATAAAGGTGATTTCCCATGATGTGGTAATGTCGACGAGCAGTACTTGTGTTGGGTTTGTAGGTGGAACATACTTTATAAGAACGACGGCCTCGGGGTCCAGTCCCATCAAAAGATACCGTTTTATGTTTTCTTAAGATGGTTTGTAGAACAAAGAGCTGTCTCACAGTCATAAGCTTGCAATCGAAGTACAGGCTCTTTGTTGGGTACCTAAAGTTTTTGAAGGTCATGACCTTAAGAACAGCCCTCTGCGCTCGCTCGAGTAGTAAGAAAAAGGTCTTTGGTGCTCCCCCCCACACTGTAATACAGTACGTAAGCAAGGACTGACCTAGTGCGAAGTAAACACTCTTTAACGTACTAATGTCCGCAGAGTACCGGAGTTTTTTAAAAATAAAAATTAGCTTACGTATGCGGCAGGTAAGATTTTCGAGATGCGCTTTCCAACTTAATGAATTGTCAATGTGTATTCCGAGATATTTAACAACATTATTAAGAACGTCTATTTATTCTTTTTTTATATAATTTTCACATACTTACAGATAACAATATACAACTTACACATTAAAACTAATAAAAAAAGAAAAAGAACTATATGTGGGCTATTTACATGCATGCGTCATAAAATTCCTCCACATCGTCGCCTACTGGCAGTGTTCCCAGAAGGCTGGCAGCATTGCCACGTTGAATGGCAATGCTTATTCTCTGTGCAAGAAAAAGGCCCTCCTTCTGGTCACGAGAAGTGTCGATCAGTCGCTTAGCTAATTCCTTATAAACGGAACGAGCACTCGGACCCCATGACCCAAGCGTTTCGACCCCAAACGGCTCAAAAACATAGTTACCAACTAAATTATTGTATTTACGCCGTTTGAGGCTTTCTGCTGATGCAACAGCAGCGCCAGCACAACCAGCTGTACTTGAAAGATGTGATGGCGCGAGGGTGTCAACGCAGGTTGCGTCCCACACCAAAGGCCTACCCATCTTCCATGGCAGTAACGACATACCATCTGGTCTCTTCCCATCGTCTCGTAAACAACATTAGTTTTTATTAATTGAGGACAGTGACATGGAGACTCAAGGGTAAGCATATATATAATAGGTTTTCAGTTTCCTCATAGCAAAGAGACTTTAGCCAGAGCGAGAAGACAGTTCTTTTACAAAGGTATTTCGTAAGTGAATAAATTTTCTATACAGGTTACAATTTAACCCTTACACTAGGAGGACAATTGCATTCAGTAGTAGCACAGTTAATTATATTTATGAAATGAAATGAGTTCCATTAATATTTAATCTCTTTCATTTACGAACACGGTTTCAATAGAGTTCCATAATCTAGACAATCTTCATACCTGTACAGTCTTTTTGCTAAATACGCAGTCCACAATAACAGCTAACATGAATACCACTCACGAAAGTGTTTATTGTAATATCTATGTAATATTTTATGTAATAATAATGGTATGGTAAATATTATTGGTGTTCTTCTGGGATATAAAGCCTATGTCGTCGGATCCGTCGCTTTGAGAAAGAAGGAGTGTTAATTTATGAAGGTTTATACATTTGGAACAAAAATGTTAAACATGTAAATGTCACGGTATTAAAATGAATTGTTGTTACGTATACGTACATACATTATTATATTGCACCGTTATTTAAATCTCGTACCAACGTGCTCTTCGCCAAATAGGATTGATAACGTAAATTTATAAGCTACAGATAACACCGAACAACGAAAAAGATGAATCCTTATTATATCCATTAGAATCCCAAATTACGTCATTCATAAAGGCGTATCTCACAAGTTAGCTAGATAACGCCTCACAAAATTTGTTATCACAAAAGAAATATGACATTCGTGTCATCTCGAACGTGAGGCAAATGACAACATCTGGTTTTCCCGTAAAAGTTTTGAAGGAAAATGTCTCATATTTGACACGTTTGCTGGCCACCGTGGCTTGAATCGAAATGAACTGAACTCCCAAAGATTTATGTTGCACAGTATTACGGATGTCTGACAGCTGGATTTCCGTGTGAATATTATTTACGATAAATGTCTCGTATGTGAAAAAGAGTATGTGTGCTACTTATGCATTCGGCGGACTTGGCTCGCTTTTCATAAAATTATAAAAAGATACGAAGAAGGACCAGATGTTAAGAAAATATAAAATGTGCTTCCGCGCTTAAGAAATATTACATTTACTGAAATTACCGCTTTATATTGTAAGTGTTTTACTATTCCTGTGTCGAGGTCTCAGTGGATACCTAGGGACCTTACAAATCTGGCCTGGAGCTCTCTCTCAAAGACGAGCAGCTCTACTACCGTAGGATAACTTATTTGTTCACAATTAGTTTCCCATTTAAAAAGAAAGAGATGGCGATACAAAGATTGCACAGAATTGATTGCAACCTTCTTAACGTCGCAGGTAACAACTGGCTACGGTCGTGTTTCTGTCGTAAATATCAATAGTGTGTATAAGTGGCCAAATATTTTATCTTTTTAGATGCGAGGAATATTTAATTATTACGCAACGGCTTAATCGTAAAAAGTAATTTGTTATTTGTGGCTATCAACCTCTTTGGTCATTTAGTATTTCAAGCGTCCGATGAAATTTACATTTACTGATCCTCGGGGTCGCTTTTACTTTAATCGTATATCGCAAATATGATGAAGAGATGTACCATGTGCGGTGCTATTATACTCATCATTTCAAACATAACATCCACTAGTATAAGATACTTAAAATACGTAGTATTTATATGAGATCAGCTGCACCACAAACTTAGGTTACTGGAACTAGCAATTGACGATCTAAGTAGTATATCTAATATACAGAAATCCAAGCTAGGTTAGTTCTAAGTTTATTTGATGTTGTACAAAGAGTGCTGATGCCCATTTAGATTAGAAGCAGCCTTTACATTTTTCGGCTAATTAATACCCAAAGGGTACATAAGGTATTTTACCAATAATATCTAAATATCGTGTTAAGAAGTAATAAAATGTGAGTATACAATTTCTATTCGAGCTAACTATTTTTTCACTAATTGTAACGAGTTTGTATAATGGTTAAAGAACATGAGACGTTCATGTTTTTTTTTTCTTTTGGTACATTGGAATTACATGTAATAAATATAATTAATTGTCAGGGAATTCTCTAGAGGTACTAAAATATAAAATAGTACATCTATGTAAGCACCATTATAATGTAAGAATTAATTTCTAACAAACACGATAACAACTGGATCTTGTCAAGTATGTTTTCTTTTAACTCTTGTTGAGGATATCCTCATAACTGGCAACTTTAACAGACGTTGAATATATAAGACACATACTTTCACACTATTTGGAAGAACTGGCCTCGCCTGTTGGAATAGTGGTTACTAATCCTGACTGCCAAGTCAAAGGTCATAGATTGGATTCCCACCCAGGAGAAATAATTGTGTGATGAGCATGACCATTTGTAATAACCTATGATATGTGTATATTTAGAAATATATCTAATGTTTATCAGCAACCTGGTTGCTATAGTACAGGCTCTGTCTAGTTTTGGATTAGACAGCCGTGTATGCGATGTGTGAGGTTATTATTATTATTTGTGAATGAGACAGACAGGATAACCAATGTATAAATTAATCCATTTCTGACACCAAGACAATCGGTAGTATTATATTTTATAACAAATATATCTAAATACATTAACAGGACCAAGTCAAAACTGCTAAAATTGACCAACAACCATAAAAATCTTCCTTATTAAAATAGCTTTCTAATAAAAAAAGGTGTTCAAATCAGTCCATATGTTTTGAAGCTATAATACTTAACATAAATACAGCCAAACATAGGCGTAAGTTAATAATTATTATTTAAAGAGTTAAAGAGATATTATGACTCTTTTGTATCGTTGTTAAAAGTAAATGTTATATGAATACAACTGCGATCTTATGGGTTATAAAGTGATGATAAACTAGCCTTATTTAATAAGCGACTATGTAACGCAAAAAGCTTTTTGTAACCTAAACTTAGCTGTACAATATTTGTAAATAATCTATCTAACATATCACAAACTAGCAAATCAATATATAATCCCTTATCGCTCAGGGAATTAATTCCACTGTAATGTCAGACATAATCGCGGTACTACGAATGTTCCAGACTGCTAGCGCGCTGGTATTCCTGTCCATGAATGACCGTACGTTGGGGATTATCGGAGTCACGGCACTACATAAACACCTTGCTGATCCCTAATGGAGCCATTAACGAAAGTTAGTACTATAATTGAGAGCTGTACTTCCAATAGTTTAGCGTTATTCTATACAAATAAATCATTTAAATTTAACTTTCAGAATATACAACATATTGTTTTTAAACTTTCGCGATTTGTACTAATCGTGACCACTATCGTAATTCGGTTCAACCTTGCGTAACATAAAAGGTTATACACTCGAGAGTAATAAATTTGGGTCACACAAATATACCTGAAAAGGTTTAGTGAAATCAATTGTGTTTAATAGGCAACTAACATCACATAAAGATACCTTAAAACCCCGGAAACTAATAATGCTTTCTTAGTGAAATAAATAGTGTTTAATAGACAACTAAATACTATTTAAATGAAAGTAATAAACTTTGTGATATTAAAAATTAAGAAAAAATAACCAATCTCATCTTAAAACGAAAACAACAAAAATAGAAAAAATACCATATTTTTCTACAACTTTACAATTTTCTCAAATTTTAGTATTTTGTGTTAACTCCACGTGCTGCCATTACTGCGGTTATGCGGTTTGGCATGCTGTACACCAAGTTTCTTATACGATGTTGGGGAGTATTCTTCCATTCCTGTATTTTGATGGCATAAGTTTACAACAACCAAAAAGTTTATTACTTTTATTTAAGGAGTAGTTAATTGTCTATAAAATATAATTTATTTCACTAAGATGACATTATTAGTTTCCGGGATCTTCTTTTTGGTTAAAATTGATATCACTTCGCACTTGTGACTCTTGAGTTGCACGTGTCCATGGGCGACGGTAATCACTTACCCTCAGGTGACCCATCTGCTCGTTTGCCCCTATAATATAAAAAAATAAAAAAAATCACCGTACCGCACAAAAAGAATACCGCGTACATTGCGTAGCGCCAAAGGAAACTAATGACTATAAATCCTTAATCTCGCATTTTTATGATGAACTGACTTTTGTATTGTGATAAGTATAAACAGAAAGAGGTTTCTGTAAGTTTTTCGCGTAGCTCAAACTTACACGCTGTATATATTTAATTTTTTTAAATGTGTATGTTGGAGAGCTCCGTCTTCCCAGCAACAGCCAGTTTGACAGGTATACAACCCTGACCTGCTCGAGTTTCTGCTTACACTCCCCAATCCATACTCATAAGCAATATCCCTTTCCTTCCATAACCTTCCCTTCTTAACTTCCCGTCCCTTAAATAAACTCCCAATTTTTCCATGTTTAATTCCCAAAGAGCCCGGTTGGCGGCAAAAGGCTTGCCCCTATTACGTATTACGGAAATGGCACTAAACTATAGTTTGAATAATGTTTTAAAATTTTTTTTCGCCAGATGCTTATTCTCTGCCATGAGTGCTCACTGCTCACTATGAGTTTTCACCACGCATTTCACTCAGTCTCACTCTCAGTATCATGTGGATACAAGACCTTTAAGCACAAAATCTACTTGCAACGCTACTAGTCAACCCACAGTTAAGAGAAAGGTTAAGATAAAATCATAACACAGTTTGCCTACATGTTAGAATATAAGGTTACATTGGTATTTTAAAAAGATATTTAATATTATCTATGTTTAATATTTTGTAATACATACGTATTTTAGTGTTCGTATAATTACAAAGGTTACACGGCAAATAGGCACGGTGTGCTTTATCGGCTCGTTGATTGTAATGCAACTGCGGTATTTATGCGCAAGAATGTATTTATTGGATAATTTGGTCAAATATTTGTAGTCGAGTACTGAATACTATCCTTCCATAAGTTGATTAAATATTATGTAATTTAATGAAATCTAATTTATTGAACTTAATTTATAAATACATGTTTCTTTCTATCTCTGCATCACGCAGAGTTGACTTTTAGAAAATGACAATGAGATTAAAGCCACCTATGTACCAAGAACATGAAGTATAAATAAATAATTTCTAAGCTAATATTTAAACAGTGTTCTTATACCGAGTATTTCTACTTCCCAACTTTTAAGGATACGAGTAGCGAGCAAATACGCAAGGAACATTATTAGAATTACCAAGGTAACGAATTCATATTAAACTCTGTATAACCGAACATACAAAATGAAAATATATCGCATTGAAATCCGGAACACCAGCTATTATGATAAGGGAGGCGAAGCCATGAGATTTATAAGTCAATCTATTTCGTGATATATTTTATTGCTCACCGCATCGGTTTTATAAAATTTACATTTTGCGTGACCAAAATCTACCATTGCTTCTAAACGAATCGTTTGATCCATTTTAAACTTAACCTGGTTGTGAAGAGAATGTAAAATGAGTGAATATAATCAGATTTGGTATTAATAGGTATCACGGGTACCTAATTTTCATAGAACAAACACATAGTCCTCAGCGTTTTTGTTTTATTTCCTGACCATGAGGCTCATTTTGGAACGTACATACGTTTTGATGGCCAATTTATCCACTGATTGCATGAATTCCTATAAATATTACTATGATCTTGACACCAGACTAATATACTTTAGTTTCTGAAATATGACTATTAATTTTTTTAATACAAAGCCTGTCAAAAGTGGTATTTTCATTTGCCTATTGCGCTTTGATCACCAAGAAACTCCGATGGTTTAGGTCGTCTCTTTTGCTTTAGAAATGTCTAGGATGGGGATATAATTCAACTTTGTTTATCCTTGAATGTGTGTTTAACTCTTTTTAGATATATTTTTTCTCTTTTTCTTCCATATGTTGATCTATTATTGTTATCTAGATAAATCTAAACAATTTCATGATGCGTTTTTCTGGTAAAAACTTAGTTCTAAGAGGTTGTTGGTTCTAAATTACATTATTTACAAGTAATTAAACTCCAGAACATAGTGTAACAATAATGTATAGTAAAACAAAAAAGACATGTTTAATGGCGAACCGAATTAAAAATTAAAAAAATTATTCCAGGCTTTATGACCAGACCATCGTTACCAAGCTAAATTTGTTGGACTCGTGAAAATTAATCATATGAATCAAAACTCGGGTTTACTAGTAGTCATTGAAGAGTTCCATTATACACCTCCTGGCTTCATCATGAGATCAATTCCAAGATCACAAATTACAGTATTGTCATCTAAACTACATATACATACACAGTTTCATTTCGATACGACACTTAGAAGTAGGTCAAAATTTACTTCCACTTTGTTTACAAAGTTACAAGGTAAGCTAATAAAACCGTGTTAAAAAGGAGGATTGGTTATATCTAATAGGGGGTCTTATTAAGTATCTGTTAAATATTTTTAATCATATCGTTATTTATATAGATAAATTTTTAAACTCATAATATTCAGGCAGTAATACGATGCATTTACTCAACTACATGAACAGTTCCAAGTTAGTTAAATTTAAAGTTATTCAAAGTCTTTGCTCTGTATGTTCAGGCATTCGTAAGTTAAAGTTATTCGAACTCGGAAGTAGCAAATATAAAGTTAAAGTACACAGTTACATAGAACAAGAACTTTTTATGCCAATTTACAATAACCTTGTAGTAATTTGACATGGGTCGTGGAATGTTAGTCTTCGTCTCCTAAATGCATGCGATAGTTTTGACGTTTGGTTCCTTCACCAGCTTACCTTGCTCGTATCACTTTTATGCAAATTCTAAGGCAGTACTACATATTTGAAGTGTTGGTAAATATTGGTTCTATAGACTGGAGATATTTCTCTAGTTAGGCGACCTAAATGATTCCTGTCGTCCAGTCTGTACATACGCACATTCACGCCTCTGTACCCAAAGGGTTTTAAACACCCACCTTTTGCCAAATAATTTGGTCCCAGTTACGTAATGGGGGCAAGACTATTGCCGTCGGCCGGGCAATTTGGGAATTAAAATAGGAAAATTGGCATTGGGATTGTAAGGAAATTGGGAAAATTGGGAGTTTATTGAAAGAAAAGGTAGGTAAGAAGGTAAGGCAATGAAACTAGCAATTAAACGTTTTTCATTGAAAATATCAACTCATCCCTGAATGGGATTAACTAGTAAGGTTTTTTCTTTGACAAGAAAAACAAATAACCGTTAGTCAAAATAATGTCACACTTTTCAAATGTTCTATAAACTCATCTTACATTCCCGAAAGCCGATAATCTTCCTGCAAAATGTCATCAATCCATCTAAAAAAATAATACGTACAGTAAAAGCCTTCATAAAAGTCACCATTATTGAACAGCCGGTCATAAATCCTTACATGGCGTAGTGTAATAAATTTACATTTTAAAACTGATCACGGCGACATTACATGCCTTTAATATTAGCGTTCAACCGGAGTGCATTAGGGTGCGAGCGTAAAAAGTGAATAGTTTGTAGCTTTTGTGTTTATTATTAGTCAACTGCCTTTTTTATTGTGTATTGGTATAGATGTTTGTCTTCCAACTCACCTGATGGAAAGCGATGATGAAGATGAAGATGGTACACGCTTATCCAAAAGAAACCTATTCACTCTACTCTTGAACGTTCCAAGATTATAATTGTCTGGAAAAATAGACGCAAGCAGTTCATTCCAGACCTTGGCCCTTCGAACCAGAAAGGAGCTGTCTAAACGTTTCGTTCGACTTTTTGGTGTTTCGACAATGAAGGGCCCACCCCATCGGTGCAAAGTAATAAATTGCTTTTATTTTTTTAAACGCAATGTTTTCCAAAGTAGACTTGATTGTTTCACCAATAATTCATTCTCAATAATTCCAGTAAAAAGCTGAAGCGAAATTTTTATCTGTAATTTCCATGTGACGTGTATGTTATTCTGTAATGCCTAGAGGTTCTGACTATATTGATAATAGTACCTTTACGTATATTTCACAGTCTGCAGCGAAGTTTTTGCCTGATATACACGTGACCTAAGCGTCCGACTGGGGTGAATTTTCATAAGTTATGGCGTGATTATCGACGCGAATGAGTTAGTGCGGCGGGTAGATGAGGAAACTTTATTTTGTTTGATTTAAAACCACTTTTGTTTGAAAACTTTTAGTTTTTCAGGCACTTTTATGGCAATAGAGGTGTAAGTTCTGCGGTTTCGAGTTAATGAGGCGAAAGTTTGAAATTGGAAGGAAGATAATTTGACGGTTGAGTGCATTTGTACCTAAGTTGACTTTTTCCTATTTGAACTTTTTTGATTTAAACATGGGTTTTAAGAATGTTTTAGAAGTTAAAACGATCTTTTCTTACTTCTACTTACTGAACTGGGGTTAAATATCAGAGGGGCTGAGTAAGTAACAAATCTCTAACATAAATTATCTCGCCTAAACAAACCCTCCTCCCATTAAAATGATCAATTTAAAAATAGAATCTTCATACAATTGGAGTGCAGAAGCGAGACGAAGACACAAGAGCATCGCCTTGGGAATGCACGCGGTGACGTTCCGCAACAAAACGTATTATGTATCTCCATCCCTAAGGACTCTGATGCTGGTGCTGAAGGAACTTTGAATGAATATTCTCTTTATTGCTAATATTTAATTTTAAAACAAAAAATATACAGATGTATTATAATATCAATACCTTTACTACTTTTATTTAAATCTTTATGATTGTTTCAAGTTGTATATAACATGTAATACAAGAAAACTAATTTTGATCAGGACAATTGATTCCAGATACTCAGGAAAATCATGAAACGTCTCTTTTTAATATTTAGGGGGCAAACGAGCAGACGGGTCACCTGATGATTAATGACTACCGCCGCCCATGGGCACCTGCAACTCAAGAGAAACAAGCACGTTGGCACTCTTTAAGGTGGGTGGGGTAAGTAAGGGAAGGTTGGAAGAGAGAGAGAGAGACAGGGAGGGGAGGGCTAGGGCCTTATTTACCTACACATGCAATGTACACCGCCCTATTTGTTAGTCCCATGAAAGTTCTAACTTTTTCATATTCTACACCAAAGCCATCTTCATTATCGTACACTAAAGATAGCCAGCAAGAAATGACATTATCGTGGGAGAGCCATGCTTCGGCACGTATGGGCCGGTTCGACCGGTGTGATACCATGGCCTCACAGAAAACCGGCAGTGAAGCAATTTGCTTTTCGCCGAGTGAGTGAGGTTACCGGAGGCCCTAACGCTTCCCTCCCCCCCCCTCTCTCCCCCTCTTCCACCCTTCCCCTACCCCCACCTTAAAGGCCAGCAACGCACTTGTGACTCTTGAGTAGCAGGTGGGCGCCCATGGGCGGCGGTAGTCATTTACCATCAGGTGACCCGTTTGCTCGTTTGCCCACCGATTCTATAAAGAAAAAAAGATTTAGTTGAAACGCAAATTCTAAGTCATGGTGAACAGTTTAAATATAACGCCCTTTTTGGAACAGATCTAAGAAGGACATAATTTATTCAGACTAGGCCGCCTCACTAAAATAGAAATAGCAAAACCACCATAATATACTGGCCGATGTTACGTTATCTATAACCCACAAACATGCCATAACAGCTGTCAAATTGTACATAACATCAAATAAAAAGATAACCAAAATATTTTCATCTATTTCAGATCTAACAAGTCTGGAACAAAACAATCAAAGCCGCAGTGAAAAGTAAACAGCAGTGTGAAATGAGCGGTATAAAATAATAAACATTTTTATTGAATAACCGTACAACCGTTCAGGCGTTTACCAAATGTCTGTGATCTTTCTGTGCGCTCATTGTATCGATTTTACATCCGGCTACGAACTAAAATGGGCAGCTAATACCATCTGTTCTCGCGATATTCTCGAACATAATTCGGGTGTTTCATTTTTTCAGTACAGATGACACAGAGAGAGGCAGAGCACTTCAGTATTTCGGAAAAACGAGACTTTATTGAAAATTGTAGAAACTATGTGGTTGGTACAATTTTCAAAGGCACGGGAAAGATTGCTTTAATAGCGAATATATTAGTGTATCCTGTAAAAGTGTTAGGATTTTAAGTGTGTTAGATGCTCGCAGAACTAGCAAAGGACTGAATGGTCTTACTTTAATTATAAATAGGTGAGTATTGGTTTATTTCTTTTATTTAAATTATTATATTATTGTTTCTTTGTCTTCAGTTTTAAGCAAAGTTTTATTAAATTTTTATTAGTCTATTAAGGCTCTCAGATAAACCATTAAATATTATATATATCAATTTATCTTATCTTATATATGTCAATTTACGACCCATAAATTTACAGCCGTAAGTGTCAGTAGTCACCTGTATCAGTATTCACAAGATAACATTATTACGGGGAAACTTCGGGGACGTACATATTCTACTGTGACTAAAAAAATGTTTTTTCTTTAGGTGAAAACCCATGGTAGTGGCATCAAAATTGACCAAACATTCAATGTCCGGCAGTGCGCCTAGTGCAGGTACCGTCCTTGCATTTACACCAATAGCCCGTGTGCGTTTTGTTTTGTTGCCATCCAACGATTTTTGTGTGGTGTTGCTGGACGTATAGATTTGTATTTTGTGCATTGGCTGTCAACGCGTGTGGGAGTTTAGATTTTAATTATGTTGATAGGGGTAAGAAATGTGAATCAGTAAAGATTTAATTTTCAATCTGATTACAAAACAAGTAACCAACATTTTGGCTGCAGGCAACTGTTTTGTTAAATTTTATTGGCGTAAATTAACGGAGAGAATCGTCAGGACACGTAGAATACACGTATATTTTCTAACACTTTTTAAGTTTTCAAAACACGCTGAACAGTTACTTTAAAAGGCTCCGTTGTCACCAGAGGTCATCGAGGTAGCTTAGCGATGTGTGTAAGAAGTAAAATCGTCTAATACAGTTACTAATGAAAATAAAGTTAAAGCAGCCCTACTACTAAGAAGGGACCAATAGGAGAGTCGCTTCTGGTTATTTGCTTTAGAAAGGAACATCAAAGTAGTTAAGAAAAGTTGTTTAATGCTGGAGATTCATAGTCTAGTCGAGTTAGATGTCGGGAAACAAATCATCATTCATTCTCCGAGCCTTTTCCTAGCTAAGTTGGGGTCGGCTTTCAGTCTAACTATGAAACGGCAGAACTTCGATATTTTACGTCAAGCGACTGCCATCAGACCTCCACAACCCAAGTACTACGCGGTATCGAAGTTCTGTAGTTAGACCAGGTAGTCGGACTTTTTTTGGGCTACAATTACCCGTAACGAATACCACATATGTTCGTATGGCAACCGGGACCGACGGCTTAACGTGCTCTCCGAGGCATGAAGGGATATCAATGTGTTAAGAATATTCACCCATCCTAAGACTGACATGGATAGTATTACTTTACCTTGCAATGTGTTAACCAACTCGGTTAATACTTCGTACTTAGTCACGAGCCCCCGGGTAACCAATATTTTACAAAAAAGTCATCCATCCACAATTGACTTGAAAAAGACGAGATTTTTTAAGAATAGGCCTCTTATTAATTGAAATGTATGTATGTGCCTATGATTCGAGGGCCATAAGGCACCAGAGTGTCGACAATCTTGTGTTGCGTGTGTTCTCTCCTTTCTACCTGTTTCGATTTTTTTTTTATTGTATAGGGGGCAAACGAGCAGACGGGTCACCTGATGGTAAATGACTACCGCCGCCCATGGGCACCTGCAACTCGAGAGTCACAAGTGCGTTGCCGGCCTTTAAGGTGGGAGTAGGAGAAGAGGGGGAGGGGGGTCGAAGAGTGGGAAGAGGGGGGAGCGGGAAGAACGGGAATAAGGGAGAGGGAAGGGTTAGGGCCTCCGGTAACCTCACTCACGCGGAGAAATGCAATGCAAGCATTGCTTCACGGCCGGTTTTCTGTGAGGCCGTGGTAACGAGCGGAGTCGAGACGGCCCATACGTGCCGAAGCATGGCTCTCCCACATAAAAATTATATCTCTACCTATTTTATATAACCACTAAATGTAATAACTATAAAAAACTTAACTGGTAGGTATCTCAAATTACCTACACTTTAAGTTCAAAAGTTTATCTTCAGTTATCTTTAATTAATTTTATTAATCGATGTTTTTTTTACATTTAAGGTCCGGGAACAAATGGGGGACTATGTCAATGTTTTTTATATCATAACTTTTATTTCCATTTCATTCCACATGACTATTTTTACACAGTTACTAGATAACTAATTACAACAGTCCATCATCTGTCATGAAGACGGATAACTGGACCATTTTATCTCCAATATTACACAGACAGCCTGACGCACAGATAAACACTTTATACTAATTGTCTGGTACGTTATTGACATTTAAATATTTTTATTTTAAAATGCTGATATTGTTATTTGTACATCGAGTGTTTTATTTCATTTTGGTAGAGAATTTTGATTAAAAGTGGTTGTAGAATGCAATCAGTTTTCATGTTAAACAGAAAGGCATTTTTTTGTATTCTGTTGCATCATATAACAATGGTTGGCTTTTTTTAATTCTTGTTTATGTCGGGACTTGTTAAAAGGTATTAATTTGCAGACTAAATTGTTAAAAAGTCATAAAAGATCTACGACATACAACAACTATATTTAGATCAAATTCCTGTATAATTAACTTTGAGAAAAACAAAACCAAAATAACCCTTCTTTGTCGGCGTTTAGAGGGGCAAACAGGTTTAAGTCATTGATTTCCTATCGTTATATATATACATACATACGTTTATTATGTATTATACATATAATAGGCTTTCTTTAAACAGCATTAGGACTGATACAGACAATGACAGATTAATGACATGACAATGATAGAATAAAATATTTGTTTCGTTGAAAATTCAACGAAATTTTGCCGTCCGTAAGCAAAACGAATCGTTTCTTGATTATAGGAACCGGGCATAAGTCGATTAGACTTTTATTTAGGACGGAGTATATACGTACTAAGCTAGATGCGTATTAAAAGTGTATTTTGCATCGAACACGCAACCGCACGATCTTAATTCCATGGTCTAAGATATAAGTCTTCGTGCTTTTGTACACGTGCATGTGTACGAATCCAGTCAGTTATATATGTTTTTTTAATTTACTTTTATTTCAATATACGTTGTTTTTAAAATAGTTTTAATATTCACATTGGTTCTTCTTTGAACGGCAGCTGAATACGTAACTAAAATTTAAATTAGAGATTTTGTTTCAGTTGTGTATTTTTGTATTTCTTTTATACAAACACAACCTCATTGTTTCAAGTTAGTGTATATGTTGGCGTTGTTTTTCCATGAAAGCTGGATTGGTTTATTCTAGCTATGTTTAGTTAACACAGTTCAAATAATATAATTATGTTGTAAATTAAAAGCCAAAAATGTTAACAGCGAAAAGCGAACAAACTGATGAGTATTTTTTTCCTTTCCTTTATAAATACTACTCTTGCACTAGAAATGATTCTTGTGTCGTGGGGGACTTTACAAACATACAAATAACAAACACAAAGAACACCCAGACTCGGGACAACTATTTGTGGATCACACAATTTTTTGTCCTGTACGGGAATTGAATTCACAACACTCACGGCGTAGTGGCGAGGCGACCATGTTAACCATTGCGCCGTCCATGCAATCTATTATTTCTATTATAAATTTCAATTTGATTGCAAAGATGGCGCAAGGGTAAAGTGATCATCTCACCACGAAACTACGCTGTGAACTGTGGGTTCAAAAAAAATTACATTTACGGTAAACGTTTGATTTTTTTTTGTTTAATTATTAGTTCAGTCATTAAACACATAAAAGGGGGCTTATGCTACAAAAGCTCAAGGAGAGTCTAATTTGGTAGTGTTACAGTTTGGTGTACTAATTAATATTCCGAATTTGCGACCTTGAGAAACCACCACTCGGGCCGCCATATTGAAAAAAATGGTAGGTACTTAAAACTAGTTTTTTAAGAATATCTTCTTTCTAGCGTCATTTAGCTTAAAAATGGTAATTATAAAAATAATAGAACATGAAATTTCTTGCAACTTTTGTGAAAAACATTTTTTGATCAGATAAGTAGTCTACGAGTTACAGCGAAACCAAGTTCAGTAAATTAGTCTGGCCTGTTGGTCTAGTGGTTTGTGACCCTGACTGCTAGACCAGAGGTCGTAGGTTCGATTCTCACCCAGGACACATAATTATGTGATGAGCACGATAATTTGTTGTGTCTGGGTGTAATTTATCTATAATATGTATATATTTAAAAATATATAAGTATGTTTATCAGCAGTCTGGTTACCATAGTACATGCTCTGCCTAGTTTGGGATCAGACGGCCGTGTGTGAGATGTGTGGAGTTATTATTATTTTTATTCCTTTTTAATTTTCTTGCCTAGGAATCTATATTTGGCTGATAGTAGGCAAATACAGATATGATTCTATTAAAGGGCACTGTTAAAACTTACCGAGGTATCTCTTTCGCTGGACTGGACTGTGTCTCCTGGTGATTATACGAAGCCATGTCTTCACTCAACAGTATTTGCACTCATTATAACTTTGTTTATGTATAGGACAAATATTCACAGTCTACTGCACTGACACTATAGGAAGCTTTACTAGGAACATATCTGTAAAGGACATTATTGTATGTTATGTATTTGATTTTCAAGGCATACTTGTGTTTTGTTCACCTATAATTTTTGAAAGTGAGCTAGAGTCGTATTTGTTTGGGTTAAAGAATTATCAAACACAAAAAAGGAGTGTTTCACACATAGCTATTATAACATCTTATAACTGTAGCGATTTAAAATCTATAATGATTAAGTCCAGCTATGATATTTACATTTTCTTTGTGAAATAGGCAGTAATCGGCATTTTTGAAGACATATTTAGTACTCCATTTGTTTCTCTAATTCTTCCTTAGAATCAATGAACTTGAATTATTTTTATTAGTTACATCATTTCTGACTTCTGTACGTAAATACTTTCAAAAAACTTTATTTAGCTAATAGGTACTGTCTTTTTTATGACTTACTAGCAGTGTCCGCGCAGCTTCGCTCGCGTGTTCATATTTATATATTTTACGCGGAACCCTAATTCTTTTTCTAAAATAAAAGTAGCCTAATTTACTTTTTATAACACCAGCTATCTGCCAGTGATAGTCCCGTGGAAATCGGTCTATTTGTTCCGGAGATTAACCGGGACAAAAGACAGACAGACAAAAATTTTAAAAACTGATTTTTAGAAATAGGTATCGTGCAAATAACTGTAGCTTAAAAAAACTTTTATATTATTTATTTGTATTGATGACAAAAATGTAATAACATTTGAATTTAATTCAACCTTTAATTTATTTTCAGCTCTTCTTTCAATATCTTATTTCATTTTCTGTATTTCATCGTATAAAATAATACCAACTTCATTAATATTTCGACAATAAAATCTCCATATTAAGCAATTAAACGGATATTAATATTAAGTTCGAGCCTTCTCAGGGAAGGCTCGTCAACCTGAGTGCCAATAAAACGTTAGCTACCGAAATCGTTAAACCCCGTTCGACTGCAATTTATTTGACAGGTTATAGCAAACAGATACTTCGTATTGAGCAATCACATTTAGAGATTTTCACTCGCAACTTACTTCAAGTCCGTTGACAGTAAACATTTGAGAATTTGTGTCCTTTTTTTGTTGTGTCTGGAAATCAAAGACACTATGATTTTTAAGGAACTAAAATCGACAATTCAGGAAAATGAATTCATTTTAGTTCTGCTTTATTTGAAATACATGTTAGCTTATGAAAATTGAATTATCACTTAGCAGATTTAATAATACAAAAGAGGTACAACAATAATTATATTTGTATTTTTGACCTCAGTATCATGGATACTGATCACAGTTGTCTAATATTAGGTAATAATAGGCATTACCATTTTCTAAAATCATACAATGCTCGGCAGTATTTCTTTTTAGTCATATTTGTTTTGTATTCCAAACGGATACATTGTAAAAGTAATACCAAAACAACTTTATGGGAAATAGGTACTGTAGTCAAAATGCTTTGGGTGGTCTTTATAGTGTTATATTTTCAATAAATGAGCTGAATCAGTAACTAAAACCATTGAACACGTACCTACTCACTACTACATAAAAAGGTTATGCAAAAAAATTAAAAAAAAAACAACAAAAATAGTAAAAATAATAAGAACTAGTTTATACTAATAGTTGATATGGAACTACCAACAGTATTAGAACGTAGTATTCGAATGGAATAGATCTATAATACTGTGAATATATTGAAAATAAAAAAAAGAATTTAGTCCAAAAACACACAAACCAAGCTCAAAGACAGAACAGTCTCAAAGGGACTAAATGAACAGTGTTTCGTGAAGACGTTAAAAATTTATAGCCCTTTACGCTTTGTGCTTTTATTGTCGTCACTCGGTAGCTGGGTAATAATTAAACGTGTCTAGCTAGAGGACGGCATGAGTTAAAATTGTTCGAAGGCCGACAATTTATTTTTGAAGGTGCATTCATTTTTAGTAAAATATTGATAAAAGTAATAATCTATTCATAGTATTTACATATCTACTGTGGTATTTACATAGTATTTGATGTGATTGATGATAATAATATGATATTATAAAAAAAAACTGTCAGTCGGAGTACTGCACGTCAGAAATGAAAACATACACATCTTTATATATGTATCTGAGCGTGACGGTCATGCGTGTTCATTGCTTTTTTCCCATACAAAAGTGCCCAACGTGGTTATTGAACTTTTTAGTTCTTTTTAACGTTCTCACTTTATATCCTACTATATATATAAGATCTATAATTATTACAGTGCATTTTACGAAGTCTATGGCACCAATGGTTACAACATAGAGATAAAAAATAAAGGACAGAATTGTAGACAGATAGCTGTCATAGATACAGTTAATGAAAGAGCCAAAGTTCAATAACATAAATAGAACTATCAGTATATTAACTATCATCAACAAAAATAAAAGAAATGTAGGAATTACTTGAAGTAAAAACGTCAAAAAACTGGTAATGTCGCAAATTTTTTATTTATTTTATTTTTATTAAAAACTTTTACCTCATATATGGTAAAACGCTTGTCATCGTATGATATAATCGAAAAAGACGTGATACTATCATTGCTAAAGTTTCAAACAACCGTAAATACATGCTTGAAAGGAAGCATCGTCAACTTATTTTTTTTTTTTTCTCTTATGGCTCACGGTTCGTATCGCCACAATCAAGTAACGTACATGTTACACTATTGGTGTAACGCGCGCGTTCATGTTTATAAAGTTTTAGTTTCAGGGTGGTCATACAACAATTTGATCGCTTGCGATATGTATATTTTAAGTAAAAACACACTAGGTACGTCTTAAACAAACAATTTTGTAAATAAACACAAAGCAAAACACGGGGCTTTACGGGAGACAAATCTGTAGTGACCGAATCGTTAGGCCGGGTCAGTCGACCCCGTGAATCCTAATGAAGCCCGCTTATCATTCCCAATGACAGCCAAGTTTGTCTTCCGAAGCTGGGCCAAGTTTAATTAATTTATGAATTAAAGGCGCCGCTCCCTATCAAATTTTCAGTCTATGTAGGTGCGGAGTTTAATTTTGTTACGTTTTTTTACAAGTTTTGCTTGTTTTTGTATGATATTTAAGCAACTTTTAAAGATTCCTTCTGTATATATGCTTATGTAAACATTTATTATTTTATTATTTATATTTTTTTTATTATTCATTTATTTATTGGACGCAAACATAGTTACAAATAGGTAGATTTCCCTGACTCCTGTACTAGTAGAAACTGTGTTATAGAAGCCAGTATCCTCCCTTTATTCGTCATTACATTTTGTTATGCCCTCAGAAATTTAATATTACAATAATAAAATTTATAAAATCACAAAAGAAAACTTAAGTGGAATGTATTTCTCATATATTAATACATACAGTCGGTTTGTGTGTGATATGTGTATACACGTAGGTATGTGTGTTTATATTTAGTTATGTATATTATTATATGTAGTACACTCTCAGCTACCACTTACTTCTGTCACTAAATTCATCCAAAGATTGTCTGGTAGAGATTGCCTTTAGCAATAAGACCGCCTATTATACCTAGCATTAATATTAAATTTAAGATCCATGGTAATTCCATACGGTGTACAATTAAGAATATTCTATTATATTTATTCAATAGTTTGCCAATAAGGGTGTTTTCGATCGTTTAGTTGCTCTACTGATGCTTGCTGATCGCAAGCTTCTATGTAACTGAGGTGTTATCCCAGTCGGATGGTTTCAATTCAAGCAGCAATCTGCTGTTTTTCCTCTTGTGTAGTTATGGTAAGACGTTGAAGTCCCGTCTGTTCCCATTTTTTGGAACAGGTTATAAATAACGGCTTCTGTCAAGACACTTATTAAAAAAAGTTAAATTGTTGCTGAGAATACTGTCACGCTTCATGTATTGATTTATCGTTGATCGTTTGTTACACATTAAAACTGTGATATATGAGTTACACATGTTTCCTACGGGGGGTACCCTTTTTGTAATAAAAATTAATTTCGTTCGTGTTTTAATGTTTTAGAGATTAGTTAAGAACAATTTTATACTTTGTTGCCGATACTTTCCTGTGTCAGTAGATTTCGTTAACTCGCTAACTTTCTATACGATTTTAAATAAAATAACCATACCAATATAAATGTTTGTTACCGGTTGTAACCGGATGCGATGAAACTTGGTATCTAGATAGCGTGAGACCTGGATTAACGCATAAGCTATTTTTTATAAGGACTTACACCGGTGAAACCGCGAGTCACTGATAGTTATTTATGTGCTGATTTATACAGATCTGTGCTAAGTCTACTAATAAAGTAGCAAGACTGTGCTGAGTCTACTCACTCGGCCAAGGAGTTCAGATAACAATGTACCAACAGTGTCAAAATACTACATACTTATTCCACAATAGCAAGTAACCCTAACGCTATTTAAATCAAACACCACTGTTTATATGTTATTCTAAAACAACTTAGCCAATTCACGTATCATCCAAAGGGAATTCTCTGTAGGGCAATAAGCTCGGTACAGTCGCTCCCATTATTAAATGCGCCTCCCCACCGATAGAGACGTGAGGTTTTATGATTATTACACTTTATAAAACAACGCCCGGTTCAGCATTTATGGATTATAAATTTCATTAGCGTATGTTGTTGTACGATCGCGTTTATTGCTCTTATGACACATTGTACTCACTTTCACCGAGCGGGGAAAATCGTTATCAAACGACACCTCTCGGACGACTTTCCACATGAGTATATATAGTAGGTACGAGTTAATATATTATACTTGGAAACGACTATAGGTATTAATAAAAATGGTTATATTCCAAATAGCTTGCTACTTTTCCAAAACAAAACCATGTCACTCTTTTGTTAGTTATTAGCCAGCTATCTGCATACCAAGTTTCATTGCAATCGGTTTAGTGGTTTTTGCGTGAAGAGTAACAAACATCCATCCATCTATCCAAACTTTCACATTTATAATATTAAAGGGATTTTCTGTCAAATTTTCTTATTGAGACCGCACAAGACGATGAACATCTATCGCTGAATATACATAAAAAATGTATAAATGAATTCAGGAAATATTCCTTTTGAAATTGTTTAAAAATGCTTATTAAACCAGTTAAAATGTAAAGCGGCGATACGGCCAATTGACTATCATATTGCTCGAACACCACAGCTGTGTGTATCGCTCCATAAGCTTCTAATGCAGGCTGGGTGGTTTACGATCACTATTTACATAGTTAACAGTTGCAGCATTAATTAATCAGTTCAGATGTACGCTTTGTTTCAAATTATGCTGTAAACGGAGGTAATAATGTTCAGGAATCAACTGTACAAACGCCGCGCTGGGAAGGGACCGACGCTTGACCAGTTTCATTTCAATACAAAATTCCCACTAAATTTCACGGAAATTCCCAGATTTTTTTTGAACCGATATATTTATGAAAGATGTAAGAACGCTTAATAAAGTTCATAATATGAGTTATAAATAGTTATAAGTTTATAAACACTTTACAACATTAGTCCTTCTTTGCATTTATGGACACTGTCGTGGTGTTAATAGCATTTGGATATATTTTGTTAAGAAATGTGCCACCAAATTAAAAAAAAATTAAATTTGACAGGTAATTGCCGAGACTTGCAGTTTCACCCACGTTAATGGCTACAGCTCCGCTCCTAAAGGTCGTAGCGTGATGTTACATAGCTTATAACCTTCTTCAATTAATAATCTATCCAACAAAAAAAAAAGAATTATGCGAATCAGACTGGTACTTCCAGTGATTAGCGTGGTTAAAAAAACAACAAAAAAAAACTCTTCAGCTTTATTAGATTAGTATAGATAAATATATGGTACTGTGAGCACGATCGCTCAAGCTCCATGTATTGGGAGTACCTACTACCTTTTAAAAACCGTACTTGCCAAGCCATGAATATGGCTTAAGCTGACCTCAACAAACATCTTATTTTCACTATTGGAAAATTATGTAAATTTTTACGTTGTGATTGATGTACACATCACAAGATAATTATTATTATTTAAGCCCATGTATTGAAGATGTTAGGTTGCATAAGGAAATGTTTTGTAAATGTCTCTAGTTTGTAGTTAAACTAGCCAAACATAGAGATTGTGTAAGTACAACTATGTTCAACACCCGAATTCACTGAACTGCTTTTGTAGATGGTATTGTCGGTTCGTTTGTTGTACTAATAAATCATGATGGAAACACGTAAAAATGTTGGTTTTACGTTCGTTTGTTTTATAGGCAACGTTGTAAAATAGCACTAACTTTAAGTCAATGTACATATTCCTTTAAATTTATTTTATTGACAATTGCTTCGAAAGATATAAAACGTGGCTCGTTAGGTGGTTGAGAGGATAACTTCTTTATATTATCGGATCAGTGGTTCGTTTGCGTCTCGATAATGTTCCTTTTTTTAATATGCCATAGTAGATATTTATTTCCATTCTCGCACCAGATAAGTATTTGTGCATGTGTGTGTGTGCGTGTGTGTGTGCGTGTATGTGTGTGTGCGTGTATGTGTGTGTGTATGTGTGTGTGTATTAGTAAAGTTCTCCGCAGTATACAAAAGTAAAGATGATTACCGAAACTGTCTAGAAAAAGGGAACTAAATTTATCATTGTAGGAATAGTTGCAAAGCGGAATCCAGCCACGAATTTAGCCGCATGACCAGCCGTGAACCAACCTTGTGTTGTAAAAGAAGGCTTTAAGTAATAAGCAAGAATTACCAGTGTCAAAGTTCATTCGAATAAGTACCGTGTTTTGACCGTTATTGTTTATTCTACTAACAAAAATTAAATAATATGTATGGACGGAATATTATTAGCGAAAGCTTTGTTAATAAGTCAAAACAGAATCATAAATTAATGTTTTTTTCTGTATTTTTTTTGTGTATTTTTTTTTGTAAGCGGTTACCGTAGCCTATGGACGCTTGCAGCTCCAAGGGACTCGCATGCGCGTTTCTGACTCTTTAAAACCTTTACATTCATTGAAGAACTGTAGTTCCATGGTTCCATGGGAAAACCTCGGTAACCTCTTTCCACAGCCGGTGTATGCGCGGGAACACCATTTCCAAGGTGAGAGGATGAACGCCCTGCCGGTGACGAGCGGTGCCGTGGCTATCATGTGAAACAGTTCTACGAAGCACCCGTTATACAAGCTGTTGAACACGCACAAGGAGGCAATGTCTCTCCTTACTTCCTTAGGCTTATTAATTCAATATCGCTTGTGAGTTTAAGATTGACGACGAATCGCACAGAATATAACACTATGTCATCGTTTTAACTGATAATTTCTCATTTCAAGTTGAAACATTTCTATAGAAAGTTATACGTTTAGGTACTGTAAAAAATTAAAACCAACTTCAAAACGCCACCATTTTTTTAGATTAATTTATAAAAATAAATGATAAAAATCAGTAATTTTATTTAGTATTTTAGATGACATCGCTTAAAATACATTGTAATCCTTCTTACTCCGAGAATTCCTTTTGTTATTGACTTCGCTCGGTTAAAAAGCCACTAAAGTTAGCAAAGCCTTGTGTAGTATCATATCTATGTACACAGTTTTAACACGTACATCTGCCCGTTCGCGTGTAAACGCTAATATCTCGAACTATAAACAGTTTTAATGCCTTCACAAAATAAGCTTTTTTATTAGTTGCCAGTGAATTATGGCGCGTAGTACCGAGCAGTTGAGGTTTAAGTGTGAAAAAAAAAATATTGCCGTACACTAATGGCGCGAACCGTGAAATTATAAAAGTTTATTATGTTGAACTATGTTTTATTTTTTTTAGCTGTGGTATTTCGATGTTGATTTCGTTATAAAGGCGCACAGCATAGCACAGTTATCATGCCTGATAGTGCCATATTTTTGACAGTATTATTCTTTATTTTATATTAGCTGTGCCCGCGACTTCACCCGCGTTTACTGACAACTATTAATGAAATAAAATATGTCCTATGTTACTTGAGTATAATGTATCTTTCTAATAGTAAATAATTAAAATTAGTTCAGTGGTTTTAGAGTTAATCGACTACAAATAAGCAACGTTTCCCCTTTATAATATTTGTGTCAGATATGTATTTATTGGATTTTGCTTCCGGCTTCGCTTCGAACCGAGTATTTTTTCGTCGATTCGTCGAAAACTATAAGCGAAGATACTCCATAATTATCATATTAATAGAGTAAACTATTTTTAACGTACGCGACTGGAGGAATCAGGTTATTATAAACCTATATGCACGTATTTGATACATAAAACACCGCCAGGATAATTTTGTGTCGTTCGTCGTTCTATATTTAGCCTTAACACAAAGCCCTTACATACTGTAGAATGTATGTTACATACACTTACTTTATATTTTGTGTAATATGTGAGACTTTTAATTAAAGCTTGAAGCCAAGCAATTGTTTAACCAAAATATTGTCGTTCACTGTTCTTTAAAAAAATATTTCTTATCTATACTAATATTATAATGGTGTAGAGTTTGTTTGAACGCGCTAATCTCAGGAAGTATTGGTTCGAATTAAAAAAATATTTAGTGTGGCATAGCCCATTTATCGAGGAAGGCTGTAGGCTATATAACATCACGCTACGACCAATAGAAGCGGAGCAGTGACCATAAATGCAGATGAAACTGCGAGGACGGCTAGTTTAGAATATTTTTAATATATTTTTTTTTAGAATATTTCACAACAACTTTGAATTCGAATCTAATCAATGTTCTTAAGATTCGCCGAAATAAACCACAATGTTGACGTTCACAGAGTCTTTTTTACTTTTTTCAAACCACTGCTTGATATTGGTTGAAAGAAAAAACTAAAATATTCAGATGTTTTTTCTGCTAAACATAGAAATGAATCAAAATGGTCAAATGGCTCAAACAGTAATTTTTTCAGTCAATAGATTCGCTGGAGTGATTCTTAGCAGATCTACTCCAGTAATTATTTGACAATAGGATTATTTTATTTGGAATCTTTCTGACATTTGACAGTAAATGTCACTGTAATTTTAATAACGTTCGACTTGACATTCATGATCAAAGCCAGAATCCAAAAGTTAAGTTGACGTTGACATTCATGACAGCAATAAATATGATGTATTTACTAAACCGTTACATAAAGTATTTCTAAACACCGAACCCGCCTAAACATTTATTTAATCTATATGTTGGCACAATTTATCAAATTAACCGTACACTCAGAACCAAATCCTTTTCGATAAACGTTTGCACGGAATTCCTCGTGTATATGAACATCGTGATCAGAGCGTGTCGCGTTAATTGCAAGGCAGCTGTAAGCAGGCGTTGAAGCAGGTGGTTCATGACGAGCGTAAGATCCAAGCTGTTAGACCCTTGTCTAACAGACTATACTACCTATGTATTAATGATTAGAAACGTAGAAGTACAATCAGCAACACAACATTAAATATAAATAAATTTATTTTATGATATCTTTTTTTTTTAATACAATATATTGTATCTACTTCGCATTATTTCTGAATGAAAGGCTTAGACTGTTTTTTTTTTGTAAGACACTGCAATGATAAATTTATTTAATAGCTAAGGGATGTTGTTCTCTTAAAATGAAACATTCACATGATGTAAAAAGAAGTTAAAAGAAGCAGGGCAAAGGAAATTTTTGATCAAATTTATGCCAAACGTCTGGAGTAGAACTTCTATTATATATAAGAATATGTAAGAAGGAACCTCAGAAGCATGGAAAGCAGAGATAGAGTTGCACACGTTAGACACCATTGTAGCTATGTTTTTAAAGGTACCATAACGTTTTACCATAAGATAGAGCGTATGCTTGTTTGATAACTTATAAAACTAAAAAAGGATATTACGTGTAAGTAAATAAAAGGAGTAATATTTATATAAGTAGTAATGTTCAAAAACATAAAAAAGATCGACCAAAAATCAGCTCTTTTTTTTTAAATACAACTCGGCACAAGCAAGATTATTCTTTGTCTGACTGACTGATAGGGTATTGACTATAATACCATTTAATCATTTTTCTTGTGGGATGGTATCTTTGCCCTTAAGAGCTCATATAGAACCAGATTTAGTTTAAAATAATCTTAGATTTTTTAAATTAAAGAAATAAAAAACTAAATTTATCATCCATAAGCCACGTGACTTGATACACTAATCACAAAAGTACGCAAGTTAAGCACGAAAATATTTTTCATATATTTCAAATTGGCAGTCAAGCAGTATTAAATAGTTCCCGTAAAGTAGCCAAGTATACTATTAATGAACCAAAAATACACCCACTAAGAAAAATTATCTGTGAGTGCCAAATAAAATCGACCCACGTGGAGTTCGAACCGTCAATACTCAACGAGGTGGTAGTTGGTGAATTAAGTGTGTACTAGTCAATGTGTCAAACTTATCACTGAGTGTGGCTCAATGCAATGAAAAGAAACATAATTTATGAAATATTATAATATTGAACACTTAGGTACATTTATTGTACGTATATTTTTATAGTGCAGTAAAGCTGTAGTAAAGCAAAAGCTGAGCAAGACCAGGATAGTTGACACTTCTTGGGGGAGGCCTTCGTCCAGCAGTGGACGGCAATAGGCTGATGATGATGATGATGATGAAAACAAGAGCTTAAAGACACCGTAAATCATAAAGAGATCAATTCAAACGTCTTTGAAACAAAAAAGAAAATATTATACTGTTAATTTTTTTCTTATTTCAAAATATAAATAAACTAATCCAGCCATAAGTCTAACAAAAAAAAAGCCTTCGTATCTCATTCAACATTATCCTTTTTTATTATCTACAGGTCTCTGAACTACAGCACTCATAGTAATTGTTGTGCCTTCTTGAAATAAAACCTTCGGTAACTGGAACACAACGTTAAAAGGTTATAAGGGAACTCGTTTCAATGATTGATCCGAGTTTTTTCACCGGGTATTTTAGTTTGATTAAATGCAGTTCGCGTTCCGTGTACCGTGAGTGCAATTACAGTTTTTTGGTGTTGTATATATTTAAAGCTTGAGACTTGTCTGAAATGAAATTTAAATGGCAATAAAGTATCTCATTTTGACGTGACAACGTACAAACTGCCAGTGTCTCTTTAAATCATTTTGATCCACTCTAGGGATTCCTTGAAATTGGTTTCCTCAAGTGAGAGAGAGATACTTCGGCATGGCAGTGATACCGCAACCTCATAGAAAATCGGCAGTGAAGCAATTCTTGCATTATATTATTAGTATTTTGCCTAGTGAGTGAGGTTATCAGAGGCCCTAACCCTTCCGTCTCCCCTCTCTTCCATTCTGCCCCCCTTCCTCTATTCCCACCTTAAAAGCCGGCAACGCACTTGTGACTCTTGATTTGCAGGTGCCCATGGGCGGCAGTAGTCACTTACCATGTGACCCGTCTGGTCGTTTGCCCCTTATCCCATAAAAAGTTGCCTTTTGTATATATTATCTGATCGATAAATCGTTGTGTAACCTATTTCAGTTGAAATAATGATGTGAAAATAAAGTGTTATCTATCTATCTACCCAACTGATGTAATGCTAGGCCATAAGCAGTAAAACCGACACACTGTAATTGTTGGTTGTTAGTAAAAATGTTTCTTAGAATAATCGGAAAAAATATTGAAGACCTTTTTTACTAAATTATATAATTTGTAAAGAAGACACGCCGGTGTCTGCAAACTCATCACTAATGGTCTTATTAGTGCAAGGCTACTCCTATCCTCCTCTTTACCATGGAACTCTAGCGAACGTACTCTAAAGCGTGAAACTATACTTCGCTAATAGTAGTGGCTAACTGTGGTCTAAGTATCTAGGTACAATACAAAAACTAACCACCACGCAGGAGAAGTTGTAAATAACGAACTAGAGTTTGAATAAAACATTTTTTATATGAGACTAGCTGTTGTGTTGCCCGCGATTTTGTTAGCATAGAAATGTTGATCGGGAACCGAACATTTTTTCGGGATAGAAAGCAGCTTATGTATATGCTATCCCAGACTATTATCTTTTACGGGTCTGTTAATTTAGTGGTTAGTGATCCTGACCGCTGAGACAGAGGTTGTGGGTTCGATTACCATCCAGGACAAATAATTGTGTGATGAGCACGACCATTTCTTCTGTATCTGGGTGTAATTTATCCAAATTATCTTTTATATATTTTTTTATATATTTATTTTATATATATTTAGTAATTTAGAAAGTTTATCAGCAGCCTGGTTACCACAGTATAGGCTCTGTCTAGTTACGGATCTGACGGCCGTGTGACATATAAAATAAACATCTATCTCTATGCCAAATTTCATCCTGATCCATTTAGCCGTTCTGGCGTGATTGAGTTACAAAAATCCATCAATCCAAAATTCGCATTTATAATAAAAGTAAGGGATGGTAAAGTCGACACGATTGTTTCCTGAATTTTTATCCGATAGGTACCTCATTTTTTAAGGGTATTCTATACTAATATAATAAAGATGAAGGGTTTTTTATTTGGACGCGTCGAAATAAAAGTTGATAATTGAAAATACATTCAATAGCCTAATTCTGGAATAAGGTTGTATGAGTTATGGATGGGCTATTCAACACTACGCTATGTAGCCGACGCTTAGCATCGGAGCAGTAATATTTCTTTCTTTCCTTTTTTTTAAAGACAACTCCTGCACTAGAAATATTCCTGTGTCGCAGTATATTTGACAAACATGAACTGAGACATGAACAGCTATGACGTTAAGGAAGAAAAATCGTTATTGATTTGAAATGGGTGATTATTAAGGGATAATCGAGCAAACATTTGTAAATAAATGGGGTTTCATAGCGACTTGAGCTGCGCAAATGAGATATTTGGTCATAATAATATCATTTCTGTCCCAATTATCAGAATTTTCCGTATCCCACACGTCGCGTTGGAGGAAATTTGGCGACCCTTTTAACGGTTTGCGGAAAATGCCATGTTATACATGTATATTATACACAAATATTGATAATCAGGAAAAGGTTCTAAGAAAAATCGAGAATACAAAGATACACATTATTGTAAAAGCTTACTACACTAAACTACTTAAAATATTATAAACAAAATTGCTGTAATACAATAATGGAACTACGACAGAGTATCTGGAAATTTAGTATAATAAAAAGTCCTTATCGAAAGAGATATCACATTGATATTCAATATTTAAGTTTCATTCTTCAGATGGTTAATTTTACATCGTTCTGCTTTTAATTGATCACGATGCAAAGCGTTTTGGTTTTAAAACCAAACCTGAAAATGTGCCCTATAGAGTAAATAAAATAATGTGTTGATAAATGCTGTTTTTATCGGATGCAACCGAATCTGATTGTTATTTAACTGACAATAGCCTGTTAGATACATATCTAAATAATCGAATACATATCGAAAATAACTAGTAAGTACATACTTACTAGTTATTTTCTTAAATTAAATTAGGCGACGACAGCTTAATTGGTACTTTATATCTGAATATAACGAAACTTTCAAATTATTTCTCATTCTATTCCATCTCTTCTGAAGAACCTGAGGCTTTACTTTATGTATAAGATCTAATGACAACTCTATAAATTTTCATCATTTTAAATGCAGACATGATGATATGCTGTTGTCAACTTAAGCTGTTCTTCAATAGCACAAATAATAATTTTACAGCGATATATATATATATGTTTTACTATTTCGTTTTTATCAAAATAAAATCATGGATTGCATTGTTTTTACAACTGTAATCAATTGTATAAGCATCATATATATATTTTTACAGGTGTTTTAAATGAGGATTTGATCGCCATTTTATCACAGTTGATGGACGGATAAGTAATTAAGTTAGGTCCATCAGAGTGCATACTAATTGCCGTTTATATACAGCTAATTATGGTATAGCATATTATATGTAGGAATACATTTGTATATATTTTTCACATTCTTCTCTATTAAAAACGACATAAAAAAGCCTTGTATTTATAATATATATAGCATTAAATTATTTAAAACAAAATAATCTTAACTTGACATATTTTCATGTTCTCCGATACATTACCCATGTGGTTTTAAGGATACATTTTAATAAGACTGATACTTAAATTTGATGTGAGTAAAATTAAAGCCGATTGGCTGCCTATGCCATAACGAAAATGTATGTCTAAATATAGATTTAAGAATAAATTATTAAGTTGATTAATATTTAATAAATTGAATATTTTATTATTTTTCCAAATAAATAAACGACGTTATACTACCAACCTTTTAGCAAACATTTACAAACACACTATGATTAAAATCCTCACACTAAACAACACACGAAATAAATACGACGAGGAGCGGCGCGAACCCGCGAAACGTGCATAACCGTCGGAGGCCGACGCGCTACTGGGTACTGACTGCCATGCTGAACTTCAGTTTCATACCGTATTATCTACTGCATCTCGGCTACAAAACTTCCTCGCTTCACTGTGCGCCTGGTACCAAGCGGAGGTTTTTCGTCGAAAAAACAGTTTTTCCGGGAAACTTGTATTTTTTTAGTAATTTAAATGTGTTAGATTCTAACTTAGTTTATAAAAATATTGGTGAACGTTAACTAATCTAAATTCAATCTTTAATATGTTCTTTAACCAGAAAAATACAACTGTAACGGTTTTTGATTAATAAAGAAAAGTAACCCTTTTAATTAATCTAAGCGATGCCTATTATAGCTTTGCAATTCAATTTGTTCAGACTAAAGTCTTTTCATGGCAATGTCAGTAAAGCCTTCTTTATCACACGATTGTGTCCTGAATTTTTATCTGAGGGCAACTTTGCAATCAGATTACTTTAATTAGGTATGTGATATCACTTATCAGAAATGTATTTTAGATGTCAGAAAATTTTATTAACGTGTGACCTCTCAGTGTCGAACATCTAAACCCCTCTTCGAAACTTCGAACTAATTCCTTAACCAATATCATCAATATTAGAGCACTTCCCGAAACCCGATTACTTATTTATCCGCCACTTTATAAGAAACTATCTTTAGCCAATTCTGAAAGTTTCAGCAAAACTAGTTGGAGACGTCCATTACGCTAAAGTTTGAATGTTTTTCTTTTTACTAAAATCAAAGTTGGTTAAGTGGTTCGCATACGGCTATGGCCACGGGGACTTAGATATTGCGGAACTTACGAAATCAGTCGAGGTTTTTGGAAATAATACTTTTTTATGTACAATATTTATTTAGTTTTGAGAGTAGGCTTTAGTTAAGACGCTCCAACTTCTATTGTGTACACTTACGTAAAAGTAATGCCTTGGGAGTTTTTGGGTGGAATCTTTGTGTAAGACGAAAGTTATAAGAAACGGTACGTTAAAAGTTCTTGCAGATTATAAAAATAGTTTTTAGTTACAAAGGAATTAAACAAAACAGACTATTTGTGCTCTTGTTATGGTTGCAATGGCTGGTGGTTAAATCTGTGTGCGCTGCGGTGGTTTTAATTCTCGGATCGAATCTCGGTCAGTTTTATAAATTACATCCAACAATTTGAATCCATGTATGTCATCAGTTAACTGTGTGACGATTTCAGAAGTACGTGTGATGAAATAAAATACAATCTAACCAAAAAGCTTTATTTTTATCAATAATGAAATAAATTATGGTCAAAATTAGACCTATGAGCGATCACTTGTACTTTATACTAATATAATAAAGCTGAGGGGCTCCTGGCTAAGTGGTAACCGAGTAGGTTAGTACATTATAAGGTTAAGTAACACTAGCCAAGTCAGTCTTAGGATGGATGACCATTCTTACAACATTGAGGTCCCTCCGTGCCTCGGAGAGCACCCTAAGTCATCGGTTCCGGTTGCCATACGAACAACTGTGGCATTCGTTACGGGAGTTGGAGCCCTAAAAAGTCTGACAACCTGGTCTAACTACAGAACTTCGATATCGCCTAGTACTTGGGTTGTGGAGGTCTGATGGCAGTCGCTTCACGTAAAATATCCAAGTACGGCCGTTTCGTACTTAGACTGAAAGCCGACCCCAAAACTTAGTTGGGAAAAGGCGCGGAGGATGAGGGTGATATAAAGCTAAAGTATTTTGTGTGTTTTTGTTTGTTTGCTAATCTTTGAAACTTTAGTCAGATTTCAGCAATTATTTTTGTATTGGATATAGGATATTCATTGAATATTTTCATCGGCTAGGTAACATCATGCTACGACCCTTAGGTGCAGAGCAGCGACCATAAACACAGGTGACACTATGGGGGACGGCTATACAACGGGCCGACGGCTCTAGTACAATTGTCACGTAGGATAATTTAGAATGCAATTCCCGAATATAAGATAATAAGCATTCGAGCAAGACCTAAGGAATATTATAACTTATTAGGGAGCTTTATGGCTAAGATAGCTAAGCTCATATGTCTCATATAAGTCTTTTTATATCGTATATAAGGCTATAAAGGAAATATATTGAAATGTTTATAGGATTAGATTTGAGGCTATAAATACTCTTGACTTGACCTCAGTACATTATTTTATGTTCGGAAGCGGGTGCCGAAAGAAATTTATACATTAAGACTTAATTTACAATTGATATACAATTTACCCAAAATCTTAACAAATTACACACCTAAACCTTCCTCAAAATTTGTCTATTAGTGAAAACAGTATGAAAATCCGTTCAGCAGTTTTTCAATTTATTGCGAACAGGCAGACAGACGCGGTGGGGGACTTTGTTTTACAATATGTAGTGATTATCTTGTTACCTATCAGTATTTAAGGTACTTACTTGTTAATTACTTTTGTAAAACTACTGGTAATTATTAAAGTATTTAAGAAACACATTTTGGGTAACTATATCGTTTATAATTTGTAGGCTTCTATATTTTACTTACATCTAACAGGAATCTAACGAGAAAATGAAATATCGTTCGAGGATACAGGGCTCATTGGTTTTTAGATTGAACCGAACAAAAAAAATAGTAGTTTCTAGCACAGAGAGTTATCAAATATGCTTGTACCGTACTGATGGATCTTTACCCCGCTTGAGAATTCAAAATCTGAACGTGTACTACATGACCTACAAGGAATTTTCTTCAGCGGAAGACTAGTATTGTTATTGAAGAGTTAGCCATGAGCGGATATGCAAGCATTTAGGATATCGATAACCATCAAAGGATATAACGAATTGTATGTTTGCCACCTTTTTATTAGAAAATGTAAGGTACTGTTTTAAATAAAAGTAACTTTACTCCTATAAATTCGAACCGGAAATTAACTCTTCGACAAGTCTATTTGTTAAAGAAAAAAATAGCACAATTTAGTTCAGTGATTTTATTCCGTAATTAGAGCGCAAGGTAGCCCCTTGGAATTCGGACAAACAATTGCCCTTATAATTAAAGTAGCTGCGGGAGGGGCTCATTTGCAATCCTTTATACTCCTTTTCAATGTAAAAACGTTCCTTGGATGTGCTCTAAGTTAATTGAATGGGGCTAAATATTTTTTTCATGTCTTTGGGAGGGTTAAGAAAATATAGGAAAAGCGGCTTATGACTAAAGTTGTGACGAAAAGATCTAAATAAATCATGAAATGACTTAACTTGGTATCTAGTTTGTTTTGTCTTAAGTTATTTATATTATTGTGTCACTAGTTCGTCAATAACTACATAATATAGACGTAAGTGTTGTAAAGTAAGGTAGGAGGGGCTCTTGGCTAAGTGGTAACCGAGTAGGTTAGCACATTACAAAGTTAAGTATTACTATTCAGATCAGTCTAGGAAGGGTGACCATTCTTAACACATTGAGATCCCTCCGTGCCTCGGAGAGCACGTTAAGCCGTCGGTCCCGGGTGCCATACAAACATGTGTGGCATTCGTTACGGGTAGTTGGAGCACTAAAAAGTCCGAAAACCTGGTCTAACTACAGAACTTCGATATCGCCTAGTACTTGGGTTGCGGAGGTCTGATGGCAGTCGCTTCCGTAAAATATCGAAGTTCGGCCGTGTAGTAGTTAGACTGAAAGCCGACCCCAACTTCGTTCTGAAAAGACGCGGTGAATGATGATATACATAACTGTTGTTAATTATTTCATCAAATATACAAGTCAAATATTTAAATTTTTTGTGTGGTCATACCTATGTTGTATATTAATGCGCGAAGAGAAATCTTTGTACACATTTTTAAGAAAACTTTCGCTTATTAAGCAACGGGATATTTTGGAAAAAATAAAATATGTTTTATACGGGAATTAACGCGATCACAAAATAAATACCTATTAGTTGATTGACCAAATTACTGACCAGGTTGAGGTCGAGTCAGCGTGGCCAATGCAACCTGGTCGAAACATCAGGCAATACAAAGGTATGTAATAACTATTTTTTTATCGCTTTAATTCCAAAAAAGTTTAAAAGTTAATATACGAAGAAGTGCAAAAAGCTAAAACTTTTAAACGACATGTGTTAAAAATTACGTGGAAAACTACATTAAGGTACACGCGTCCGAGTATATATACATGTTGACCTGTTAAAGTACGGAAAATCTAACAATGTCAGTCTAATTTTACTGGAAATTAAACTACATTTATCGAATGTATACTACAGGTAACATACAAAATGCCAAATGAAACTATTATAATAAGAGCATTCGGTCGGCAACACAATTCTAACTAATTTGATGATACAGAACATGATTGTGTATAGAATTTCTATTCATAGCGTTAACAATACTAGAATAGACAGCAACAATTTACAATATAATGTTAATTATTCTGTAGAACTCAGTGTAAATTTACTAAATCTGAATAGGTTTTTGGGGTTTATTGAGTTATGGAATAAGCGTTTGTCTTCCAACTCCAGGTGAGTTGAAAGAAGTTGTGTTCATGGAAAGTTATGATAAAAACGAAGATGGTACACGCCTATCCAAGACAAACCTATTCACTCTACTCTTGAACGTTCCAGGATTATAATTTTCGGAAAAAAAGACGCAGGCAGAAGTAGCAGATAGTTGGAGTTGATAATTCTTTTCTAACCCCCAACGCAAAAAGAGGGGTGTTATAAGTTTGACGTCGATGTCTGTGTGTGTGTGTGTGTGTGTGTGTCTGTCTGTGGCATCGTAGCTCTCAAACGGATGGACCGATTTCGATGCGGTTTTTTGCATTTGAAAGCCAGTTTCCTTACGGTGGTTCTTAGCTACGTTTGGTTAATATCGGTCTAGTAGTGTAAGAGTATCAACTCTTTTCCAAAATGATGTAAGGCATTTTGTAATCGTTGAAGGGATTTTCGAGTCGGGGGTGTTTTAAATTTTAAATTCATGATTATTAAATAAATCAGTACAGGAGTGTCAACGTTCAAGTTCAAGTTCGAATACGAGTATTTTGGTTAGAAAATGGATACGAGTATTTACTTCACGCATTTCAGTTAGTACGTTATGTAGATGGCTATTCTAGTAATATAGTATATCAATCGACTATTTGTATTATAGATGCCATTTGTGGTACTGCCAGACTTGGCTTGCCAGTGTCTTGGCAGGTAAGTGACGTCACAAAGCTAGTGGCTTGCACAAACTACCGGTAATTGGCTCAACAATGAACTATAAGGTTTTGTTCAAATCGATAATATTATTGGTGTCAATATCTCGAATTCAGATGTAAATATCCGAGACATGCATTTGTGACATTATGTCAGTAATTTGTAAGTCCGTTTGTCTGTCTATCTAGTGGCATTGTAAGTGCTTTATTTTTAACCCTACTTACTTACTAACCCTACTAACTTATTATTATTAACCCTACTAATGAAGGAGGGGAATTAGAAGTGTGATGTATTTTAAATTTACACGATGTTGTGTGCTGTTGTTGATGTTTAAAGCAGACACATAAATTCGCGCTTCTGTTAATAGTCTCTTACATCAAAAACTACCATTGGTTATTTTATTTACTGTCATCTTTGTCCATCCAAAAGTCGTCTGTATGAAATTGCTTTTAGTGATAAGCCCACCCATTGTACATAAATATTGTTTCTGGGATTTGGTTTTTGGTTCTGTTAATTAGTGTACAGTAAAGTTCATTTCTATTCCATTTTTATAATAAGAAAAACATAAGAAATAAGCCCATGGTTCACCGGCTGGTATACCTTTACCAGGTTACTTGCAGAACCATTGGTGTAAGTCTTATTTTGAAGACCCTTTCCAAAGAATGCTCCGACGACCCTAATCTATGGGAGAAATTCAATACTACACTAAGGTTTACAACTTTTACTCTGTCGGGTAGCTCTGCTCAAATTTTAGCAGAAATAAGAATGTATGTATATATATTCTCTATACAATTATATATAGGTATGCACCTGCCACCTCCTTCTCTGCACCACCCAAAGGTTGACTGGTAGATAATGCCACTTGGCGTTAAGTCCGCTCCATGCAATTTAAAATGCAGAAAGGATTAAATAAATATTACAGACAACAAAACCAATAAGTAGTTTTTGTTTTATAATACTTCAACTGTTTTATCTATAATAAATAGGTAAAAAGAGAACAGTTAAGGACCAAAAAAAAATATTTTTTTTATTAGTTTTGTTTTTGTCGTGCTTTTGTGATAAAAAAAAAGAAAAAAAATTGGGGAAAAAAATCAATTTTTTTTTCAAAATAATAGTAATGATTATAATAATATATATTATTGTCGAATTTTGACCACTAGGCAAACACTAGTAATAATAAAACATTGTGAAATTTCCTTAGAAAATTCCTTTCGTTTCTTCTCAACTTCCACTTTCCCTTGTATCGTAATATGTGTTTCTATTATAGGCTTACTTACCAATAATCTAGTTCTTAGATAAATATTTGTAAAATAAACGTATAAGTAAATATTCTTGAACAAACTGGTACACAGCAACGACTCAATAACACAGAAAAATGGCTTCAGTATCAATTGTCCATACATCGCACGTATTGCAGTCAATATTTGTCGGTTGGCGTAAACCTGACAACAAAAAGTGTATTTGTAAACAGAATGTAAGTTTCCCTGAATTATCACAAATTAAATTATTATACTACTTTGTATCAATCCCACGTATCAAGGGTCTGTTGTATATAGGGTAAATCAACCCCACTAATATTAATGTGAAAGTTTGAATGGATGGATATTTGTTACTCTTTCACGCAAAAACCACTGAACCGATTGCGATTAAACTTGGTATGTGGATAGCTGGAGACCTGAATTAACTTTTTATTCCGATATTACCACGGGATCGGGACTTACGCGGGTGAAACCGCAGGGCGCTGCTAGTATCTAATAAGTTCTGGTCAATTCTTTTTTTTAGCTACTTTTAACACAGTTAATTCTTTACAAAATGATGATTAGGAAGTTTTACCTGTAGATAATTATTGCTTCCATTCTAGTGTGAAAACAATCATACAATTAGAAAAAAAGAGTATTGAAACTAAAATTCAAAACTGTTGCATGTATCGTCTTAAGTTGGTAGAGCGATAAGGAATATTAAATATATTACCTACTAGCAAGGAGCCTAAATTTTTACCAGTCCTTCCTCTAAGAAAATCACCCTAAATAAAAAACTTTATTTGCTATACCGTAAAAAATTACCAAATCCCCTCAAAATCAACATTATTCTTTTAATCCCTTACCCCTCAAACAAAAAATAATATAAATATCAATGGTGCATTAAACCGAGTTGAATTTGTTTACTCCATTATATTTACCTGACCAGTGACCCGTTTAATTCTGACCCTCAGGGCGAAACGTGACCTCCCTCTAATGCAATGGCACGTCATTTCAAACACTCTTGAAACTGATTTTTATAACTCCCAACTTAAATATGCCAACCCTAAATGTCCTACATAACCTTAATACCTCGACACACGATTCAGTTTCGTTCGAAATCTGACTCGAATCGTGTAAATTTGTCGTGGTATTTAATATGAGGGGTGAACATACTTTTGACTAGGATGCGTCCCTCCCTAGTAATTTGATACAGTTTAACTCGTGGGAATGTAAGATTTATGGGCGGTTTGTGTAATGAATAAAGACGAATAGATTAAAGTTGAACACTTTATAGGAGACAGGCGGTTTCAGTCCCGCGGATATCGTGTTAGGATGTTGTAAGTCTTTAATCATGACGTGACGTAAATAGCTGTATAGTAAACCCTTCAGAGGCAATAGAAGGAGACAGTAGCTAAGAACTCCTTCACATAATTCTGTCAACCTATAATGGCTTTTATGCAACTTTTATTTGATAAAGCTTACACATACATACGTTTCAGGAGACTATTGATTAAACAGCACTATTAACTGGGAAATACCTCAATCACTTTTGAGGTAATTAACTACTAAGGATTACTGTGCCATATCAGTCATATATATCAGTCGGTTTAAATTTTAAAGACCACGGAACGTTTATAAGGAAATACAAGTGAAATCCTTTAAAAAAAAAAAATTAAAGTCGCAATACACCGCCTGAATAATAAGCGTTTACGGGTCCACCGTTTTCCGGTCGGCAACATCGCTGCTGTCGCTTGAGCATTGCCAAAAATCATCACTATTCTAGTACTGCTGGTTAATCCTAGTTTACTGTAGGTTAAAAGTTCTTTTTCAATTAAGCAGCCCATACTCGAACGTAGATCTGCTCCACCTTACCTCCTTGGTTTTAGTACCGCTAAAGAATTACCATCAAAATTGACAGACTCCAACTCATCTTAAAAGTAAGTACCTGAAACAAAAATAAACGATTCAAATTACAAAAAAATATTCTATAAAGCTTTTCTATTGCGAATATAAAATATTAAATGGTATATTTTTACCAAGACAATTCACATTTCAAAAGACAATACTTTTCTGAGCCAAGGCAGACAAGTAAATGCCTCGTGTCACAGTTAAAAAGGCGAGTCAGGAGGCGAGGCAACCGAGGCGGATGTAATATGAAATTACCACTCATATTACGGTAAACGTTCTCAGTTTTTGGCACTTCGTTTGTGCCTCTGTAAAAGCTTCCTGCCTATAAATATATTATCATTAGTTCTCATATTGTATGCATTACATATGACATTACTCTGTTAATCCAGTAATTACGAGTAGATTGCGTAGTAGTGAAGATATTGTGATTTATGTTTCATGATAATTTATGTATAATGTTAAATAAATAATGAGTTAAGTTAAGGTATAGTGAGTATGTACAGAACTGCTGCTATTAAATCTTTGGCTAAACAATAATACAATGCGTTTCAAATAAGAATAGGAACGTCAATGACCTTAATCTGTCAACTGTCACTTGGAAAGTACGGTTTGCATACAAAACTAGTTTGCGTAACATTAGCATTTTTTTTACTTTACTTTTTTAGTATTGCCAAATCTATTGATTTTATTTTTAATCAAATAACTAGAGATCGCCTGTTGGTACATATTTGACCGTAGTTTATTAAGTTTTGAATGGTTTGTTTTATTTCATTGGCCAATCTAACTTGAACAGTCATCCTAAAGAGTTTCCTAACATGACAGGTCAACATATGTACTGGATACCATACCTAAATGAATTATTTCGAAAATATCTGTTTTGTTTATCCTACCTAATTTGTTCGAATTGACAGCTTTAACATTACAATGTCGCACAAAATCAGTCCTATTCTTATAGTAAGAAAAATTACATAATTTCGTAATCATGTATTTATTTATTTCTTTTACGTCTTACTGCTGTTTATGTCCTAAGAAAATAGTATGATGCAGAGTCTTGCACGTAGCGACCCGTACAGCTTGGCAGCTGAATTGACAATCACAGTCACTTATTTATGGCAAGAGGTTACTGGTGCCTAAAAGTGCAATCACGCGCTGGTCCACTCTAAAGAATGATGATGAACGAAGATGAAGAATGAAATTGAAAGTACGTTTTAAGGGACCCTAAATTATTAAAAAAAATCTCAACTAAAAATCTAAAATAAGCTCACTCTATTCAAGGGCGGGTATTTTGAAATTAGAACGCCAGGCTATTTGCACTTGAGGCGAGGACAAAAGGCGTCCGCGGCGCCTCGTGCGTGCCTTATTGAGGCGTGCCTCGGGTCTCGCGCCTCGGGCGACTATTCAGCTGTGCACAGATAAATGCTATGCAAACCGCTGAATAAATACGACCATCAGCCACCGTGAAATGGTTATTTTTAATGTTGAGAAAAAATCTTTTTGTGTGTTTCTTGAGAATATACTCAGATTAATGATGAAATAAAAATCAAATTGTCTTATAATTGTCTAGTTTTAGTAAAATTAATATCACGAAATATATTATCCAAACTTATTAACTAATATTACAAATGTGAAAGTGACTTCGTTAGTTTGTTTGTTGTTTACTTTACCGATCATCATGAAAGCTAAAGCAAATCAAAAGTCAAGCAAGAAACAAGTCAATTAAACTGCGAAAGACTCAAATTTCTTTATGATTCTGACATTAATTTCTATACAGCTAAGATAAGGCTAAGTTAGTCATCAAGAACGTGACCCGCCTAAATCACGTGGCTACAAATACACGTGTAAACTCTCGCAACGCCATTGGTGCGTCTGACGCGGGTTTTAACTCTATAGCAACCCCAGCAGATATTTGTGATTATTTTTTTATCCCTTGGGATTAGTCATGTTTTCTAAGTGAAAGCTGGGATATATTTTTCTGTGCCTCTGCCTCTTTCATGACGATCGGTTGAGCAGTTAAGTGTAATAGCGTAAAAAACAAGCAAACTCACATTCACATTTATAATGTTAATTAGGATTAGTTCTGTAGAATGGAGAGATAATTCCTTAGTAGGGTGGTTACAATTTGATGAGGAATTCGCGGGTCCTTGCGCCTGCCACCCAACTTTTGTCATTTCAATTTAAATATGGGGTCAGCTCAAAGAAAGTCTGACTTTTTTTTTTAAATACTACTGTGAACGTAGGTCACACATTACTGGTGTTCTTATGAAACTCTTCAATTTTTTTAAATACTTGTGTGTGTTCACGTTGGTAAAAAGGTGCGATTGGAATTTGCAACCGCCCAAACGCGATTTCCACGTCTTACATTAGACCAAGCTTACGTGAAACGTTATTAGTTTTTTTATGGTATAGGGGGCAAACGAGCAGACGGGTCACCTGGTGGTAAATGACTACCGCCGCCCATGGGTAACTGCAACTCAAGCAAATCATTGCTTCACTGCCGGTTTTCTGTGAGACCGTGGTATCACTCCGGTCGAACCAGCCCATATGTGCCGAAGCATGGCTTTCCCACGAACAATGATGTGATATCTTGCAAATCTTGCTCTTCAATGTTTTTTTACAACAGTAATATATTATTCCATAGAATAAATAACATTTCTACTTCAAACAATAATGTGCTTTCAAAGAGCTATCCTTCTTCAGAATCAATTGACCTCACCAATCCTTATTGCATTAACTCTGAGACTATTACAGTTTCCTCTCACAGTTTGTACACATTCTTTTGTTAACTTGGCGTATTGGAAAGCCTGTTTATTAACCGACTTCAAAAAAGGAGGAGGTTCTCAATTCGACTGTATGTTTTTTTTTTTTTTATGTTTGTTACCTCAGAACTTTCGACTGGGTGAACCGATTTTGATGATTCTTTTTTTATTTGAAAGCTGGTGCTTCCCGTGTGGTCCCATTTCAGTCCTCCCAATTTGGTCCAGTTCTGACAATGGCATCCATGAGAAAACCATATATAATTATTTTATGAAATAGTTTTTTTTGTTGAAGTCGGTTTCTTTTTGAAAGAATTATTTTGTATACATAGTTTGTCTACATCGATTTTTAATGGAATAAATTGAGTATTGTCACGCCTCTGTGAATTACAATAGAGCTGGTGGGTGAGAAGTCCGCACTGATTTACAATGAATGTATTTGAATTATATAACTTAAAGATTAGGAGGACTTCGGTGACAGAATTCGTGTGATGTACGACTCAAGAAATATTAATTTGTTTTAAAGTGAATGGTAATTGTTATTGTATATTACCATTGTTACACATTATAATACCAGTCGTGCTTGCACAATCTTTCAATTCTTCTCCTCTAGCTCACGACCCTATCGTGTCCGGGACATGCTACCCCCCGGACACAGCAGTATATTGCATATTTGTAAGGGAAGGTAACGAATAACAAGTAACGAAATGTCACAATATTATTAACATTCAGAATAAGAGAGTGAGCGGTCTAAGAATTTAAAAGATTAATAACAAAAAAAAATAAAAAATTAAAATTCTGCGGATCTTTCGAGACTTGTTTCTATATTAAATGTTCAAAATGAGACTTTATTGCTGTAATATTCGTAATGTACGATATCCATTATCAATTCAATTCGATCGAATGTCGAGTAAACAAGAAGGTAAATATTACCTTCTTGTTTGAAGTAGGTATCTAACAGTATCTATAGTAAGTAGAGATTGCCTGTAGCTCGAATTTCAACCTTAATTCATTACTAATTTTCCTGCAGTTGTGTTTAGGATAACTAGAGCTCCATTCATTATTCCGTTGAGGGATCATGACTCAATGTCTTTATTTTTAAATACGTTTACTTTATTCTTTAATTTTATCAAGCCAAGCATTAAAATTAAATTCAAAATTTATGTTTATTTATTTAAGTTATTTATAAAAAATATATACATATACGGACTATTTACATGCATGCGTCATTCCTCCGCATCGTCGCCTACTGGCAGTGTTCCCAGAAGGCTGCCAGCATTGCCACGTTGAATGGCTATGCTAATTCTCTGTGCAAGAAAAAGGCCAGCCTTCTGGTCACAAGAAGTATATTCATTACTATATTCAGTTTTGCACGTTTTGTTTTATTTAATTGACAGTTTAACTTACGAAGTAACCATTATATTATCTGTGGTATAACTTAAACTGTCACTGCATAACTTCCCTTATCATGACAGGTCAACACACATAGGTACTGGACATGTATAGTTTGATGTGGTGTTATCATGTAATTTTTTAATTTGTGAAACATATTGATTTAATTTTTTTTTGCTTTCAAAACTTTTTTAACGTTGTATTAAAAATGCCTGCAAAGAATTCTATTCACGTATTAATTTAAAGGTAAAATTAATAATACTGCGACGAAGTCCCAATTTACGCATCTCATTTCATTATTTAATTAACAATTACTCACAGACTGACTGACAGAATACTCTTAACTACGGTACGGTTTTACAATACATACAGAAGTGCCACAGCAGTAATTGCAGTTACTGCATTCAACGTGCATTACCCAATTGCATGAACAAGACAGATATATAGGTATTTGCTTATATATAACCAATAGCATAAGTAAATATCAAAAAAATTAAAAAATATCCGAGGCCTGACAGTGTATCTCAAATAATTAACTTTTAAAAACAGTATTACCAAATTCAATATGCCTAAATCAGATTAATTATTACAAGCTGTATTCTTCATCCCTTAACTGTTCCCCTTGGCATGGAATCTTTTCTTCAAATTTAAAGATACCAATCTTGAGTACAACCAATTCAATAAAAAAAAGTGTGTGTGTACTTATGTACGCACGTAGGAAGTTATACATTTATCTAGTTAAATAAAGTTTATTTAAATAGCATAATAAATAATACATACCGTCAACTCACCTCAAATTCTACAAACGTACTCAAAGTAACATGTAAAAACCATTTCTATCACTTTTAAGCACAGTAAATTATCATAAATAATACATACCGTCAACTAACCTCAAATTCTACAAACGTACTCAAGGTATAATGTAAAAACCATTTTTATCACTATCGTGAAGTTGGTAACTTTTTTGAAAAACTAATATATATGTTGACTAGCTAACTTCAGGGTGTCGGTTTTTCGTGACGGTGAGCGCGCGCATCGTAAATATGTACTCTTATCGTTTTTCCATAACGCGCCAAAAGTATAATTTCAAAAAAATAATTAAATATTTTCAGTTGAGTACAGCACTGGATAATTGACAAATTGACTTTTCTTATATGATTAATGTCAGATTATATTTAATTTGTAATAGGGATCAGATATAAGATATCAAACGAATGTAACAGAGTTGCAAGAGGATTACGATAACAAAGGGCACTTACATTTTGCTTACGTTTCCCTCACAATGCGTAAACTACATCATACACTTTGTATATTTTCTTTCACTCCAACTCAACACAACAGGCCGATCATTTAGCAGCAGCTTAAATAGCTCAAAGGAATAACGCACATTGCCTCTTCAGATTAACCGACCACAAGACGATTGAGTTCCAACCTTATCCAACTAAGATTACGGTTGACATTCAAGTTGTAAGTTTACATGTAGTGTTGAAAGGATCATTATTCCAAGGTTGATGTTGGAACGTGATTGATCTGTCGCCGCAAATGGATGGTCCTGAGTTGCGACTGCGGTCGTGTTTGTGAGTATCATAAACATGTGTAGTCTGCCTTATTTCGTTAGGTACGAATATTTATTACTGGAAAGGAATGAGTTTTCTGTGGTCACAGTAATGAATAAACAACCTTTCTAGACTTATTGGCACGGCTTACGAAATAAGCAAAAGCAACTCCTCCTTCCTTAGTTTATTATACACTAGCAGCGCCCCGCGGTTAAGTCAAGATCCCGTGGGAATATCGGGATAAAAAGTAGCCTATGCGTTAATCCAGGTCTCCAGCTATCTACATACCAAGTTTCATCGCAATCGGTTCAGTGGTATTTGCGTGAAAGAGTAACAAACATCCATCCATACATCTATCCATCCATCCAAACTTTCACAATTATAATAGTGGGATAAAGTAACTATGAAAACTCCATGTGTTTATGAAACGCTTTAAAAATGGCCTGTTTTACGTAAAACTTATCAAGTAGGTACTAGTGTTAATTGTCTATTTTTGAAGTTATACTTCTTTTGGCGCGTTATGGAAAAATTATGCGATTAAATTTTTACGATACACATCGTCACGAAAAATCGACACCCTGAAGTTAGCTAGTCAACATTTTAGTTTTTCAAAAAAGTTACCAACTTCACGACAGTGACAAAAATAGTTTTTAACCGACTTCAAAAAAGAAGGAGGTTCTCAATTCGACTGTAGGATTTTTTTTTATGTTACCTCAGAACTTTCGACTGGGTGAACTGATTTAGATGATCCTTTTTTTATTTGAAAGCTGGTGCTTCCCGTGTGGTTCCATTTCAATTTGGTCCAGTTCTGACAATGGCATCCATGAGAAAACCAAAAAAAAATGTCTTTTAAGGAATAGTTTTTTTTTGTTGAAGTCGATTTTTTTTTTTTTAACTTTGAGTACGTTTGTAGAATTTGAGGTTAGGTTAGGTTAGTTAGGTCATCAAAGCGTGTTTCTTTAGTTTTAGTAAACTATAATTATTTGACATGACTCACTGATAACTCTCTTAAAAATTGGAGTGCTTGGAGCGAAGCGGTACTTCACCCCGGGACAAGGACTTTCATTATACAAGCCACAAGTCCATCCCCATATGGAGTCATCTCTGGGTGGGGTCACCTGGATACCAGCTTTGGCGTTTTGACTCAGTGGAAAGACGTGCTGTGAGAATCGTAGAAGATCCCAAACTCACAAGCGGTATTGAACCCTTAAACCTAAAGAGAGACTTTGCCTCCCTCTGGGTGTCCTACCGCTTCTACAATGGGTTGTGCGTGTAAGTCTATTGTAGTCAAACGGGTACTTTAGGAATTTGGGAGGGGGAAATTGGGAATATATTGAAAAAAAAAGGTGCTTAAGAAGGAAGGCAATGGAAGGTAAAGGATATTGCTTATACGGATGGGTTGGGGAGGGTAAGCTCTATAGCTTAGCTGAGCTATCTCAGGGTCAGGATCTCATACCTGTAACTCGAACTGGCTGTTCCCAAGCAGTTCTACCACTCTAACATACATTTAGTCTGCTACTACTACTATTAAGCATTTATCTAAGACTTATGTTTACTCCTAATCCCATCTTGTTCGTGGGAGAGCCATGATTCGGCACGTATGGGCCGGCTTGACGGGAGTGATACCACGGCGTCACAGAAAACCGTTAGTGAAGCAACGTTGCATTGCTTTTCGCCGAGTGAGTGAGGTTACCGGAGGCCCTAACCCTTCCCTCTCTCCCCCTCTTCCCCCCTTCCCACATTCCCACCTTAGTGGCCGGCATCGCACTTCTGACTCTTGAGTCCCCCTATCTCATAAAAAAAGTAGGTAGTTTAGGGCAAAGAGCACAGAACATGCCGAAGAAATAAGCATTTATGTATATTTACACACACGCTTAAATAATAATAGTAATTTTAAGGCAAATCGAGTAAATAAAATATTTAGAATTTTTTTATGGCCAATAGGACATTATAAAATGGATTTATAACAGTAAATTTTAAAGCTATTTTTAGAAAATCATATTTTTTCTGTTAACGTCTTTTTACCTTCAGGGGTTGGAACAGCGGTGTAAGACCGGCCTGATAAAAACATTATTTCGCAACAGCAATTCCACCACTTAAAAGGATAAACCGTTAAATCAGTAAACGGTTTTTTATCTCGAAACACCTTTTTAGCTCGAAGCGGTATCATTAAAATAATACGCGGGCACATTAAGCGCTGCTGCGATTTACCTAAAAGTCGCTGCGATTAATCGCTCGTGCAAAAACTTTCGAAGTCGGCTATCATGAATCATTGTCGCGAATTTATGTCCACGGGTACTGCTTTGAGTGGGTTCTTGTTTTTGCCCCCGGCTTGCCGATAATCCACGGTTCGTTACAAATGTGCCCGGATTTGCGACACACAGGGGGATGACGCGATAACGTGCCATGGATTTATAGTCGTAACGCATTCAACGGTACTTATTACACGGGATGAACGGTTAGAATAATTTTGTCAGTACTTTTTTATATACGCACCCTGTACTACTTAGAACTTAAATTCACCCTACAGAAGGTCGTGGTAACTAACGTAGCGCTAATATTCTGCCGGCGACTAATGTCATCATAGCTATAACAAGGTTGGTAACAAGAGACGCCACTAGTGTTGCAAATGTTTATTAAACATATTTCCCTAGTATTAACCGACTGGTGTTGTTGAACTTTACATACTCGTATGCATGTTTAAGAAACATCACGATTTAGTTTAAAATAAAAACTTCATCAATGGGAATTATGCTGCGTGTATGAGTGTATGAGTAAAAATGTTACGAATAAAATCAAAATGAAACTTGCATGCAATAATTGGAAATTTCATGATTATTATTGCGATCTATTATATTATTGAATCATCATCCTCCGCGCCTTTTCCCAACTAAGTTGGGGTCGGCTTTCAGTCTAACTACGAAAAGTCCGAACTTCGATATTTAACGTGAAGCGACTGCCATCAGACCTCAACTACCCAAGTACTAGGCGATATCGAAGTTCTGTAGTTAGACCAGGTTGTTGGACTTTTTTTGGGGCTCTAACTACGCGTAACGAATGCCACAGATGTTCGTATGGCAACCGACACCGACGCGGCAACGGCTTAACGTACTCTCTGAAGTACGAAGGGGTCTCAATGTATTAAGAATAGTCTCCCATCCTAAGACAGACCTGCCTAGTATTACTGTAATGTGCTAACCTACTCGGTTACCACTTAGCCTTGAGCCCCTCTATTATATTATTGATCATGTTTTAGATTTAACGTGACAATGTCATTAATCTTTTGGCTGCCATCAAAGTGACTGCTCTGTTTCAGAATGTCTTAAGTCACATATTTCTTTATTACTTTTTAATTTGAGTGTTAACAGTGTTTTAAAATCACTAGACATAATCGTATTAAAAATATTTTACAATTTTCAATTCTTGTTACTAATAAACGTTTCTCTCTCCCGCTAAATGTACTGCGGTTTTTCACCCGAGGAGCAGACAGTAATATCGTTTCGAGACATTTATTAAGTTCCACAGCGTTTAATATTTTAGTTAATAACAGTTTACGAGATGAGCCAGACAGTATTTAATTTAATTGACTAACAAATAATCAATTTGATAAGAATGTTTTAATTTATTTTATATTAAGAGTTATTTTCCTTTTTGTATGCAAACTATTTATACATTTTATTTTGTCTTAGAAACAATTCAATTTCACAGTTATTGTTTCTTTTGAAGTAAAACCTTCTTTAGGCACGTTTGTGCACTTTTGCTATGGGGAAAAAGCACTGAACTGTCACGCTAATAATACATATATAGATCCACTAGAGGGCGCTAATCTAAACATTGAGTTGTGTCAGCTCCTTATTAATGAATGTCACCAACCTCCAACCTGCTAATGTGACGTTTTAAGTTCGTCGTTTCGTTTAAGTTTTCACTTCTGTCGGCAGTCCCATGACTGCCAATTTTTTTTGTATTGCAAAGATATAGTTCGGTGTGCAAATACCTATTCTACAAATAAAAGTTACAATAATTACAAATAATAACGGATTACAAAGGGCACCATAACAATATGTTCAGAGGGTTAGTTTTGAAATAATACAAACAGAAAAGAATCACTCTTACGTTTATAATTAAAAATGTCAATATCTTTTTGTACTGTATGTGCATGCCGTGGTTTCGCTCGCGTGTACATATTTATGTTTTTACGCGGAACACTAATTATTTTACCAAAGAAAAATTTGCTTAAATTACTCCTTATAACATCAGCTATCTGTTAGTGAAAGTCTCGTGGAAATCGGTCCACCCATTCCGGAGATTAACCGGCACAACCAGACAGACAGGCAAAAAAATGTAAATTAGATATTTTGGTATAAGTACCGTGTACTAATCAGTACCGTGTAATAACTAAAAAGCCGTTATTATGATATTACAAACGGAAACTCCAATTTTATGTATCCTACTAATATTATAATTGTGAAAATTTGGATGGATGGATAGATGTATGGATGGATGTTTGTTACTCTTTCACGCAAATACCACTAAACCGATTGCGATGAAACTTGGTATGTAGATAGCTGGAGACCTGGATTAACGCATAGGCTACTTTTTATCCCGATATTCCCACGGGATCGGGACTTACGCGGGTGAAGCATTGTCAATTTACCAACACAATTCAATAACTTTTTTTTTTGTTTGGAAACCCTCACGGGTCATCACCTCACCATGGCTATTGGTGAAGTGGTATGTCGGAATCGAACCGACTAAAACCACACGGTGTTCCGTCACAAGTAAGTCTATCGCAAGGGACTCGGGTATACCCTAAGAAGGAAGTCCCCAGAGAAAACACATTTCAATAACTAACAAAATGCATAAATACGAAAAAGAAAAAGACAGTTAAGTGCCTCCTAAATCTTGGATTATAAATTTAATGTCAATTAAGGGCGCCTATAGGTAAGGAGATTGGAGAGTACAAAAAGCAATCGTGTTAATCGAAGAGAGCCCGTTTGTTACCGTTGTGCGACCGGCAAATGGACAAATCAGATTATTTCACCCACTATGACTGTGTAGATAACAATACTTAGGTGGACGAGGGATAAGCGAATAGCGATTTGTAAACATGCTCTTAAAAAAAGCGACAGTGTATTTAAGAGTTGATACTAACTTCAGTTTTTACCCGACCACGGCTATCCTATGAACGTCACTATGAATATATGTTAAATAGTTTAAAATATACTACGTGTAAGTTGTTTATTTAATAGACTAGATAAATATTGAATAGTTTGTACATACAAGTCTCGGTTGAGAATATTTTCTTTTTTAATACTTTTTATAGCGTGAATTTGCAATAGTCGAGTTTTAGTTTTTGAACTTACTTTTTTGACTAATTGATTTGAAGACTGAGGTTCTAGAAAATACTTTCAATGTTACAAAATCACTCAACCGTAATGAAATTCAATCGTAATGACATTTGGTAAAGAAGCTACCTGGTATTAGAGCTTGACAACAATTACAATAAATTAAAGGGTGCATCGACTGATATCATTTTGTAAAAATAACTATTTAATAACAAAAAAGGGGTGCAACAGATTCTAGGAATTAGGGCATAATAAATTTCTACTTTAATTGCATCTGACCGTCTAGGGTGAAACCTTCACTCTACAGAAGTCTACGGTTAGATAGCACTACTAGTGGTAAGATGATTTAAATCTTTGTAAAGCAACGGGATTAGAAAACCACCCTGTCAAACTCCAATTCTAAATGTATTAACTGGCATAAAATAATAATATTTCATTTCCACCGCTACCGCCTATGACTTAAGCTCCAAATCTGAACGAGGCTATAAATTAAGAGATTCCTGCTAAGTCCCCATCAGTTTGCGCGCCCCGCGGCGTCGCTCGACCTTTGAACGAACACATCGGACCACTTGAGTGGAAATTATCTTACGTAGATTATCCTTATGGTGACATTTTTCTTCCATTTCCGATGTTTAGGCTTTAGCAATATATTGTCTTGCCAAGTTCTTGCTCTTAGATGAGTCAGTTTTAGGGGGAGTAGTTTCGGGGGGCAGGTAATATTTGCTTTCAGCTTATTTGGTTAGCATGAATAATGTTAAGGATAAAGATTTTAAGAGTCGAATTGAAATATGAGAAGAGATAAAGGTGGCAAAAATTAGACTTTTTGCCCACGAAGAAAAACTTATAAGACTGATATAACAATTATGAGCAAACTTATAAGAATGATATAAAACAATATTTTCTTTTTAAAATAATTTAATATCATTGTTTCAATTTGGTTTTTAATTTTGTAGCAGTTAATGCGATAAACATATTATGTCCTTATAAGCATTCATATTTAGTCTAAAATTACTGTAACTATATATTATAACGTAGATATGAATAAAATTAAGACTTTGACTGAATAAGTGCATGCTTTAAAAAAACTATCTACCTGTAAAAGCACTCGTATCAATAAACGAATCAGATCAGTAGATACGCACCTAAAATGAATATATGGTTATTTATTCATTTATTTTCAAGAATAAAAACGTTGACTGGCTGAGGTCAGTCAAAGTCTTCATTCTTGAAAATATTTTTTTAATTGTTTTATATAATTCTAATAAGTTTTTTCATAGATTGTTATACAGGTCTTACAAGTTTTTCTTCGTCTCTTCATTCGTGATGAAAAGAAAAAGGTGGTAAACACCTTTTTCTTTTCTCATACTAGTCAATATACGCTTTACAATAACATAAAATAGACCTAACTCTTTAAGCCTTGATCCTTAACATTATTTATTTTCCAAGAAACTAGTCGTCAACTCCAAGACGTTCAAATCAACATACATATGTACGTGCTTAATGCTTTCAGCCTCAAGTAAGAAAAGAGTAATATGCCTGGTATGCGTCAATACCTGCGTAAAACACAGTACGATCAATTTTATGGTCAGTCCCGTCAGAGCACCCGGAGGCAGAAAACGTATTTGAGCATCACAATGGGATGTCTTCATTGTCTGAACGTATAGTCGGCTCGTTGCGTTGCCAACAGACAACGTGGTCTAAGTTATAAGATGGAGCAGAAACATTATCAGAAAGTAACTGTTGGTTGCTGATATCATGTAAATCTTAATAGTGGTGTAGTAGTTAGATATTTTTCACAGTATGGTCAAGGATTTGGGATCAAGAGACAGAAGTTTTGACCAATGTAAACCTACTTCCAAACAAGCATTCAGCTTAGCTGGAAGTATTAACAAGAACAATAAGAATTTGTAAATTAGACGTTACATTGGGCAGAAAAAAGATAAAGATGTTCCTGTAATAGAAAAGCGGGATCCTGCCAGGCTAGGTCTAGGCTAGTTAATTATGTATTTATACGGGAATTGACGCGATCACGAAATAAGTATAACATACCTCTGAATTGCCTGAAATTTCGACCAGGTTGCACTGGCCGTGGTCACAGGCTGGTTTAGTCATATATATAATACCTATTTTGTGATCACGTTAATTCCCGTATAAATTCATAATTAAGTTTATCATGGAACGCGAAATTTTAAAAGTTAAATAATTACGGACCATAGTCATTTTTTTAAACAAATCAGTAGACATCCTAAGTGTTGGAGTAAGTTTGACGGTGCTTCAGTTTTTTTGTATGGCGCTACTAATATTTTTTTGCAACAATTTACCATTTTCCCTCCTCTTTCAGGCTTCTATGTCAATTTAGTGATTCTTGGCTAACAAACCGAGAAAAAGAGATAGATCTACATTTTTAATATTTGTTTAGGCTACTAGCTGTTGATGAGGATGACAACTCAATTTTAAACTTCCCGTTTACGATCTGCTCTTAAAATCCTAAGAAATAAAAGAAATGGTGAAGCTGGTACCAAAAATTAAGATGTTTAAATTTGAATACCATTCAAACTTTGCAGGATGTTTTAACTTAGGCCACGTTTCAGTGCGTTGTCGGGGTCTAAATTGCAAATTTAATACAGCTATTTGCATTTGAAAAGAGCTATGCAAAGTAGTTTTTGTGTACAGTGATTTGTACCGTTTATCTAAAACTCTTTATCTAAATTAGATGTTTGGGACGTTTCATTCGTTTTATGGTTATTTTCTTTTGTCTTTAAAACACTAACGTCTTTGCGACTTGCCGCTTTGTGGAATATGTGATTTTCTTTTGGAATTTGAATATATTAAGACTCAACATTTATGGCATCTTTATTTTAGACTTAATAGACTGTGCATTGCATTTGATTATTTGTAGTAGTTCTTTCATATAAAGTCCTGATGGTTTAGCAGTTTTAAAATTCATTTTTGACTTAAAGGTGGACACTTAGTTAGCTGGATGGCTAAGGGTACACTTATAAGTCAAAAATGAATTTTGAACACATAATCCAAAAGTTAATCTTGAATTAGTTGCAAATACTAATGCAGCCGAAGAAATATATTTTCCTACTAAGTTTGGGAACAAGCTTACCGACCTGTCTGATGATAAATGGTTACCGTTAAAAATATTAGCGACTCTAGCGGTGCTTTATTTTTATTTATTTAAAAATGGTATAGGCGTTTGTCTTCGAACTCACCTGATCGAAAGTGACGATGAAGACGAAGATGGTACACGCCTATCCAAGAGAAACCCTACCTATTTTGATGCAATACTTACCTCTCTCTCCATGAAGTTGAGGCAGCCTTACTTCATTAGAAATTTAAAAAAGAATACGCTAATTATTAGTTATTCGCGGTCTTCTCTTGAGCAGATGTGTTTAAAATCGCGCTGCTCAAAACTATATCATCGCGAAACTGTAATATATCCTATCACAGCTCTACCACGACTTTTAGATTAAAACAAGATCGTAATTTAACAAAAATTGCTTTCTTTATAAGAGTTGCCATGAAACACCTTTAACTATATCGATTCAAACAAAATTATTTACTGTTAGTGTCATGTTAGGATGTTTGTAAATCACAGTCCTGCCCATCAACTTTCATTAATATTTTCTCACAAGACAACATTATTTATTTTAATTTCAAGGCACGCAGAGGACGCATCACTGCGTTTTCGTCCACATTAAGCTGTTTATTCAATCGTAAAAATAAAATCATTAGCCCTAACGCTTTGATATCCGGTGATACAGTTCTGTGCGGATGCATTTATAATGCACTTTATTGTTAGCGATCATTATGTTATTGTTCGTGACAATAATTTCTCTAATAAAGGGAATCACATAAATATGTAATTTTTATTAATTTACTATGTTTAGTCACAAAAGAAAGCCAACTTTTTTTATTCTATTAGGAACTCAGAACATTTCTATAATTAATATGTAATTTTAATTTAGGTTAACCAGAAATATCAAAGTAGGTACGGTGTATAAACGAAATATGGAATAAACTACCTGCGCCCATTTTTCCACACAAATATAGTCCTGAAACGTCCAAGAGTAGAGTGAATAGGTTTCTTTTGGTTCGATTCTGTATTTTTTTTTCTGATTTGAAAGAACTGGATTTTAAAAACGAAACTCCGGTTATATTATTATCAGGCGGGCTGTGTCCCCGATTGCCTACTTAGTACATAGAAATAATCAATAAAACATGAAAATAAATTCCTCCACCTGACGACTCTTCCTCAAACATTAGGGTAGATAAGTTTATTAATAAGCCAAGTTAAAGAAACCTTATTATTTAAGAACTTGGTCTCTTATAATTTAACTTTAAGGTAATAAAAATAAACAAGTTGCCTTAGAACCAGGTGACTTCATTGTCATTTCTGTAGGCGCTGACCCGCATCCGTTCCACAGTCTGCACCGACGCCCCTTGGCGCTACTTCAGACTGAACTTTACTGATACATGTATTACCTAAAATTAAATTGCATAGGGGACTCTCTGATTCACTTTTTATACGTTACGTGACTTTAGTCGTATTATCCCCTTCTAGTATTTATGACTACCTAGTAAACTTATAGTGAAAGATCGACTTATGCTAAACGTGAGATTCTAGAAACATGATAAGACTTGTTTGAAAAAAAATTTTACTTAATAAAATTGGCATTATTAGCAACAAAACCAACCGGCATCGTTTCGTTTTTTATTTATCAAAAATCATTCTGAAACGGCTGCCCTGACAATTTATTGCGCACAACTAAATGAATAAATATTTTTTTTATTTTTATTTTAGACAACAAGGCCCATTTCTTAATAGTATCAAGCATCTTAAATCTATGTTAGTATAACATTGACAGAAAAGATATGTATTAGCTTAGTTATAAGTTTGCACATTCAACAAGCTACATGTTACTTACTAATACTACTTAATACTAATTTACTGTTTAGTAGTCAGTATCCAACTGACTAGCTTACCTTATGTACACTTTACAGTAGGGTGGAGCGTCAATTTATGGAGAAAAACTTACATAGACTGCCGCTTACTGACTCCCGCTATATTGATTTTTATTTAAATTTATAGTCAATGGTGTCAATTCTGTTCTATTACTCTCTTGACTATAATTGACTAAATTTTCTTCACACAAAATGTAAACCTTGTACACTTTGAAACAAGGTCTTATTTCAAATTTAAACAAGTAGGTAACATTTGTCGCTATCGAAATAAGCAATTTATTTGTCGACTAAAGTCTGACACGCTTAAATAAACTTTAATACCACGTAGCGAGGGCCGCTATCCGTTGAATGCCATCTCTTTTGCTCTGTGTTTTTAGTAAGCGTCTTCGTAGGTGTCGATTAAAATAACGTCATCTTAGTTCGTTTTGAACAAGTTTTTATACGGCATTTGAATAAATGGGGACTCTCGCTGCGTAGAAATAAAATTGAGTATATGTTGACAGGTTTTAGTGAAATTTAGTGGCGCTGAGAAATAGATGCCAGTAACAAATAGACCTTGTTACGAAGAAGACAAGGTTGATTTCATATGAAGAAATTAAGTCAGGTTTTAGTTTAGTCGAGTGTACAATAGAATCGGAACCATATCACTCATTATGATGTAAGGATTCTAACGATACCACACATTTAATCTGTTCAGGTATTTACGGAAGCTTTGTATATTTTTTACTTCTGAAATCATAACAAAAATTAAGAATGTCACAGCAGAAGTCTTTTTTTTTCTATTTATTTAAGGAATTTTATTCAATAAGAATATGCCAATTAGACAGCAGAAGTCTGCTCGAATCTTATCCGCAAAAGTCAGTAGTTAAACTGGCCTGCTACCGTAGAACTAAGTTCGGTTTTGAAGATCTATTTGAAAAAAGAGGAAATCACTGGTATAGTGATCAAGTGTTGCGGTTGATGTTGGGAAGTGAAGATGTACTCAGCATGAGAACATTCATAGCGCGTTGCAGGATCAGTAGTAACTGTAGTTCGAACTGCTTTCGTTAGGTAGCAAGAAGTGAAATATGCAGTATGAAGTTGAAGCCTCAAATTTTCAACTTTATAAATCATAAAACTACAGGAATTACTTTCCAGTTCAAAACTAATATGCGAACACGTTTCCTAACCTCGCACCGCCGGGATTCACATTACTGAACAACCAGAATAGAGACAGAGAGATCAATACTATTAAGATCTCCATTATAAATCTACTTTATTATTCATCACAAGTTCGCGAGCGTCTCTCGATGAGACACTACGACGCACGTGACAGACCGCCATGACAGTTTGCTACTACCGTACATATTAAATATTAACTTCGAGTTTGACATCTACTTATTCATAAGTTAGATAGGTTTGATGTGGTATGCTCAATTTACAGGCGTTACTGTAAATAGCAGTGTCCCACATTTTAATATTATTACCTACTAAAGCGGGACTTAAAATACTTCTTGAATTGCCGCTTAACCAGGTTGCACTTGCAACTTACAGAAAACCACAGTCCAATATATTATTAGCACTAGAGTATTTTTGGTGATGATTAGTGTAAGAAACAGTCTCACAACCACTTATATAAACTATGAAATTCGCACTCAAGTCCAATGTTCTCGTCTTATTCCTACCGTTTTATAATCCCACTATTCGTTAATATTTATCACTCGACCAATTGTATTGCGTTACCGGTATAACCAGTCAAAATAATGTCTATTAACATTAAATAGTGAACTGTGTTATCATCTATTATAGTTTGTATCTATTTTTAATAAAATAAATAAGAGTTTTTAGTGTGACGACAACATTAGGGTCACCGAAATGTCATGGGGAAAAGCGAGGAGATGTAGCTAACTAGGAACTAAGTACCTTTTTAAACAACACGCCACGGCGTCCTCTGCTGCATAAAGAGAGGGTTAGGTGTTCCTCTATGTCTCCATGAGATATGGTTCCGAACGTGGTAATCCTTATTAAAACCAAATAACCAATACAGACTTATCATGATGAAGTGGCAGGACTACTGACAACTGATAGCGCAGAAAACATTTCGACACAACACAACTGCACTGCACTGCACTTACAACTACGGACTGGAAGGCAAAGACCTTACCTGGACCTAGAGACCTGGAGTCTATAATACAAGCTGGAACAAACAGTCGCATGCGGTATTTCCGGACCGATATGACCTTCAAACCTTCAAGAAAAGAGCGTACTCCCATCTCAAAGGCCGGCAACGCACTTGTGACTCTTGAGTTGCAGGTGTCCAAGGGCGACGGTAGTCCCTTACCATCAGGTGACCTGTCTGCTCGTTTGCCCATAGGGGCATATTATAGAATGAAAAAAAAAACATTTACACTTTTTTTTAGTGAAGCATGATACTTTTACTTATCATATTTGAACTTACATTTTTATAGATAGATAAGTCTTTATTCATGAACCATTTCAACACTCCGTTGATATAATCTCATATCACATATCTCTATCCCTTGTAATATCACAAAGAAACTCCACAGTAGCATACTAAGCAACTGAAAGCATCTTGAAGATATTAGTAGATACGTTATTCTTCAAAGCTTTTGGAAACAAACATGGCGCTTTCATCTCTAAAGGAAACATCTACGACACGGTAAACAAACCCGTCAAAATTGTTGCACTTCCTTTTTTTTATAAGTAAACAGAAGTATAAATGGATATCTGTGTCAGTGTGGAAGCCATATTTGGATGTGTAATACAGAAGTCTTCACATATCTTTGAATAATAATGATAGATATGATGATATATACGTTTAAGAAGACACCAATGTACTAAGGTCAATACGATTTCTTGCGCTTGATATAATTATATGATAATCTAAATAATTAATAACGCATCATAAGTTAAATTAAATTAAAGTTATTGAATATATGAATCTTTGACTAAACATCAGAAGTCCGTACTTGGGGTTTGCCAGCGAGCCATGGAGAGCAGTATCCTAGAAATTCGGTTATCAGACCGTATAAGGAACCGTATACTGCGCTCCAAAACTCAGGTCGCCGACGTTGGCCATAAGGCTGCAAGCCTAAAATGAAACTGGAATGGTCGCATCTGCTGCATGCCGGACGATCTGTGGGCAAAACTCAGTACCAAGTGGCGCAAACACAACGTCAAACGACATCGCGGTAGGCCCAGAAAGAGATGACGGGATGAACTGGATGCTTATTGGAAAAATTGGCGGCAGAAAGCTGTAAACCGTGAGAAGTGGAAGGAGGTTAGGGAAGCCTTTGCCCTGCAGGGACGACCATGTCGTCCCACTCCGTCCACTTCCACACGAATAAATTATTATATAATAATAATAATAATAATATATAGCGTATTGGTGTACTTTATGTTCTTCAAAGCTTAAGTTACCAAAACCAATATGTGTATAGCCTTACAATGGCTTAATATCTCACGGCTCCGATTAATGATCCCCATATAATAAATTTTTGCTTATAACTTTATCTTTCCGAGATTGTGCCTAAAATTGTTATAAACGTTCATAAATATGTTGATGGGCACCTAAATATTTACCTTGGCGTCGGCCAACATTAAGTCGTAAAGGTGTAAAATTTATGAATAATAAAAGCGTCATTATGGGCTGTTATCATTGTAATAATAAAACTTAAAAGCACTTTACATTATGGGTGATTTATATTATACATACGCATGTAGGTTGGGGGACGACCTAGCCCACACGAAGTGAAGAATTTCACTGTCATTGAAATTAAACCTTAGTTAGTTTCTCGTCAGAGGAATATTAAAATAAACTCAAGTCATAAAAATTGTATATTCCTAAGGCATTTATGAATTGCGTGAATGTTGGCCACTTGTTTAGCTAAGTTACTAACCTTACTAACTTTTAAACTTTCGCGTACCATGATATAATTATGTATTTCTACGGGAATTAACGCGATCACGAAAAGGTACATGTGACACCGAAACCAAAATATCGAAAATGTGCGGGTGGATGAAGAACCTTCTACCTCACGATCTCGACGATGGAGGCGTGCACCGCTGAGCCACTCAGCCTGTGACCACAGCCAGTACAACCTGGTCGAAACGTCAGGCAATTCAGAGGTATGTAATACCTTTTCGTGATCGCGTTAATTCCCGTGGAAATATATTATTATAAGTTATTAACCTCATAAAACTGCCATTGAGTCAATTTATGTAAATATGATGTTTAACATGAGACAATTGTTTGTGTGATATACATACGTATACTCACGACTATATCCCGAAAAGGCTAGGCAGAGATGTATTAAACACCCACTTTTGACAACTGTGATTTGGTCCCAATCATTGAATCTGGGGTAAGCCTATTGCTGGGGCAAGCCTATTGCTGTCACCCGGGCACTTTGGGAATGTATATTAAAAAGAAAAATTAGTTTAGAAGGGAAGGCAACGGAAGACGGCTATTGCTTATACGGATGGATTGAAGAGTGTAAACTAGGCTGCAGTAAAAAAAAAATATATATAAAAGAAAAGGTCAAGATCACATACATGTAAATCAAACTGGCTGTTGACGGGAAACCCTAGCAGTCTAACATCAACTAAATGTAATATACTGAATATACGGTGTCTCCGTGTATTGGTGTACTTTATATAAGTAAGCCTTTTTTCGTGGTAGAGCCATGCTTTAGCACGTCTAGGCTCGGCCAGAGTGATACCACGGCCTCACAGAAAACCGGCAGTGAAGTCATGCATTGCTTTTTGCCGAGTGAGTGAGGTTACCCTAACCCTTCCCTCTCCCCTTCTCACCCCCTCCCTCTTCCCCTAATCTACCTAAAGGCCGACAACGCACTTGTGACTCTTGAGTTGCAGGTGCCCATGGGCGTTATTAACCATCACGTGACCCGTTTGCTCGTTTGCCAGTTATACCATAAAAAAAGCTACGTGTTTGTAAAGTCCCTGTGAAATATAAGTAATTCAGAGATATTTATCTAAAATATACTATTTTTTGTATGGTTAAATTTATATCTGTTTTCGTATACCGCAAATATGTTTTCAGCTAAGCAGCTAAGATTCAAGCAGTCTAATGATTTTCAAAATTATTGAACCAAAAAACGCACACGACGTTGGAAAAGAAATAATTATAGAATATCCGAATACAACAATTGCTAGTTCCTTTGGACTTTGAAGGATTATTGTATGGCCAAATTTTAAAGACGAAGAACCATTTTTTTCCATTTCTCTATATCGTGTATATTGTAGCAGTCTCTTGTCGTATGCTTATACTCGCCAAGCTTTACACGAAGATTTTCCTCAAGAAAGTGATGTGGTTACAGGAGATTACAAATGAAACACTTGTAGCTTGAAATAATGATTCTATTGGGGTAACAATTACACATAAAATCACTGTATATCTTCATACGAGCTGACAATCAACCACCTGGGTTGATTTGAAACCTTCAAGTTTCCGACCGTCTAATTTTTCATATCTGTTCTAATTTTTATACAATTTTAAAAAGTCTAAAACAAATACAAAATCTGCTCAAACCGGTACGTTATTCATATTGAATAGTTTGATATGCTATAATAATATATGATGACCATACGACCAAAACAGTTATAAATATAGAAGGAAAAATAAGCCGTGGACGAGCACAAACAACCTGGTTACAAACATTATAGAAAGATATGATAGCGAGCAACAGAACGGAAGAGACAACCCACAACCGGTGGCGCAGGAGTACTAAGAGGGCTGACCCCAAAATAAATTGTGATAATTGCCAGGAGAAAGAAGAAGAATATGCTATAATATATAAAAAATCGTATTTCCTAAGTGCATCCAAAATAATTGTCTCATAATATTTTTTATAATGATAAAATTTCAATCCAGCTAATTTAGGATATGGGGCTTGCTCAGTTATTTGATTCAAATTTCAATTTCTTTTGACTGTAACTTGATTTTAATTCAAACTTTATCTATAAGCCAGCTAAACCAGTCACCTGACCAAAATAAAAAAACCAATATCTAATTAAATTCGAGTACCTATCTTAATTATTACGTACCTAAGTACGATTAACTATTCATAGATAAGGATTGCTTAGAAATCTCATATGCTGGTAGGTCCCGTTAACGTCGGACTAGATTTTCCCAAAATAACTGTTGCCCAAAGATGCCCATCTACTTTCCACATCTGCACAACTGCTGCTCTTTTCGAGAATGTAAGAAACGCAGGCATAGGCAATAAATTACATACACATACATTATGCATAATTAAAATATATTACAAATTAATGACCAACATGCTTTTAGAGCCTTGCTTTAGTTAACCTGTCGCACACAATTTAATAGGTACCTATCATACTAAATTAATTTTTAATTACCCCTATATAAAAATGTAAAAGTACCAAATAAAAATGTGAAATAAATTACTTTTAACCCATTATTTTTATTATGTCAGTATAATCTTAAAGGGTAAACGTCCCAATAATCAGCCGTGCCGGAATTTAATCGTCAATATTGTAGATAAGACTTTAATATTATCACTTACGATCGGTAGCCCTACTTTGTCCCTGTTCCACTTCCCGTATTAATTCAGTGTAGCCGTGAACAACGTTAATTGTAATATAGCGTGATTATAAAACACCCAATTCAAGTTGTTTACGTTTTTTTTTAAGTAGATCATTATGGTTTGTTTAATGAATTCATTTGCATATGCGCTTCCATCACGCGCTGCCTTCGGGGTGCGAGTAAATGACCCAGTTTATGTCAGTTAAATTGGTAATTTTTAAGATTAATTCACACACTTATTTTATAAAATTATTTGTGTTATAATTTTTCATCAACGGTCTTTCGAAACACTGGTGTCTAACGGGTGTGATATCATTTTCATCTTCATTATTTGAAAGGTTGGAATTTGACACATATATATTATATGTGTTGCATATGTATATGTGGGATACATATAATATATCTATCCATGTGTGTGCGTGTATTTAAAGTAGAAAAAAAAGTAGTACAAAAAAAAACTAGTTGAAGGTATTGAGAAACGAGAAACAAATTAAAATAGGAAATATGAATGTAATAGAAGTTCGTGATACTTTTGCCCATCTAAACATCCCTTGAAACATGGAATTTGTCAAATTAATAGTTCGTAGATTGGCTATTTACTATCGTAATATAAACATTATTTCTGATAGAATCTAAGCGAAGACTTAAATAACATAACACCCCTCATATAAAAACCTCCCCTAAACATCTTACGACGTTAAATCTTTACATATTCATAAGAAACTAAACGCCCTCATTCCTCAGTTTTGGCTTATTTACAAACCATCGCATGATATTCCTTAACACCTCATTCTTTTTTCAAAAATTATGTCAGGCAACTTTTCTTTGATGAAGCCTAACAAATAAATCAATGAGCGTATCAAACGCGTGCATTTGCCGTATTCGAGAAAATACGACATGTTAATAAAGACTAATGTCCTATGAAATCAACAGGCGATACAGATGGCCCGCATCTCGATGAAACCGCGATCAATTTTCGATGGCCCAATTACCTTTCAATGTGTGACACACTGGTGAGACAAGTGTTGGGTTATTCACCCGATTTATCGGACAGATAAACTAAACTATGACAGTTTTCCACGTTATAAAATATTGTTTATCAAGAATTTCTAAGATTACTGGATACATTTAAATTTGCAATTAATACTTTCTTAGTTTAATCTGAGAATTACAGATATAATGTAAATGTATATGAATACCCTAGCAAAATTTTTGTAAGCCCTTCAGTTTTGCAGTTGATACTGGCAAGATAACTAAAAATGTATACATGTCGCAACATTTTTAAAATAATTAAGAATTGTTAGGTATTTTTATCTTATTAAAAATAATATTATTTTTTTGTTGTTAATGGTCCTTCCTCGTAGAGAAACACAAATGTTCTTTTATGGGGCTTACGATCATGATGACTGGTAACACATTGGTGAAATACATTGGTTCAGGTTAGGTATTCGGTGATAGAAAATAAAATAAAGCTCCCTAGTACTAATTCGAAGAGTCTCAAAATACAAATGTTATCCTCAAAATACTACACAATATCCTAAAAGTTGGCTATTCTATTTATCTGTACGTATCACGATGTCCTTAGCGAGCTGATAATAATTAGGGGCGACCAAAATGGCTTCCTACACGAATTAGAAGAAACTCAATTATTTACACATATAAAACGTTACAACGTAATTGGATTCACGTAACGAATATTCTGTAGATATTACAAGGCTTCAAGGGTTATTTTTATTGGTTGTATGTTACGTTTAAGGTATAAGACTTATGCGGAGATCAGCAACATTTACTTTATCGTGTTTTTCTACTGGCTGTATTACACCTGGGGCTTAAAATACAAATTACATCGTGGAAGAACCATGACTCGGCACGTATAGGCCAGCTCGACCAGAGCAATACCACGGCCTCTCAGAAAAGCGGCAGTGAAGCAATTGTAACCTTCCCTCTGGGAAGGGGGGGGGGGGCCCTTCCCCTATTCCCACCTTAAAGGCCGGCAACGCACTTGTGACTCTTGAATTTTTTTTACCCTTTTGTGACCCTTCTTACAAGCAGAAACAGCACTACGCTTATAGAGCTAGTTATCCAGTCTTTTATGCTAAGGGTGCAAGAATTGCTGTGCATTTGTAAAGTTGTCTGCAGAAGAAATGAGAGGTCTTTACTTAGCAGTTTGGTAATAATCCATGTGGATGATGATGGCGATTACTTAGTTACTCAACTTATTTAATATACGTCCAAGAATGAATTTAGACTATGGTATGACTTGCATATAGGTTTACAATATTCTAGAAAAAGGAATCCTTAGAGGATCACTTTATTGTCCGTCTGTCTTTTTGTCTGTCGGTCTGTTTATCAAAACCACTTTTTTCAGGAATGCGTGGAGGTGTCAAGTTGAAATTAACATCTATTACTTATATGTCTACGGATCCTAGAGTTTGTGCTAAACTAACGTAGTCAAAATATACAGCCGTTAAAGCCGTTTTACATTTCGCAAAACTAAGTTAAATCAAAACCTATAGGATACATTGACATAAAAAAAATTGCGATTACAAACCAATACTTCGCGCTTGGAAATTGCCTTTTTGCTGTTTATCGGTGTATTTGAAAATATTTTTAGCACGGCAAAATTAAGTTTGTCAACCGGAAAAACAGGCAAAAATCTTCAAGAATCGATGCGGAAAGTTTGTACGGAACCCTCGGTGCGCGAGTGAGTTCCGGTTTTTATTGTTATTTCTTTTAGGTCTACATATATTTTGCTGTTCCTGATCTTGCGACATCCATATCGTTGTTTCCAGAGTACATTCTGATAACTAAACTACTCACATTTCAAAGTATATTTTAGAGTGTTGTTGAGCAACTGACGGTCGAGTTATTAAACCAAATTATTCGTTATTCCTTAAAGAGTATTGCGATTACAGCTTTCATCACTCTACTAAGCAGTTGCTTACTGCGGTGATGAAAACTGTGACCAATAATATCACACCACATGTTAATGTTTTAGATCATACTGACATCCCATATCGATTGATGTATTGGACACCCAATACGGAATATTTTTTATGCTGCTATTAATAGATATGACTTATTATCACGATGCAAAGTTATAAAAACATTTAAGGAAGATTTCGATGATACGGTAAAAAAAATGTTAAAGCAATACGGAGGTTGAAGAGTACTTCAACCTCCGTATTGCTTTAACATTTTTTTTTATGGTATAAACGGGCAAACGAGCAGACGGGTCACCTGATGGTAAGTCACTACCGCCGCCTGCAACTCGACAGTCAGAAGTGCATTGCCGGCCTTTAAGGTGGGAATAGGGGAAGGGTGGAAGGGGGGAGGGATGGAGGGAAGGGTGGGATAGGGGGAGGGGGGTACGGAAGGTGGGAATAGTAGGGGGGGGAAGGGTTAGGGCCTCCTGTAACCTCGCTCACTCGGCGAAAAGCAATGCAAACATTGCTTCACTGCCGGCTTTCTATAAGGCCTTGGTGTCCCTCCGGTCGAGCCGGCCCATACGTGCCAAAGCATGGCTCCCCAACGATATTTTTTTTCTATCTATTCTATTTGTCATCAACGTAGAATACCAACATATTTTGTTAGAAGATAACATTAGGAGCTCAAAATAAGCACGCTGTAGTAAAATACACAGACAAGCACACATTAATTCGTTTTTATATATAGCTCAATTTCATCGAAGTAGCTGCGTACCCAGGGGACGCCGCGCCAATAAAATACCACTTTATTCCAGGCCCTTTTCTGATATAGCTATTTCATTATATTGATAATTTCCCTTAAGCACCGATGTCTTTGTGCGTATGGATATACAGACAGAAAACACTTTTGATTTTGTATCAAAGACCGTCTTTGCTAAGTGTATCTACAACGTGAATAGACGATAGAGGATCTACTTGGGAATTGCCTCATTACTTAAGGAAAATGTTTGTAAGTGAAAAGTACCGTATACTGTCTTCAATTCTATATTGTTAAATAGAAAAATCATGTTTATAGTGTTCGTAATTCCTTTTTTCAAGAACTGTGGCTACAAAAATATAGTTCAGCGCCAGTGGAAATAAGCCGAACTACATAGTAATAAATACTGGTCCTGTATCGCAAAATTAAAGTACTCGCGCTGAGCATCAACGGTTACGCAGCGGTCCGCCAGGCATTTTCTTCTCTTAGGCTCACCGGTGTCAGTTGCTTCTACTCTGTCTTTTATTCAAGATATTACTGATTTAAATGTTGTATGTTTCCCGAAGTCTATAATGATCGACTTGACTTGACTTGAAAACTACTCAATATGTGTGTGTTATAAGTTTGACGTGTCTGTGTGTCTGTGTTTGTGCGTCTGTGTCTCTCTGTGGCATCGTAGATCCCAAACGAATGGACCAATTTAAGTGCGTTTTTTTTGTTTGAAAGGTGACTTGATCGAGAGTGTTCTTAGATATAATTCAAGAAAATCTGTTCATCCGTTCGAAGATCATCAGCTCTTTTCTAATCGTTGAAGGGATTTTCCAGTTAAGGGTGTTTTAAATTTATGTATACTTCTATCTACTCCACATCCTAGCTTAAACAAGTTAATTTTAAGTTCGTTTTGGAAAAGAAAATTTTATACTCTATATGAATACCTAACAAAGTCGATAAAAAGCATTAATTTCTTAAAATAAACAACCCTTTTTTAATTTATGTCGTTTGTGAACAATAAATGATAACATGTGGCACTATTTTTTTTTCTATTATCCCCTCCAGCTAAGCTAAATGCTTGTGTTAGAAGTGGGTTCACGCCGGTAGTGCACTGGGTGGGGTTCGAACCCGCAATCACTTATCGCAAGTCCGACGCCTTAGCCATTACGGTACCGCCGCTCATTGCCCGCACTATCCCTCACTTCATTTCACCGACGACGGCGACCCGCTCAACATTAAATTGTATTATTGTTTACGTGTCCACGAAAAATAAGTCGTCAGTACAAATATACCAATTCAAAGTTTAGCAATGATGCAACTTTATGCTGTTACCTGCTTCTGTTCTATCCACCAACCATCTTGGCTGCAACTCGGCAGGTTGAATTGAATTTTTTTTATTATAACCAATACCATTAAGTAGTTTTTGACGTGACAACGTCTTATAAATTGGTTTGCCGGGTGACACTTCAAGAAACTGCGTTACGCTCCGCTCACGTTATGCGCTCACAATGAGAGCGAGTGAGAGGCACGCGTCCCTTCCACTCGGGCATGGTTATTATTTTACCACTCAAAGTCGTTGTTTTTTGTAGTATTAACCATCCCACCTTACTTCGTTTCCAAAAGGACTATAAAATCATCGTGTATGTAGTTAGAAGTTAAACATTTTATGACCTTATCTAAACATACCTACATCTGTTTAAAATTTATAACACAAATACATCACAAGCTAATACATAATATCACAAAAAATAATAACAGAGAAAAATAGCATCACTAGGTACTCTTCTATTCAAAGGACTATTAACCTTCAGGGATGCCATTACGAAATTAAAAACATGGGTAGTTGTTGCTCCCTCGCTTCTTCGGTGGAATATATTAGTTTTGACTTAAATTTGACGTTTGACGATAATGTGGCGCTAACTTTGAAACATCTTGGAATATTTAGGTTTTTGATATTCGTGTCATATTATTTATGTCTTGAGGTGTGTGCCAAGTTTGATGGTTCTAGTAAAATTTTGTTAGTTTTATAATCTTTTTAAGAATAGCAGAATGTATTACTATAATACTGTATATTATAGAAGAAGTAGGAAGGTAGTGGAAACAAATGTATAAGAACAGTTTTTTATACCACTTTAAAAAGCTTGCAATTAAAAATGTATAACAATTAAATCTGTAGTTTAAACACACCTACTTATATAGCAGACTAGCTATTGCCTGCGGCTTGGTTCGCGTGGAAATGTTGGTGAAATCCATCTCATGGGAACCTAACATTTATCCGGGATAAAAAATCTAAGCTTATGTGCTATTTGAGACTATAATCTATCTCTTTGCCAAATTTCATTCAGATCTGTTCAGCCATTTTTGCGTAAAAGATTAACAAACATCCATCCATCCATTCTCACAAACTTTCTCCTTTATAATATTAGTAAGATAAAACATTGGAATAGCTTCAAAACTACTGAACGATATGATAAAATTTGAACTATTGAATTTTTTTATGAAACCTCTTGTCCCCCCTTCCCCTACTCCCACCTTCCCCTACTCCCACCTTAAAGGCCAGCAACGCATGTGTGACTCTTTAGTTGCAGCTGCCCATGGGCGGCGATCAATTACCATCAGGTGACCCGTCCGCTCGTTTACCCCTATACCAAAAAAAAAACTTTGACTGTTTTGTAAATGTTTAAATAGCTCATTACTTAGATTATTGGATTTTCTTATCATTTAAAATTTCCGTAAAATCCCACCAGTAGAGTTTCTACGACTATATTAACGACTATGATGATAAAATTACATACGGATATTTATAAAACTAAAGTTAGCATTTTTTTACTCCAATATCCTTTATCAATATAATTTCATTACTCATTAACAATGAAACATAGAGGGGCTCGTGGCTAAGTGGTAACCGAGTAGGTTAGCACATTACAAGGTTAAGTAATACTAGCTAGGTCAATCTTAGGATGGGTGACCATTCTTAATACACTGGGACCCCACCATGCCTCGGATAGCACGTTAAGCCGTCGGTCCGGTTGCCCTACGAAAATCTGTAGCATTCGTTACGGGTAGTTGGAGCTCTAAAAAGTCGGACAACCTGGTCTAACTACAGAATTACGCTTCACGTAATATATCGAAGTTTGGCCATATCGTAATTAGACTGAAAGCCGACCCCAACTAAGTTGGGAAAAGGTGCTGAGAATGATGATTAATAATAAAACAATTTTTCCACTTTCTTTAACACTTGTTGTACAGTTTCTTAATAAATTATTCTCTGTACCAACGAGTTCCAAACTCTGTAGAGTCTATGTTAAAAGCACTTTGACTATTATTCCCCCTCGTTAAACAACCAAATGAACAATCAAGCGGATATCTAAATTATACGAAACAGTCAATTTCTACTTAGCACCTAAAGCTTAAAAATCTTAAGTTCACTAGTAAATCATGGGGCGATCCTTCTCAGCCGTGAAATAAAAATAAATATACCACGAGTACTTCCGACATGCTTGTTCCTCCTGTAACTCCTGTAAGTAGGAGCGAACATTAACAATTCAAACACTTTGGTGGGCAATAAATTAAGTGCCGCACACAGTCCGCTGGTAATCTCAAAATGGCGGACTTAATACTTCTACTTTTTACGGTTGACTCATAAGAGAGAAGCGGATAAGAACGAATGATGTTAGAACTTTTAACGTCATTCATGTAGTTTGATAACATGTAGTTTTTAGTGGATCAGTTTTCCTTTTATAACACATAGGATACTCTTTACCGTGGTAAACGAGTTCTACGCAGGTGAAGCCGTGAGCAAAGGCTAGTACGACAACATTATTCAAAGAAGGACTTCCGGAAATGTAATTTTTTTTAAATTTACATTAACTAATCGCTATGATATAAATTGCTGTAATATTTTTGTTAAGATATTTAGTTAAAACGATAAATCATGTCGCAGCTACCTGCGAAAGTGATTGTTTATTGGGTTTTTGGAGGGGAAAACAAATTTATGAAACTTGAATCAAGGAGAATATTTTATGGCAGGTGAGGTGAGTGAGAATATAACCCGTGCTAAAAAATAGTGCTTATAAACTTCTTAGTCGCTGTTTTATGACACTATCGTGGTGCTAAATTAAGATTTTATGAAAGTCTACAAGCATAAGTGTTGTGCAGATCTGAAACAAACTAATTACAAATATTTAATCATATTGTATTATTAAAACTAAAATGATACAAATCTAACAAATATTCTTAAATAGGTAAGTTTAGTCTTTCTGAAAATGTACAGATTTAAATCGCGTTTCTCTCCCACCTCGTACCACAAGTGCACAGTGAATGTTTCCCTTGACTTCCTGCGTGCCACTTCCTGGAGACTTCACAGCCCTGTTGTTTGGCATGTGACGTCACTAGCTACATACCGGATAGTTTTCAACTCAGTTAAATGAATCATATATGGAAATCTTTACTTCCTTTATCAGGATGCGTAAAGTTGACATTTGGTTCTTCCTTTAACATACTTGGTAGAAATTTTGCTCTTTTTAGGTTTAAAATTATTTTGGTCTAAGAAGTTTTTCTTCATCAACTTTATTTTCAACTAGGTGTTGCCCGCGACTTTGTTCGAGTGGAAATTTTTGTGAAATCTATGCAAATTAATTAATTTTTCGTTACGTAAACGTTCTAAAAAGTATTAGAAAATATTAAAAAAAAAGATAAATGAAGTCGGTTAAGTCGTTCTCAAGTTATGGCGTGACCAAGGGAAATAGGGATTCATTTTTATATATACACGTAGAGATAACTGGTTTTTATTAAACTTACTAGCAACCCGCCCCATCTTTGCACGGGTAGCAGACCATATATGCCTACAATTTTTCGTTATTGTGTTAATCTTAGAAGATAGCTTTGCTATATTGAAATAGATATTATTATAAGGAATAACTCCGTAATACATTGTTTTCATGCAACTGTATTCGTTTACGCAGCGCACGCCAGTAAAGCTCCCAGTCGTCATGATTTTTTTGGACATCTTCAACAATCGTCGTTAGATTTCAGCAAAATGTATACTAAACCCTAATAAATGAAAACATCTAAACCTTCTTCATGAAACACTCTATCCGTGCGTGAAAATCTATTAAGTACTTTTACAGTTTATCGCGAACAGACAGACAGACAGAAGCGGCAGGGGACTTTGTTTAATATGTAGTAATAATGATCAAAATAAATGATGATGATTCAAAAGATGTATAAGAACTTTAGTACATAAAAATACTTTAGAGCACATTTAATGTAATACATTTAATTTAATAAAAATGGCAGCATTTGTAATACTTAGTTGAAGCATTATCTCATATATACAGACAGTACACAATATTTGGGCTCCAACTTCATGGTAGCAGCATGAGGTTAACATTTACATACAAGTTTTATGTTCATAATCAGTCTCCTTACAAAACATATATGACTTCTGAGCCAGAGGTGGTGCGTTCGATTCCCACCAAGCACAAATAATTGTGTGATGAGCTCATGCTGAACAGAACAAATGATCATTCATTTGTTCTGTGTCTGGGTGTAAATTATCTCTGTTATGTATGTATTTAGCAATATAAAGTATGTTTATCAGCAGTCTACTATATATAGCACAGGCTCTGCCTAGTTTGGGATCAGACGACAGTGTGTGAGATGTGTCAAGTTGTTATCATTATTGTTATATTTCAACAAAAATTCGAATCCTTGAACCGTAACAAAGCAAACAAAATAAAGTTTTTTTATTCTTAGCTTACGTTTTGGTAATAAGGCTGATTATAGTTAATACTCTATATATTTTAAGATACCAAATGAATACAAATAATAGTTTCTTCCTTTGAAATGACGAGTAAATATCGCGTTTGATGATTGGACATACATATTTGATAATCATTACATGTTATAAAACAAAGTCCCTCGCCGCGTCTGTCTGTCTGTCTATCTGTCTGTTCGCGATAAACTGAAAAACTACTAAATGGATTTTCATGCGGTTTTCACTAATAGACATAGTAATTCACGAGAAAGGTTTAGGTGTATAATTTGTTAAAATTTTGTGAAAATTGATTGAAATATGTTGATGATTGTTGAAGATGTCTCTGCTACCCGTGTAAAGCCGGGGCGGGTTGCTAGTATAGAATATAACAATCACTTATGTTACACCGAACGAATAAAGTGAAGGAAGGTCTATTTTCTTTTAACTTTCAACGAGTTCCCTACTCAAAAAGTCTTTTTCAACATTTATAATCAATACATTAAAATTCTACCAAAAAGTTGCAAAAGAAAATTTCAACCCCTACAGTGACGCCTTCAAATATCAACTGTTTCCCTTCAAGGTAGGGGACGGTAGGGGAATGGTCTTTACGTGAAAAATCGACATTTAATAGGCGGCCGCCTATTTCGCAAATGGAGGTAAGCAGAAGGGTGATGATTTACCACCGCGGAACTCAATGGTGGGTCAAACGGAACCGGGGGAACGATTGACAATTCTGATAAAGATCTTTTTTAATATGTTTGGTACTTTGCAGAGACTGATGCACTTACTAGCAAGTAAGCTAGCATAATGGATTTTGATGGGTAGGTTAGCACTTCATTGCCACAGAAAAAATGGTATAAATTGCTTTATTTCATTTTTCAATCTACGAAAAAAAGTCAATATTTAAAATAAGTATGAGGTTTTGTAATTGACTGTATTTTATTTGCATGTATGTATGTTATGGGAAATGTCCACTAATTGTTGAGTTGTAGTTTTTTTTAAATTGTATAGATATAGGTTTTTTCTCAAGAGTATCTAATTAAAATTAAATTTTATTCCTAAGTAGTACCCCCCACTTATTTACAATTTTTTTTTATAATTTATTATTTAATTTAATTTATTAAAATACATTTTAATGAAAATTTTATTTATTTAATCCAATTAAGTTAAATCAACTTCTTCTATTTTATAAGTTAGATCGATTACATTAAATTAACACTACCCTGATCCCCCAATAACGTTGTAAAATGAATAAATAATCTGTCCTGAAAACAAATATTTTCTCTCTTTTTCTCTTCGTGAAATAAAATTAACTATTAAGAAATCTATTTCTTAATTCAATTACCTACAAACAAGAGCAAACTCATACAAAATGTATCCATCCCGAACTGCCGTAATTAAGGGAGTGACAGAGGTCTTGGTATCACGCTCACTTACTCGCGACCTCATACCCTCCGTGATACACGAACCTTGACAGGCTTAATTATTAAATGGAATTGATGCCTCCCTGGATACACCATTTAAGTATACGTCTTTATTTTCAGAAAGTTTATGGGATGTGTTTTGTGTGATGGCGGGAAAAACAAAAGTTATTATTTTTTTAAAGTAATTTATGTTATTTTTAAACCCCGACGCAAAAAGAGGGGTGTTACAAGTTTGACGTGTCTGTGTGTCTATGGGTCATCGTAGCTCCCAAACGAATTGACCGATTTAAGTGCCTTTTTAGGGTTCCGTTTCTCAAAAGGAAAAAAGGAACCCTTTTAGGATCACTCTGTTTAGGGTTCATAGAATGTTTTACTTTTCATGGTAATTTTTGTATGTCAATATTACTGCTGTAGGGCGTACAGTAAGTACCTCAAGAACGAAAAAATATCGAATTCGTATCGTAAACGCATTGAGTCCACGATACGAAAACGGAATATTAGTCACATTAACAGCAGTAAAGTTTAACTGAATTGGCTTTGTTTTCGCTACACATAAAATAAGTGAGTAATAATAAATTTATTATTTCTGTAACTATCATTATCCATATCAACACTGATATGTAATTTAATATCCTTTACTAATGTAAAATATTCCCTTAATAAAATCCGAAGGCTGAAATCTGTAAACAAATAATATTGACCACAATATATTCACCGGCAGAAAAATCACTAACTATGATCCCCAACCGCAAATCTATTTTAAAAAAGGAACTTAATAAAGTCTCCAACTGATACGTGTACCTCATTAGCTTAATTAAGATCCCTAAACATCACCATACAAAGTGGAGCATCGTTTATCTAAACGGGCTATAAATATCAATAGCGTACACAGTAAATCGCTCACAGTGATTAAAGTAAACAACGACGTCCCCTAAAGAAATATATGTATTTTTTAAATTACTTAGTAAAAGACGAATTCCGGGAACGATAAGAACTCGTACGTTGATGTTTGTTTAGGGGACGAGTGACGATCGATGAGACATCTAACCCCAAAACCTATCTCAGATATACTCTCACGTAAACTAGAATAATTTAAAATAACTTAATAAGTTGTTGCGGACTTTTACAAGTGCATTGCCCGCCTTTAAGAAGTTTACTCCCACCGAGTAGGAGAAGAAAGGGAGACTTCCACTCGCTCGGCGAAACACAATGCAAGCATTGCTTCACGCCGTTTTTCTGTGTGGCCGTGACGTCACTCCGGTCGAGCCGTGCATGCACGTGCCGAAGCATGGCTCTCTCCTATTTGTAAAAACAATGTAATGTAATCTTGTAACAATGTAAGCTAAAACATGAATGCCTTTTGTAAGTTGTGTGGTAAGTCTATCTATTTTTTTAGAAGCAACATATCAGTGGTGCCTCTTCTGGGCTCTTCTATAGAATCAGAATAGATACAGAAAATCTGTTTGTTAACGTAGTCACAATAAGTGATATAATAAAAAGAAAATAATTGATTTCAAACTTTTACGGCTATACAATTGTAATTCGGTGCAATTCGATCGACATGTCGGGTAATCAAATAAGGTAATGTACCTTGTAATATTATCGCGATTAAGTCCCGATTTACACATCTAATACTACATTCTCTCCCAATTCGAGGCAACGTCCCTTATTACTTGTGGCAAACAAACATATCGCACGGCGTCACCTGGCGGGCGTCGGGCGCAGAATAATTTATTACTTTTCTTAAAAGCCATTACGAAGTGACACCGTCAATGGTTCCCTCGTACAATTAGCATGAATTTCATACTGAGCTACTGTTGCACGAGCATTGTGGCCGCTAATGATTTGTGACATTTACAGATGGATCATTTGCGATGAATGATAAATTGGAAAAAAATGAGGGGCCTAAATTTTTTGAGTGGGTTGACAAAGTAACAAATAAGATATGGTGCAGCAAATTTGTTCTATGATAACTTTCTAATTGACCTCGAAACGCCACCAAGATTTTTTTATGGTATAGGGGGCAAACGAGCAGATGGGTCACCTGATGGTAAATGACTACCGCCGCCCATGGGCACCTGTAACTCAAGAGTCACAAGTGCGTTGCCGCCCTTAAAGGTGGGAAGAGGGAGAGAGGGGGAAGAGCGGGAAGACGCGAGAGGGGGATTAGAGGGGAGGAGAGGGGTGAGAGGGGAAGGACGGGAATAGGGGAGAGGGAAGGGTTAGGGCCTCCGGTAAACTCACCCACGCTGCGAAAAGCAATGCAATCATTATTTCACTGCCGGTTTTCTGTGAGGCCGTGGTATCAAGCGGAGTTGACCCGGCCCATACGTGTATGCAAAATTACCAATTGAGACCCTTAAGCTTATGATTACGTGTCATAAGCACAGGAAACAGCTTGCCTTTGATGGGTTGTGTGCTTGTTTTGCAATCTCGTTAGCACACCATCAACACGAATAAGATATCACTAATTCTGCATCAGAATATGGATGTTGGCTTTAAATAAGGCCGTACGTTAAAAAAGACCTCTGTAATATTAATTCAGAGTTTATTGCTTTTAATAGAATATTTCAGGATAAAATTATTATACCTTACGGAAATACGATGCTTGTATGGAGAGATGTAATCAGTGGCAAAATCGCACGCGTTGTTGCTCTCCATTAGGCTTCAAAAGACAGGTGTTAGACGTTCATTGAAGCGAAAACTTACCATCATTCCCATTTCACCTTGCGTTTAGGTAGGAAGCATTCGTTCAAATATTTTAGGATATTCACTCATTAGATTATAGTGTAGATAAATACAGTATTTACACTATTTTGAGTGTTATTTTGTGTATGAATTTTATTGGTTTATTTTCTCATCAGAAAGTAACACATCGTTCAAATCTTTTATAGTTTGTAAGTCTGCTGAATTTGCGCATCAACAAAAAAAAAAATTGTAATTTATGTCAATAATGACGTTAATAACGTTAAACGCAAAACAATGTTTATACACTTTTAAGTTATTTGGATGACCACTATATAATAGTATATTATGATTAATTTTCATTAATGACGAGATAGATGTATCTATCTGATATAGGAGAGAGTAACCAATATTGAACCGGCGCGGCGCCTAATTTGGACCACTTCTGAGAAATACAGAAGGATTGGTTACTCTCCCCTACATAGTTATATAATTAATATACCTAGCTTTAGAGAAACCCATATTTTTTATTAATAACATTGACTTAAGTTTAATAGAAGTATCAGAAAACGTACCCAAATTATGAACATGGTGTGAGATCTTTGCCGGGAAATTTATAAAACTAAAATAGTGTTATTTTAACCTGGATATAGACCATTTTCTTCTTTATAAAAACGATTACAAACAAAGATTACAGACAAACATTTTCAACAATTCGGTACATACTTCTTAGCAGAATCAGTAAAACTCAGCAAACACATGAAAGTTCTTCAAATTCCCTCCAAAAATACTGCTGACTAAAATTAAAATTTACGACTGGTACACATAACACACGATCACTTAAGTTCAAGGAAAAATCTCTTTTCAGGACACCCCTCTATTTATGAGTCTTTCTGAGGAACGAGTAACTAAGTTGGAGTAATTTTTTTACTATTTTTGTGTTAAAATGTTCTTAAAAGCAGGGATTTATGATATTCACTTGAGTAGGTTATTTACTTTATTACTAGACTATTAAAATAAAGAAGTTAAGTAAATGTTTTTTGGAAGCGAAGTAAACAGTGAAATGGAGTCGATCGACTACAGAAGTATATATATTCTACAAACTACTCCAGACCACGTGCCAGGCAAAATAATCTTGGATAAGTCCCTGTGAGCAACAACTGAGCTACCAAACAATATAAGACCATCTCCCTTGCCTTACACTCTCCAACAGAACACAATAGAATCACTGAAGACATAATTACGCTAACAAGTGCTACTTCATCGCGTTCTTCCGTAGGTAAAGCTGCTTCTTCGACTTAAAAATCTTTAGAAAAATGACAAATTTTTAAATAAGCAATTAACACTTAAGCAGTGTTCTAGTGTTTACAGACTCGATAAAAATAATTGATGTGAATGTCTATCAAACTCTTTCCACTCAATCAACACAATACAGAAACAGATTGAAAAAGCCAAGCTTAAATCTCCAAGACAATCTGTCCGTTTATCGGCTCGCAAATCGTTGTTAACCAGACCGTATTAATTGCGAGCCGAGAGATAAAATCGATTCTGAGATTAACAAATCACTCGATCCCGGTGAAATTAACATGTTTCCTTCGTGTTGCGGTTCAAGTTGATGCAGAATCGAGATAAATTGAATCGATGTATTAACTCGTTGCGATATTGGAGTAAATTAGTGTTAGTATCTCTCTGCAATATCTTATTTATTCAATTTAAATATTACTTGGTTAGTGTTTAATGGTTATTTGTCATCTATATAATTAAAAATGAATCCCTATTTCCCTTGGTCACGGCATCACGCGTTAACAGCTGGACCGAGTTCACTAATTATTTGTTTTTGTGTTTATTATTGTCAGGAGAAAGAAAAAATTAAGAAAGTTGAGCGGAAAATTAGAAAATTCAAAAAAACTTAACGAGGGACTTACGCGCGTGAAACCGCGGGGCGCAGATAGTCTTATATATATAAGAGATTTTAATGTTTTATATTTTGTGTAATACAACAATAATGTAATAAAACAGTTCATGAAGTAAATCTTCAGGCAAAGTACTCGTACTATATAGTTGATTATACAATTTCGAGGTGGTCAAATACGAGTGAGGTAGGTAATAGTATAGGAGGTGCAATAGGAGGTACGACATCACTTATCATCAATCAAGTAGTACGCTGACTGGACAAACTTAGTTAAAAAAAAGGTTTTTTCCCTATCAATATGAACGGGACATATTGCGAGCTAACCCTCAATATACCCCAGTCATATTAATAAACTGAAAGCATATAGAATGCCTTTTACTATCTCATGAATGCATTTCATCTTGCCTCTGTTTTCGATATATAGTCCGCGAAACATTAGAAATTAGGCTGAGGTGTATAACACACCTACATCTCAATAATTATATTTCTGTTGTGCCCACGTACAACAAAAAAAAAACTATATCGATTTTTCCGACAAAAGACTGAATCCCAGGACTTCACGGTCTCTTACCAACAAGCTATCGATAAGTTATGATTGGAGATACATGAGGCAGTCATCTAAGATATTTCGGAGACTGCTTTCCTCTATATAAATACTCTTCTTTCTTCTTTATCTTTGTAGAATCTATGTCCAATCTTATCGCAATGATCAACCTCATGGCACCTCTCTTTTCTTTGCACCCTAAAATTATTTTTTTAATTACAAACAAGTGCAGTGAAGTTTAAAAAATTCAATGTTACAAGACAAGACTTTACTGAACTCTGTCGTACTTGGCGAAAATTTGGTAGACAAATGACAGGTCCATTTAGTCCCGACTCCGTACTCCGTTGTATCTTTAAGCGCACATATCAAAGTACCTATCACACAATACTCGGTACACAATGAGAACTCACGATCCCTTGGCCCGTAGGTGATTTTAAACAATGCCATTCACGACCGGATTAAAGTTCACTATGCTCATAAAGGAATGGTTCCAGTACTTTGCGACGACTGACGTATGTATGATGATAAAGGGTACGAAACTACTGATGATAAAGAAATTACAACTGAAATATCATCTTTAGATGATTGCAATAGAGTTTAAATTAATTTTAACGAACTGCATAAAAATCTTGTCCAGGTGGAGGCAGCTTAATTGTTTTTTTTTTCTACCTAATGAGGCACAAGTGGTCGACAATAGTCGTCATTGTGTCATTGACTTTAAGAACACTTTTTTGTTTTCCCGTTAATTTGTCTTTTATTAACTTCCGTGTGTGAGAGCGGATGCGCACAAAGAATACAATTGGCGTTGCATATGAATTGTTTGTGTTTAAAAATTGAAATGAATTTTAGCTTTGATGAATTAATTTTTTGAACAATTGTTCATTAACATTGAGATTTTTTTACATTCTCATATTAAATTCACGTGCCATTCTGTTAAAAGACCCCCAATTAAAAAAAAACATGGGTATAAATTTGCTATGACTCATCTTCATCAAATACTAACTTCATGTTCAAACAGTTTATCCAGAGTAGCTCTTAAGTGCGATTAATTTGCCCGAATTACCTGACACTTATCTATGTATTTTGACATTTATCGTTGAATTACAAACTAAGCCTAATGTGTAATCTTTATTCCTGTAACATTTCATCAAAATCCGTTCAGTAGTTTTTGCGTGAACGAATAACAAACATCCATCTATACATTCTTGCAAATTTTCGCATTTATAACATATTAGTAAGATAAATATTCCTCGACTTATACCAGATCCTATCTGAAGTTTGTCCAGGTGACATTGTCATAATAATTAATGCTAATGTCAACAGGATTATCTTGGCAAAATCTTGCAACCTTTAATGCGATGACTAAGCTATTAAACAATATCGATTGCTCCATGTACTTAACAAGCAAATCACGGCACGGTACGGCAACTGTAGCTCTGACCATTGCAGCCTCGTTAGTGCACTGCAAACAAATTTGATTACCTAACGAGACAGAGTTAGACGTGTCCTAATATTTGTTCTCCTACTCACGTCTGGACGAATTTCAATCACATTTAAAAGGAATAGAGTTTATTCTAAAGTTTCAATAGCTTTAATGATGAATGATAGCGTTAAAGTTTGACGAATTTGAAACTATAATGTTCTAGGTTTTCAATATATCTTAAAATTCACTGCTGTCCGAAAAGCAAGTGAGACACACTATGATAGCTAACCACCAGTGCTTTCTTATAGTTAATACAAATAAATAATAATAATAATTTGACACATCTCACACACGGCCGTCTGATCCCAAACTAGGCAGAGCCTGTACTATGGTAACCAGACTGCTGATTAACGTACTTATATATTATTAAATACATACATATTATAGATAAATTACACCCAGACACAGAACAAATTATCGTGCTCATCACACAATATTATTTGTCCTAGGTGGGAATGAAACCCACGACCTCTGGCTTAGCAGTCAGGGTCACTAACCACTAGACCAACAGGCCAGTAATAAAATTGAAGTGTCTGTTTGTAATGTCAAAATAAGCGTTTTTTTAAGCTCATGCGATTATTTTCATGACATCCATGCCAAAAATCTGTTTTTAAAATTTTTGTCTGTCTGTCTGTTTGCTCTGGGACTCCGTTTGCTTAGGGACAAAATACATAAATATGTACATGCTAGCGAAGCCGCGCGGGAACTGCTAGTATATAATGTATACAATATGTTTATTTGTTCATTGAAAATAAAAGATTTATATTTTTTACTTTATTACAGGCATTATTAGAGGGACTTGTTTAGACCTTCAAAAATTAAGGTAATCATTATCATCATCAAGGATGAAAAAGGTAGTGCTTTGTATTGACAGAAAACGTGAAAATAAAACAAACTAAAAAACAAAATAGTTTTATAATAGTCCTAATCCTATACATTATTATGTTTTAATAATGTCAATGTCAAAATCAAATGCCAGGATTCCACATCTGGCAAACGATAACCAAGATTCACGATAATGGAACAGCGCAGGCGAAAACAAGTGAATACTAGCTTCATAATTCTACGCTCACATGACGTTTTGAAAGATTTACTAATAATTTACTATGAGCAAAAAACTTTTCCCAAAATATCACATCGCGAAATTTTCATTTGGCAAAAAAACATTTGTCAATTAATTAATTAGCAAATTCTTTTTTGGCAAGTAACATTTTAGCATAACATACTATTTCCAAAATCTCGAAGCAGTTCGTTTTAGCGCTTCGCCGGCCGCTGCCGTACGTAAGGTATATTCCTAGGTTAATTACTAATACTAAAACTAATTTATGAAATAGTCACTTATTCTGATTTAATATCTATGATAATATTTGCCAAAATAAAACGTTTGTTTAATAAACATTTGATTTAATAAAACTTGACAAAGTAAAATGATGCCAAATGATAATTGAACAAAGTGAATAAAATGCGAAATGACAAATTTCTAAATATTCATTTGGTAAATGAAACTAGGGCGATAAGTTTATGGGGAGTAAAATATGACCAAAAATATTTTGCCCAAAGGGCAGTACACCGTTTTGAAAACGATAAAGACCATAGACTCAACAATTTAACCGTCCAAAAACTTCACAATCGGTATCATTCGGGCCACCTGACACAGCGTGCAATTAAGAGACATTGTCCCGTATAAATCTTTATTTGTCTGCCGACCCCTGCTTTTTACCAACAGACTGACAGCTCAGCACTCATTAACAGTATGTACTGGGCCGTGTAAATGTGAGTTGGTTAAAACATTTTCGTTTTTTTTGCTTGGTTGAAATTTTGATACGTAAGCGCAATTTGGCCGACCATTTGTAAAATTTGGAGTTGTACTTTTAAAACGGCCAAAAATTGTCTGCATATAGCCATATAATTTTAAGTCGTGTTAAATGTTCATGAATGTAGGTGGATTATAAAAGGTTCCGTATGCTCATGCACACAATCTGTACTTCTTACAAAACCAATTCTTCTCTGTCCTGCGCTGTTCTGAACTGCATCGCCTGGATTTGAGTATTTGTTTGGCATTATCTGTTTTTATTGCAATTTATACATAGAACCGATTTTGTTAAATATAGTTATTGAGTGGGGTATATTTGATCAGTTTTATTATGATTAAGTATAAAGTTAGTTTTGTACTTTTATACATTCCAAATTTTTTTCCGCATTACGCTGTGCTAAACTGCATTGTGTGTATCTCATTACACACTTATCTTTTCTTTTCTAAATTCATACCTTTAAATGTACTTGATTAGAAATCAGAAGAATTATTGTTTAATAATTTGAATACTTTTGGGACGTAATAATAACAAATAATCTACGTTCACCACAGTTTACTTCACGGATAATACATTAGTACTTACAAATTTTCAAACAAATAATTGTCACGCTAGTTAGTAGTGTAGGTTGTTAGCAAACAAATATTTGTTCCGAGTCTGAGTGTACTTCGTGACCGTTAATTGCAAATAAGTATGTGAAGTCCCCGTAACACAAAGATTATTCCCTAGTGCAGTTGTATGCTGAAAAAGAAAAACTGAAAAAAGTTAGTAATGTCGACGCTCAACAAGGATTTTTAATCCCACAATTAAAACCAGGACGACCTAGTATTTTGCTGTTTGGAATTGAGAATGTGATGAAATAATCTCTTTATGATGATGATATATGATGTTAGAGGGCTCGCATTGCCCGGCTGTTGCCAGTTCAAGTTACAGGCATGCGACCTTAATACGCTTGAGCTATCGCTTACATTCCCCTATCAAGAAGTATAAGAGAACATAAAGAAGAAAGAAAAAGAAAAAAGAAAAAAGAAAAAAAAGAAGAAAAAGAAAGAAAAAAGAGAAGAAAATTCATTTCCTTTCATTACTTTCCTTTCTTACCCTTTCAATATATATGCTACCAATTTTTCATGTCTTTAATGTTAATCTTTAAGTGCCCGGTTGACGGTATTAGGCTTGCTCCTCCCTTCTACGTGAGTGAGACCAAATTATATTTGGCAAACTGTGGGTTTTTAATACGTCTCTGTTTACCCCTTCGGGGATACAGCCGTGAGTGTATGTATGTATGATGTAATCTCCTTAAAATGGTCTTGCTTATTAAAAAGTTCATACAAAGGAAACGCGCTTGTAAATCGTAGTATTTCTTGCAGGCTGGGTTTAAATAGGTTATGGTGACAGAAGGGTCCCCAATTTTCAATTATTATTTTATAACTTCGCTTTGGGATACCCCAGAAGTTTTAGTAATAAATTAATAGCAAATAGGTGGTATGCCTCCCGTTACTAACATTGTATTGAAAGTTATCCTTAACTTTCAAAGGAGAATAATCAGGCCTTTGGATTGCTAAAGCGAGATGCTGGTACTTATTCATTTCAATCAGATGCGCCAACACAATTCATTACAATATATATTATGATATTTTATTATGTCATGAGATCTTGAATATCATATGAACCGCATTAAACAAAAAATGACTCCGAACAATAATTTTTACACCTACATTAATAGGTAATTGTCCTACATGGGGACAGAACCCACAACACTCATCGCAGATGCAGTTGACAGCGTGACCACTTTGTCTATTCAGTCGTAAATTGTGATGAATGTAATTTAAACTTTCTATTACATTTAATAATTTTTACTATAGAAGTTTAAATTAAAAAACATTTGTCCAAAAAGAGCCTCGAGCGTTGTGACCACTGAGATGGAGTTGGATTACCTACTAAGTAAAAGCATTTTATTGTTCTGTACTGTTAACAGAGATAGCAACAAAATTGTATTTTTCTTCCATATAAGTAACATAATGGAGCTTCACCATTAAATAATTACATTTTAAGTTATGAACCAATGTTCATAACTTAAAATGTTAGAGGTATTAAAAGTGAAAACTAATGTTTTCACTTTTAATACCTCTTGAATACTTAAGGGACAGTTGTATTTTAACATTTAATTCAAATATGATTTCAAAGATGAGCACGAAGCACGAAGAATGACGCGTTTTGAGCTAACCATGATAGTTATTACTCATTTTGAAGTATCATATTAATTCATGTGTCGAGGGTTATATAATGTGTAACACAATATTTTGCTTAACCGTTAAATCGCATCGCATCGTTTTGACTGTTCTACAGTATATACAATTGTTGGTGAGTCAAAAAATAAATGAAAAAAATATTAACCCTCTTTACAAGCAGGAACACAAGAATATACCATACTTTGGTTTAGTATATTATTACGACAGCATAGGTTATAACTTTCAAATCAATCTGGAAACGAAAACCAGCTTAACCAGCAAATATATACATAGAAATGTATATTTATATTATATAACTTCAATTTTCAAATACAGAATAGATTCCAAACATTCGTTGAACTTTCAACTCGCACTATGACAGTGTCACACCGAACGAAGAGGGGGCGCGTCACCGGCGCGCGCGGAACACGAAAACTCGATAAATTTTAAAGTGCTCATGCCGCCATACCCTCGCGCCTGCAGCCATCCGTCCAAAATCTGCAGTCGAAACGTACGCTTTCGGCTACTTCATTAATATTGCACAGATCCCTTTTTTGTTTTTAAATTCGAATTATAATCTGATTTAATATTTATGTCCTTAAAAGTTTTTACAGCAACGCGTGAGGTACCTCACAATTCGAACTTGACTTTCGCGTTTTTAACGCATTATACCATCAACGACAACGACAACCTTCGTAAATTTGATTTCCTCCTTTCGTCTTGAGTTAAATTGACTTCCGATTCGTAAATGCCGTCACCTGCACGCTCTAACAACCCTTTATTCTATTCTCAACTCACCTACTTCTCCTACAGTATGTAGGAGAAGTAGGTGACATCCTCCTTCCAGTTCCTGTGTTCCAATCATAACAGTACTCTCCGTTCTACAAATAATCTTCTTCTGCTATGTCCCGGATGCCCCCCTTCATTCAATCTGTTCTCCTCTAGAACGCTCTTCCTCAGGAAATCGGAATAGCACCCAGTCGCCTTTCAATCAAGGAGGAGGGACGAGCTCCCCTCTCACAAAAATTTTCAGGATTTTGTAGCATTAGCAGTTTTATGCATGTATGTATCTTTGTATGTATATGTGTATATATTTGTATATTCCCATGTTTTACTCCTCGTCTGGAATTTATTTTTCTTTCATTTGTTCTAAAGTTTATTATATAAATTTAGTGCACCTACTTCACCCATTTCTTCACTACCTTAGGTTAGACTGATAGCCGCTATTGTACATTTTAGTGCATAAAGTTTTATTTAATAAATAAAATATTATAGTTCCTTTTTACAAAAGACCACAGTTTTTTTTTCCGTTAGTGGTTAGGATATCCTGAGCTGTGTGTGGTAGGCGACCACCATTATATAGTGGTGCGAGTATCTCTATGCAACGTTAATTGCTTACCATAAATTTAGACAAGAAAAAAATATCGTAATTAGTTAATTAACCAAAGCTACTTAACACGCATAAGAAACAGAAGATGAATTATGACAGAACATATAATTTCTTGTTACAGTTTTATATTAAAAACTTGTACTGGAAAATTAATTGCAATTAGAGGAAAAAGCAAAACAAGAAACTACATTGACCGATTGAAGAAAAAAGCAACGTTGAGACGGACAGACGTTGAGATTTAGAGATGGGATGAAGTCTATTAGATTGAAAATGGGTACATACTTGACTACCTAACAGTATAATAAGGGGTAAATAGTGGATTTAAATTTAAAAACATTTATAATATTGCGTAAAAGATTTTTTTGGGCCCAAAAATTTTCAGAACAAGAAAAACGTAGGGTATTTGCAGATACGCCTCTATCTAGTTAACTATTGAATGTCCGTTCTTTATTGGTTTTCATGACAATTTCAGGTATACACCGGTGAATCACAAATACACTACGATGACTTGGTGAGTCTTTATTCTGAGTGTTGATACGACGATGATTGATGATGATGATTATTACTGTAGGTATCGAGTTAGGAGCGATGTTAAATAAAAGTACAATTAAATAAAAAAAATATACTTGGTTAGAAAAATGTTTATCAATTAGTAATACTAAGTCATACACTAATTTACTTAGTACTTAAAAAATCCTATTATAGCATTAAGTATTATGAACAATGTTTTGGCATTTATTGTTGTTTCTTCAAGCAACATTGTCTGCAATTGTAAAATGAAATTTTCTTTTATCTACGTCCAGCTGACGTTTGCTGTTAAATTGTGAATTGCAAAAACTAAAAGTTCCAACAATTCGACATAATATATATTGAGACATATATTATGTCGAACTGTTCAATCTTAGATTATGCCATTACCGTTACACAAAATAATATTGGTGAGAATTGACATACACCGATCGATCTTAATATCAACCAATTCCGTAATGTTTATATACGTTTTAAAACAGAAAAATGAACGAGTTTACTAGTTTATTTATGTACTAATTAATTAATTATGAACATAGTTCCTTCTTTATACCCAAATATATTCTACACGCAAAAAATGTCAAGCGACCTGATCTTGATCTACCATTTTAAATTGTTCAGGCGTATAAATTAACTAAACAAACACAGCATGACTTCCAATTAGTAATAAGTTATTACAACTACAAATAAAGGGTACAGTCGGGTACACATAAAAGTATGACAAGAAAATTGCTACTGGTCCCATGTCAAACCACCATTGAGTACAACAAAAAACAACAGCATCATTATATCAGGCCTACTTAGTTCGCCGCTTCCGTCTCAACAAAGGATTATTGCTTCAAGTTTGCCTCCATTACATGCTAAATTCACTTGTTTTACAGCTTTTTTACTTACTTATTATATGTTAGTGTTACGATGTGACTTGCTAAGTTGTAAGGCGTCTGACTTGCGTAGTATTCCTTCTTTTTACGACTTTTTTATGAATTTTTGTCATACTTGATCGACGCGTGCTGCTAATTTGTTGATGTTCATAACGTTCTACTTTCACCATGGTACCAGTACCTAAACTGAATAAAAAAAAAAGTATTCTAAGAACTTAAGTTTCCGAAAAAAAATATAGCTCGTGTTTTGTTAATAAATAGTATCAATACATTTATCTACACATGAGTGCATTAAAGTGACCAAAGCACAAAGGCTTCGATTATATTTGTTGTAATACTTAAATTGCGTGCCTTTTATAATTCTAAATAATGTTTATATTATCTGTGGTGCATCTCGCTCTCTGCTCTGTGAACATTACTAGTGATACCTGTTGCTCTTAAATTAAATATTTTAATTTTCTATTTTAGTTTAGAAACTAATTATTTTTGTGTTAAATGGGATCAATTTAAAAAAGATTTGCTCAAATTTACATGAATTATAAAGTTAACAGTCGTAACATAAACTGCTTATTTTTTTAACATTGACACTTACAATTTATTTATACTTTTTTAATGAGAAAAAAATTAATTGCGTAATTGAAGTGAAAACTTCTTTAGGCACGTTGGGCACTTTTGGTATGGGGAAAAAGCACTGAACTCGCGTGACCGTCACGCTTAGTTGACATATATTATATCGTCATGATGACATAATATGTTGTCGTGATGACATATCTATGTGTGTGTATATGTGTTTTCACTTCTGACGTGGACTGCACGTCTGCCACTGACAGTTTTTTATTTTTATTATTTCTTTTTACATTTGCATCGAAAAATTTGGTACTCATTTATGGTAAATTATATTTTCAACCGTGAAACTATTAAAATAAAAATTATCGAGAAAGGTAAATTTATTCATTGGTTTAAATGACAATAAACAATTAAGACCTATTACATAATTGCAATTACTTACAAATAGAAATGGTATTTGCCTGCTCTTCTTCTTTTTTAATAATTCTACTTCTCTTAACTCTCAACATTATTTTAAGAAGAATACAGTTTCATAGCAGTGTAATAGTACACAGATGTACAGAATGACAACTCAGCCAAACAAAACAAAAACGGCACGTGTCATAAAATACCCATCTTACGATTACAAAGGTAACGACAGTCGTAAAAAATTCAAAATAACATTGGTAATCGAAGCTAATTGTATCAGGCGACACTTTTTAGGCATATTTTATTCGTTTTTCCGTCTGTTTCAAATTAAAAAGTAATAACTCGCAGTACCGAATGGTCTTGAGCCGACTTATTGGGATGATTTATTTGATCGTAAATTTTTTTGTGGTTTCTTACAAAGTAATCTCGGTATTGTACAATGTTGCACTGTGTACACGTCCCGATAATAATATTTTGTTGTTGTCTCATTCAGGTGTAACTTTTTTATAGTAGTTTTCGATATTTGAAGAAGGGTATGTGACCATTTTCCTAGGGATAAATAATGATTAAATTATTCTTTAATTTCAGCTTATCATATACCTAGATTCTTAAACGCCCAGGAACTTGCAAATGACACCATTTACTAGACCAAGGTAACAACTTACGATTAGGCAGGTGGAATACTTATTTGATATCGCAGTGGCATAATCGAAAAAAATAAATAAGTCGGTATTACCAGAAAACTTTGTCTATACTGTCTACCTCACAAAAATGAATCTGTATTAAAGGCCAATTACAATGGTAAATTATGTTTTTTTACAGAAAAATGCCAACAAAAAAAATTCAAACAAGACCAAAAAGCACTGGTACTGTGTGTTTTACAAAGTTATTACTTTTTACGACAACAAAAGACTTTACACCCAAATTCGTCTATGAAAAATCAAAGGTCTTATAAAAATAATCGTGTTTTATTACACGAACATTATATATTTTCGACGAATTCTTGCTAAAATATCACATTTTATTTACAAATAGTCGACATTAAAAAAAAATTACTACCACTTACCTTCGTCTTTTTCATTCCCATTTTTCTAATGAAAGTTTTTACAATATTTGGAAATACATCATTATTCGTCCAGTATTCACTTTTACTCAGCATTTAGAAACTGCACAATACGAATTGTGTAACCTTTGAAACATTGGCTCTAGAACTTAGCAGGTGACTTCAATAATAAGGACAAAAAGCTCAAGAAAACCTCATTTAATACTTTTAACGTATTGCGTAAATAAAGCGGTCAAGACAACTCCAGCCAGCCGCTAGGTGGCATCACTGACATTTCCCGCCTTTAATTAAAACTTAAGATTCATTGTTCTAGATTTAATTTCATTGCGCGCCATCTTTGCGCAGATGACGGGTGTGCCACCACCCTTAGTCAACTTTATAATTAATAACTAAATGTAGATAATATTTTATTCTTAGAGATAGCTAAATAAATTAAAGGAGTTGAGAAACAGTTTGAAAAAGTATTGGTTTATTTATAACTCGATGACATAGATATTATAGCACTTGTAAGCTTTAGAGAAAGAGCATTTATGTTGTGTCGTCGCCACATCAGAAAATCTTATTTATTTTATTAAAATTAGGGACAAACTATAAGAGATGATAACACAGTTCACTATTTAATAAGAATAAGTTAATAGACATTATTTTGACTGGTTATACCGGTAACGCAATACTATTGGTCGATTGATAAATATTAACGAATAGTGGGATTATAACAGGGTAGGAATACGACGAGAACGGTGGTCTTGAGTGCGAAGAGTGGTACGAACAACTTGGCAGTTACTGTAGTTAGTGTTTTTCATATTTTATATCAGTGGTTGTGAGAATGTTTCTAACAGTTGGTAATAGTAATTACTGACTTAAAAGAGCCTTTATAGAGGTCGAAGAAAAACAAATTTGCAATAAGGTACTATATAAACATGGCATTCAGACAAACAATAACTTTGATTACTTTACTTAAGCATCATAGTTGAAAAAGTAGTTTTAAAATTATTCTTAAATATTTTTTTTACTTGTTTCTAAACCATAACAGGTTTTGTAAATTTAAACATCAATAAATTTAAATTTAAACAACAAAAAAATAAAAAAAGTTTTTATTTTAATTTTAAACACATTGACTCACAATCGGAATTAAAAATGTGTCATGTTTTTCTAGCATCTCCGAAATTCCAGATTATTATCAATATAATATGCTAACCAAGAAGATCATATTATGCAGCAAAACTGTGTGGTTAATGATTTTTAAATATTTTGCGACTGCCTGACTAACTGAATTACAGTTTAGCTAAAATTTGATAATCAGCTAACTGCAGCATAAATAAGTTAACATTCAAGAACAGAAGAAACAATAATATAAAGTTTCCTAGTGTATCGTGCGATCCACCATTAGTTCAACGAAACCACTACTATTTTTATCACACATCCTATTGTAAAGAAGCTGTAATTGCTATCTATTAGGTCTGACTACAGGTCATGTTGGTAGTAAAGTGGAGGAACTAAAAATTGCATGCATTTGTCAAAGTCTCCCCTGCGGAAATGGTGCATAAATAAAGGCCCAGTTAAAAAAACTCAGGTTAACACTACTAAGGTTAGGTTATCTCACGTAAACGATATAATAGTGAGTATATTTTGACATCCATAATATGTTTAGTGATCTATCAGAGGAATATTTGAATTTCTGCTTATTATTAATAAAAAGCTAAATTCTGAAAGTAAGTAATAAGTTTATAAGTAAAAAAAGAATGCTGTACAAAGAGTACAGAGTTACAGACTACAGATATTTGTCATAAAACTTACTCAAATTTGAAGTTTGAAGATGTATTTTTTGTCTAGAATTTAAACGAACTTAAAGAAATTTACCGTCTATTTCGACAGACTAAGGTTTAAAACTATATTAGTACTAGAAAATACTTTACAGACTACCAAAGAAAACAATTCAAAATTTAAATTTGAAAACTAGATAAACAAACGGTCTTGTCAACAAATGTCACTGGTGTCAGTTACTTTTTGTTACTTTTTACTCGACAACATCGCGTGACTTCATTTTGTCGAATAGACTTATCGTAGGGGCAATGATCTATTGCACATTTTTACGAAATAAGCCATAAAATTGGACGTTACACGTTGTATTGTCTGGGTAGTTGTGTGCAATAATTTCGTGTGTTTATTAAAGATTAATGTATACTAGTTTGATATGTATTGTTTGAACTAAAACAAAGAGAACTTAGCTACGGCAAAATTATGGAAGAAATATTTCTATTGTTTCCAGTTTCATATTTTTCTAGGTAGTAAATGGAGTGGAAGATATTAAGATGACCTTGATACCCATCGACATAATAAATAAGCACCGACTTGGAAAACTGTAAATATAGCAAGAGTTTTCTCTTCAGCTGAACATTGAGGCTTCATATTATATATGTAAGTATCCAGTTCGATGTTCATAAAGTTACGTTACAATGAACAGTAGGTGACTTTTCTTTCTAAGATTATTTTGGCTACATGTTACAATCAATTTGACGTGTTTTGAATTATCTGACTAACTGAGGCAAACTACGTACGTAGGGAGAGTGATCAGACTTTTGGATTGTCTCCAAAAAGGACAAGGTTGTGATTAGATGCAAAACTTTCTACTAATTTCACCAAGATCATTGGTGTCATTGGTTGTTTAATTGACGCGTAATAGTTTGAGCGACGTCCAAATATTCAAAGAAGACAAGAGACTGGGAACACAAAGTACTTGACCGAGGTACCAAACATCCAATAGTATTTGTTAATCAGTACAGTCTCAATGAGAACACAAACCAGCATTTGATAATATAAAAATCTTTTTAAATTTTATATCAACTTACTTTGAGTCGGCGCCAAGTAATAAAATGATTTATTCCCTACCTAGTTGTTTGGCGCCGACTCAAAATAAGTTTATATGAAATTTGATAGTTTATGTAAATAAGCTCAAGACTTAAGAGGTTTATTTATTTATTGCTTTTTAGTTATTTCGTCGGTTTAATTTTTTGTTAAAAAGATTTTTATTTGATGATTTTTTTTCATCATCAGCTCTCAGCTACATGATATGATAATTTCTGAACGCAAATACCTGATAAAGTAATGAAAAGTAAACAGAAACACTATTCGTTCCTCCAATTTTCGAGGGTTTCTCTCAATTTTATCATGATCCTATCATCAGATCCTGACTTCCTTGACATGGGACCACCCTTGAGGTATACCATGACAAAATGTTTCGCGACTGAATACGTGGTAACTAGTAATAGATTGATATTTGATATTTTTTTACTGCAGGCAAGAACAAAAGTTTTTTTGCATTCATCGCTCTCCAAATGTTGTGATACAGCAAGTAGCAAACGCGACAGAGAAAATGCTGTGAATCTCCGCATAATCGTGACACACGAGCGATTGCTATTTTCACTACATTTGTTTTCATTCTAATAACAATAATAACATTTATTTGCCATAAGACATGGTAGAAAACGTAGAACCGTAAAATATGGTATTACAGTGAGAAGTGAGCAACATGTTTTACTATTACATACATAGCATGCAAATTTTACAAGTAAGTATTGTTTATAATATTGATCTAATTTATGTAGTTTAACTATTTAAAACTGTTTATGAATAAACTCTTTTACGGCATAAAAATTATGTTCAATGAGCCATTCATACATTTTTTTTTTAAGTTGCGTCCAAATTAATGTTTTCAAATTGCTAGGTAATTTATTATTACCTTGCCCTGGATTTGCATCAGAGAGGCGCTAGTTTTTCACAGAGTTCCTCTCTACCTCCGCCGTATTGTTGGGGCTTATTTATCTGAGAGAGCCGTTATCTACCCGAGTCGGGCAGGTTACGGTCGGCGAGATATGTCGTGCGGTGTTCCACAGGGCTCGGTGTTAGGACCACTCTTGTGGAACATCGGTTACGACTGGGTGCTTCGCGGAGTGCTTTTGGGAGGTGTCGCCGTCACTTGCTACGCTGATGACACCCTTGTGACGGCGAGAGGCAAGACATACCGCGAGGCTACCATAAAAGCCACGGCCGGGGTCGCTCAAGTCGTTGGAAGGATTCGGCGGCTGGGTCTCGAGGTGGCCCTGCATAAATCGGAGGCCCTTTATTTTCACGGGCCTCAGAAGAGGCCACCAGCGGGATCTAGCCTTATCGTGGGAGGCGTTCGCATCGGCATCGAGCCCTCGATGAGATATCTAGGGCTCGTACTCGATAGTCGATGGGATTTCGGTTATCACTTCCGGAATCTGGCCCCCAAACTTACGAGAACGGCGGCTGCTCTTTCACAACTGCTGCCGAACTTAGGGGGGCCCGACGCCTCCTGTAGGAGACTTTACGTTGGAATCGTACGGTCCATGGCCCTATACGGGGCACCTATTTGGGCGACGACCCTGACGGCCCGCAATGCCGCATTACTGCGGCGTCCACAGCGAGTGATGGCCGTCAGAGTCATAAGGGGATACCGTACGGTTTCCTTTGAAGCGGCAAGTCTCCTAGCCGGTACTGCGCCATGGGACCTGGAAGCCAAAAGCCTTGCGTCGTTACACCAATGGCGCAAGGAGGCACTAGAGCGGAACCTGAGACCCGCACCTCGCGAAATCGAATCGCAACGGTCCCAGCTTCGCCAGGTTCTAATGGCCGAGTGGACAGAACGACTAGAGCGACCGAGCGCAGGGCACGCCACCATTGCGGCGGTAAGGCCCATCATGGAGGATTGGCTTGAGAGGCGACACGGCAGCCTCTCCTACCGGCTGACACAGGTGCTGACCGGACACGGCTGCTTCGGAAAGTACCTGTGTCGAATAGGCCGAGAGCCAACGTCTGTGTGCCATCACTGCGGAGGCGGTTGCGAGGACACTGCACTCCACACTCTAGTAGAGTGCTCAGCGTGGGTGCAGCAGCGGTGCGACCTCGCGACTGCTATTGGTGTGGGAAGCCTCTCGCTAGAGGCCATGGTTCTGTCCATGGTCCAAAGTGAGAGTGCTTGGGATTCTGCCGCCTCGTTTTGCGAGGAAGTGATGTCCGCTAAAGAGGCGGCGGAAAGGGAACGGGAGAGAGCTAGTACTCTCCCGTCCCGCAGAAGAGGCACCAGGCGACGGAGATCGCAAAATGATCTCCGACCTCCATGAGCGCTGGCCTGGGGGTGACGAGTGAGGCTGCCCGTTACCCTAGCAGAAGCAGGCCTGAGATGGTAGCGCGATGTGTTCCGCGCGCGCCTCTGATGGAAGGGGGGCGAGGCCCCCCCGTACGTTTTGGTGTGTCTGCCTATTATTTAATAGGCAGCCAAGGTCTGCCGGGGTTCTCGGGGACTTCCTTCCTAGGGTATACCCGAGTCCCTTGCAATAGACCCACTTATGTTGGAACACCGTGTGGTTTTAGTCGGTTCGATTCCGACATACCACTTCATCGCTAGCCCCGGTGAAGTGATGACCCGTGGGGGATTCCACACGATAAAAAAAAAAAAAAAAAAAAAAAAAAGAAGGTAATTTATTATATTTACGTACATAGCTACACAGTTTTTATTATATTTTGTGGACCTAGGAATATCATTTAAAACAAGTCCATGGGGATCTCTTCTGTTTCTGGGATTAATATCATTAGCGGTTTTAAAAACCTTTTTGTTTTTTGCTACAAACATACAAATCTCGTGAACATATAAAGACGGACAGACAGCCACATGTGCAGAGTGCAGAGTAAGTCATTCATTTGAGCTTCATTAAAAAAAAACTAAGTTATGTGCCATATCTGCTTAGCTATCAGGCTGTATCTACGGTACGAAATGATATTATATTAATTTATTTTTTCAGACATTTTTTCACGTCGATTAGTTGGGGTAAAACAAGATGGTTTCGGTACTGACCTAATTTACTAACTTCATATACCTCATATGCAGATATAATCTCTGATTCCAATAGAAGAGATTAAACATTGACAATGGGCATAATTCAAGTGAAAACAAAAAAATAGCTAAATGTACCTGTCACATTCTACAGTAGCGACGGTAATCAAGCCACAACAGCTCGACTATCAACAGTATAAATTAATTAAATGTAGGCACGTGCGTGTCGGGTACTACCGGACACGTGTCGTGTCCGCTTCTCGCTATAAATCAATCAAGCAGACTTGCTTCATTGGAGGGTTATACTGAGGTATTTTAATAATGTTGCGACTGTACCGGTGTCCAATGCACCGAACTTACAAACGCACTGTTAGAACTTTTTTTTTAAAAAGAACCTACAATTTTTTTTTGGCACTTATTAAGGCCACCTTAGACTTCTTGGGACTCCAGTGTCTGTGAGCGATGGGCGGCAAATCATTTTTAGGGTAAATTGGCAATTTTAATTTAATTGTGATAAAGTCATCGTATTAGTTAAACACATTTCATTTAGTTTTATTTTTTGCATATTTTGTAATATTCAAATCTAAATAAAATTCAAACCAATAAGTTTTTCACATCTCTGGTTAAATGTATGTTATTGTATGTTGCGAATTGTATTACCTATATCATGGTTAACTTAAAGTGATCGTGTATTGATCAACGGAAACACCTCGACCATGTGGAGAAGGTATAATTACCAATTATATTTGTATTCTTAAGTTTATTAATAAGACTCATATACGAATAAAACACATCTAGTGATTGATATTCACGGCAAATAAGGACACGGACCAACGGATTCTAAGCGTTTACAATAGAATTTAAACGTTTAAAATATCGAAATTTGACGGCATAGCATACGCGTTCCTGAAATACTAAAAACGTTTCAATGTTCTTTTTAAGAAACTTATAACGCCAACTCAAAACTAGAAAAAATCTGTAAAATATCTGAAAGTTGACATCCTTATGTACAGGGTATATTTGAAAATAGAACACTTACTTAAATCACTGAAAGGGCATGATTCTAGCAGTTAGATACAACAAGATATTTTGAAAAAAGAACTATCCGTTTACAAGTTATGAATCCGTTTGAATTTCCAGTTATTTTTGTCTCAGTTTTTCATAAAAGTAGGTGGAATGTGTAAAGTTAAAGTTTTTAAACTGTAGGTTTTTTTTTTATTTTTTTCATTTCGTTACTGTGAAAATCCATAAAAACGAACTTCGAAATTTTTTAGTTTTTATGGATTTTCTCAAAAACTGAGTGAATAGTTCAAAAAAAAATACGTACGATTTAAAATCTTTAACTTTACAGGTTCCACCTGCTTTTATGAGAAACCGAGGTAAAAATACCTGGAAATTCAAAAAATAAAAAAACTATTCGTTTACAAGTTATGACAACTTGTAAACGGATAGTTATTTTTTGTAACTGCTTGCTAGAGTCATACCCTTTCAGTGATTTAAGTAAGTATTCTATTTTCAAATAGGTACATTCTGTATATGAGTTACAAAGTAAAGCAAACCCATCGTTGTAACAGAAAGAAAACACGAAGTCTGAGCCACATTGAAGAGTTCTAGCTAGTTAATAATAATATTGAAATGTTAAACAAAACAACAAAAGACACTAACAATTAATAGTCCCGATAATAGATAATTTCTTCAACGACTATTGCCTTACATATCTGTTATATTATTGCTACAATAACAGTTATTGTAACAACGGGATCAGCAGTAACGGTAATCGTTATAGCTGCTACTGTGACGTCATTAACATAACACTTCACTCAAAATTGGTCCAGCGACGGCCTAGGCGTTTATGTTATAAAATATTAATGGTGTAATATTTATTTATGTAGATGCTGCACCGGTCTTTTACGATTTGTAAACAGTAATGTTCTTAGCGATTGGTTTTCTGATAAGTATATTTTTTATATTCTTCTCACTCCGAGTCGGAGGAAACGATTTAGGTTTTTGGAATGAAGTACCTTATCGCAGGACTAGCCGGAAAAAAGTGTTACCGTGCTGACCGTGACCTGATTTATTTTATTTTCACACCATCTGTGAATCCTGCCCGATACTACTGTAATTTGATGTTGATTGTATACTAATTATCCATATATTAGTAATGGTAACTTTCACAGATGGCGCAATTTAAATTTTGATACAATTTACTCAATCCATTAAATATATACCTACCTATAGCAATAGGAAATTCGTTTCAACCGGGTGTCCCAAAGACACCTCATGCGTATTTGTTTTTATTTCCAAGTATTAATATTTATTTATTTATTTAAGATAAGATAAGGTAAGATAATAATAATATTTATTTGTTTAAACACGTGTATCCATACTAGCATGCAAGGTATTAACTCAGGTTCTATATAGTTAGGTATATATTGCATAAAATAATGCTAAAAAAATTGGTTGTCTGTAAAGTCGGTTTAAGGGCGATAATTTTACGTGATAACGTCATAAGAAAACAGTGGAAGAGAGATAGATACGTCACAAGCCGAACGCTTAGGCCGATCGTGCCTCTCTATCGCTTGTTCCGCTCTCTCGCTTGTACGCTCGGCTCAGGCGGAACGTGACAATGAGTCATACTTTTTCGTGCGTGCAGCCGGTTTCATCGATTTATAAGACGTTATCACGTTAAAATTGATTATTTAAAATTAAGAATACACAATAAAAAATATGAAAAGACAAAGAAATAATCGTGAAACAGCATGAAAATGACTTAAAACAAAATCATGATCGAATTGGAAACATTCAATAAACCTATTTACAGAAGGAAGCAAGTTAAATGGGTAGAGGAACTTTAATCATCTTCGCGGCAGCCTCTGGAGATCTTTAAAGAATAAACGATAAGTTAAGGGGCAGTTTACCATAAATGGGGTGTATTTAGACATTTATTTGTTTTGTTTATTTAAAAAACCGGACAAGTGCGAGTCTGACTCGCGCACCGAGGGTTCCGTAAGCAAACAAACTTATACGTATTTACATACAAGCGACAGAAAATAGGATTACAAGGAGTGAGAGAAAAAATGGGTCAAAAAAATAATTGTATTTAATTTTTTCGGAAAGACATTAACTTTGCAGTTCCAAAAATACTCTCCCATATATCAATATACGTTACAGTAAATTTTTCAACTAATAAAGTAATAACTAATTTTATAATCACAATTTTTTATGTGATAAAACAATTAAATAACGTCTTTCGGCTTATTTCTTTTACTTTTGCTATGAGACCCTGTTTATTACCAAATTTCATGATTCAAGGTTAATGGGAAGTACCCTATAGGTTTTGATTTATCTGCGAAATGTTTAAATTGGTCGAAATTTTTGCTTATAACCGTTTTGATTGCGTTAACTTAACATAAGTGTTAAGATGTTAATTACAACTTGATACTTCCACGCGTTCTTGAGAAAAAGAATCCCTACAGAGTGACAGACAGGCGGACAAAAACTGATCATTTAAAGGATCCTTTTTGGATTTTGTGGAACGGAACCCTAAAAATGGCTTTTAAATACACGTGTACACGTACGTACGCGTTCGTACAAGTAGACGTGGCTAAACCGAATTCTGGAAGAGTTTTGGGTTCTCTATCTCTTACAAGTTCTGGCGTCCTTACGTACCAAGATCAATACAGGACTACAGTAATAGTGACACAGCCATACGAACCCAGCCAGAGAGAGCCGCTCACCCACTCTAATTGCTCTACCTACCTCTAAAATTTTGTTTTTTTTTTGGCCGACTACAAAAAAGAGGATGTTTGTGATTCTCCAAAATATTTTACTTTTGTTTTATATACTCGTATGTTGCCTGATTACTCGAAGACGGCTTAACCAATTTCAAAAATGATTACCGATTTGGGTATTTTAATAGTAACTCGTGGCTTTCGCTTTCGGAAAGCACCACACATGAAGATGGCCACCGGAACTACTCAATAAATAATGATGAGTTAAATATGGTTGCTAAGTAATTTATGATGAAGTACCAGGAGGACTCTTCAACAATTAACGTCCCTGTATTTTTAACTTCCAAAAAGCAGGAGGTTCTCAATTCGGATGTTTATACATTGTTTTTTTTATGTATATGTTCGGGCATAACTCCGTCATATATGTATAGACGGATTGCAAAATTGTTTTTTTGTTCGAAAGAGTTTTATACCGAAATAGTCATTTAAAATTTTAAAAAATCTGATGATGTGTTTATTTTTTTTCATACTTTTTTAAAGTTAATTAAATCTATCAAGAAGGTCTTCGCTTTAACAGTTCAATGCTGCGACCGTCGCCAATACAATCTAAAGAATTGCGGGTTTCGAATATTGAATCTTATGACTATTAGGGCGCTGTAGTAGTGAACTGGATTGCAACTTCAGAGGTCGCAGGTTCGATTCTCGCTGTGTGCACTTATGTGTCAGTTTGTGATATGTCTATGCTTAGTTTTTATCTAGATAGCATTGTATAATATATTTCAGACTATTAATATTATTATTGCAACGTAGAGACTACATAGCCATATGTGTGTGTATTATTAAAAAAATTAAGGTATCCTAATCTTTCAGCTCTAGGATGTGGTTTTAAAGCTTTTGTTTCTTTACTAGCCGTCCCCGCAGTTTCACCTACGTTTATGGTCACTGCTCTGCTCCTATTGGTCGTAGCGTGATGTTCTATAGCCTATAGCCTTCCTCGATAAATGGGCTATCCAACACTAAAAAAATTTCATTTCGAACCAGTAGTTCTTGAGATTAGCGCGTTCAAGCAAACAAACAAACTCTTCAGCTTTATAATATTAGTATAGATGAAATTCAATCTTAGTGTGAAAGCCAAGCCATCAAACATTTAACTTAATCGGTGGGATTAATATTAAATATAATAACGTACCCAACGTTATTAGTAGTTAAATAATAAAATAAAAACCGGACCAGTGCAAGTGTGCGAGTCTGACTCGCGCACCGAGTGTTCCGTAAGCAAACAAACTTCTATGTAGATAGTGTGTCCATCCCGAGAATTGTTCCTTGAATATTTTGCCCGTTTTTCTAAAAGATAAACTTAACTTTGCAGATCCAAAAGTACTCTTTCATACATCGATGTACGTCACAGTCAATTATCCAACCACAAACTACAAGTTTGTAATCGCGTAAAATATTTTTTTATGTGTAAATATAAAAACATGATATTTTATTTCACTTCTGCTTCTGAGACCTTGGGTTTTACTACTAAGGGAACTTGGACTAAGGGTTCCTTTTTTCCTTTTGAGAAATGGAACCCTAAAAATGTATATCTTCACTAAAATGAAGCAATTTTTTATTAATTTTACTCATACTCATGCATGTATTCGGAACGATTAGTCAGAGCTGTTTGACACACTCATTTCGACAGTAAAATTTTTGATCCCACTGAAGGAGAGGCGAGCCTATTGCAAAATAAATAATAAATTCATAAAAAAAACCACATTGTTTTGCACCGAAATATAAATCTTTAACCGTATGACTTTTACTATGATTTTAAAATAGTAAAAATCGCCTGGTGGTCGAATTTCGACCTTAATTCATTTTTGGTTTATTTCATCGGCCGTTGTAATCACTACATATTACAAAACAAAAGTCCCGCACCGCGTCTGTCTGTCTGTTCTAGATAAACTGAAAAACTACCGAACGGATTTTCATGCGGTTTTCACTAACAGACAGAGTAATTCATGAGGAAGGTTTTAGTATATAATTTGTACCCGTGCGAAGCCGGGGCGGGTTGCTGGTTTGAACTATAATTGTATAGACTTACATACCATGACAGGTCAATATAATATATATACTCGACTCGTAGATTGATTGTCACGTATTTTTTTACCTGTGTTCGCGAAATTAAAAAAAAAGAACGTACACAGAAGTTCTCTTTACATATAAATGTACAGACGATAGCCCTTCACATGTCTTTGCATCAGCCAATGTTTGACGGCATTAAGTCCGCCTTATGCAATGTATTTTCAATCAATGTAAACAAAAAAACTTAACCATAAAATGTACTGAGGAAAAACATTTAACATTTCCAAGAACAATTTTCATTTTCGTACCCAAGCGTTTTATTTTACACCACAACAAAAACCACAATGCCTTATCGAAGAATTCGATGGAAAAGAGCTTCTTGAGACGATCCTTACTAATGTTCATTGCCATTGTTTCTGCTCCACTGGAACTCAGTGAAGGAAGAATAGAAGGAACGCGATAACAGTACACAATAAAGCCTAGCCTTGTTTAAGACCAAGATTCCACGAATGGACACTGTCTTAATTTATAGATATCCTTTTAAGTTTTGTCTGTTTTCTTTCTTAAAGTTGGAAATGGATTCTATTCTTATATTAGATTAGCTATGTCCACGAATTCGTCGATATATATTTGTAATGTGGTAAGATTGTTTGAAATAAAAAACAGTCAGTCGTAGGACTGCACGTCAGAAGTGAAAACATAACTTCACAATGTATACATACACATACACACATCTGTAATCTGTATATATATATATATATATATATATATATATATATATATATAATTAGGTTAAAAAAAAAGTAGGTAATAACATTTCTAAATGTGTACATAGGGTACACTGGAAGTTCTGCGCTCCTGGCTGCTCATAAATGTTTGAATTTCGAATGTTATATTTTATTATATATAAGAAGCTCGGCTCCGTCTTACGAATTTTCGAACAGATCACGTGTCCTGACGCGAGTTTAACATTTTTTACCCACCCCAAAAAGTACACAACGCCGCTAAAGAAGTTTTCATTTCAGTAATTTATTTTATTGTAAGTTTACAGCGGCTCAGTTCAGTTATGTAGTACTGATACGCTTTTTCAGTGAGGAGACTGCAACCGACTAAAACCACACAACGTCTCTGTCATAACAAATTTTGCTAAGAGAATGGTTTGGCGAAAGTAGCTATCAGTATCCAACAGGTCCTTGCCTGTTTACTGTTGCAGCCTCATCGGCGTCTAGCTGGAGCACATTACACCTAACGGTCCACGTAAGAAGAGTATTTTCTCTTCCGTCTACGCAGCAGCCAGACACTACGCAGAAACCGCCCACTAGTGAGTTAACACAGCATCGCACGCAGCATCACCTTTAACGACCCCATTGGGGTAGAGCTGACAATGCTCACCTTTTGAGAACCACACGCTTGCGTTAGTTCCTCGTAAACGCAAGAATCATTATTCGTCACCACAAATTGTATAACTTGTATTATTTTTATCTTTTCTCGTTCTACGAATTTTAATAAAACGGCTAGAAAAAGTACGATAATCTTAATGTAGAAAGTCTTGTGCCCGAGATAATAATGATGACGATCACATAATAGATATTTAGAGTATGCGGAGAGCAAGTTATAGTCGGGCCAGAGCACCTCCGTTCATCATATTTTTAACAAAAGACCGCCAATTTCGACTTGAAAAGGTAACAAATATATTTTATACAGAGCCGTTCTCCAACTTTCATTATCTCGAATTTGTATTTCTAAGTATTAGGTTAAGTTGAGTAATCAGCCATTCAAATTAGTTTTAAGAATGTAAGAACCCCTGCCAAGGGTATGCAATGATAGGAAATAAGGCGTGTTAAAGTTATTCATTAACAATCTTACCTTAAAAAATAATAATAATTACATAATTGCCGTCATCATAGTCGTCATAATCGAGATCAAAGTAAGTCCAAGTATTTTAATAGGACGCCATTATTTTATTTATTAACTCACTGTTCAGTGAGCTGGGAGACATAAAATCTTACTTTAAAAGTAGGTACTGTATAATTATTTCAGTTGTATTGTTGTGCTGCCAGCGAAAGAATTATCGTTCTTGTTTGCGATATCATTGCAACTATTTCTTCAATAATACCTCTTATTTTCCCTTACATGTACCTCAGTGTAATAATATACGACATTTATAAATTTTCCAAAATCCGGAATCCTAATTCTTGTTCCAAAATACAAATATTTTAGGCAACGCAAGAATGACAACTATCAGATTTTAGAGTGTCTGTAGGCCTCGCGAGTACCGTGTTATTGAATAACAAAATCCTAAGGCATTAATATGTCTCAGGAAAGATTTTTTTATGTTTCTTTCATTGCAGGACCTTCCTTGAAATAAGCATAATTTAAGGCCAATGATGTCAGTAATGGTCAAACTCTGTTTACTACAAAATTATATTTTAATTGCAAAATAAAGAAACTTGAATCACCCATTAAGATGTCGACACCGCAACTTTTCATAACAATCTCAAGATAGAACAAATAAGTACTAGGATTTTAATATGTCATAAACTAGAGCAGCCTATAACATTTTTGAACCGAAATAGCTATTTACAACTTTATGGAAACAGAATAGAGATGAATATCTTGTTTTTAGGCTACAAAAGTAACATAGTAAGAGACAATGCGACCGCGAGAATTCTACACTTGTTGTTTAGATTGTTATTGGAAAATCGCTCTAGTGTTCGAATAGACAAGGTGTATTAAGGCAGGTGTCAATTTTTCTTTGGTAGTGCCGCTATCCTGGTATTGCAAGACAAGTCCTGAGTGCATATCTGTCCTTGCTCCAAGCTTTATATCTCTACGAAGATGGTGGGAAGCTTCTTAGTGCTTCTCGGTAAAATGTTTTCCTAGTATATTCTCGTACAGTTTTAGTGAACGCATAGCTTTACTTTGTGGTCTTTGATGTTCGGTTTAATGTGAGCGTTGATAGAAAAAGTTGACAGGAAATTGTTATTAGGTGTGTCAGAGTAGCGTTTATAGCATGTTTGCTAAGTACCTTGGCTCGCCAGGGCCATTCTCCGAGATCGTCGGTAACGTGAAGGGATTATTGGGATTCTTCGGGGAGTTAGGGTGGCTCGAATAGCTTTTATTCCCACAAACGCAAAATACGCGCATTGTCGTGGAGTTGCGGAAACCTGCCCGTAAAAACATTTTTTTTTTTTTTTGTACGTGTGGAAACCCCCTCGGGCCTTCACCCCACCGGGGTTTTCGGTGGGGCAGTGTGTCGGAATCAAACCGACTAAAACCACACGGCGTGCTGTACTGCGCCTGAAATAGGAGGGATCCGGGAACAGCTTTATTAAGACATCCGGACCCCTCCTAGCGCCTGCCCGCAAAGACGCGGGCACCACCTTCGGGTAAAAACTCTCATTTAGGCAGCGTCCAGGCACACGCGGACGCCACCTCCTCGCGAACTAAAAATCTAACCTAACCTAGCATGCTTCGAATGTCATAGTTAAGGTCAAGAAATACGGTAAAAAAAGTCGAGAGATTTAGGACTGGTAACCCTTGCTTTTTATAAGGTCCTTGGTCCCTTGGTCTTTGACAGTACAGCATATTGAAAAGCTGAAGGTAGAGAGAAAGTTATGATCACCCTTAGGGACGGGCCATAACAGATTACGCGCAGTAACAATGTTCGACAAGCTAATTTTGCACAGAGGTTCAACGTTGACCGGCAGAAGCAGGAAGCAGGAACAAATGTATTGAGCTGTACTGCAAGTAGCACGGAACGAAACGAAGATTATAGTTATTGTCGCTCTACTATCATCTCATCTACATATAGACTAGTTAATGTTGATTGCTGCTGCCCAAGGCATTGCGATAACCGATCAAAAATACCGAAATACCACCACGCAGTTGACGAATCCATTCGAACCGCTTCGCTTTGCTCCATGGCAATAAAACACCGACATCAGTTTTTTCCTACTATATAGTCAGAATATGGTCGATGTTTGAGTTTTACCTACATATTATGTAAAATGTTTTCACACCCTACAATACACTGGTTATTTACTTACTCATTTTCCATTATGATCACGTACCTGAAAATAAATAAAAAGAACATAATTAGTGGGGTGTCGTGTCTCGTTTAATTAGGTCAGCGGTGGGGTCTTCATTTAATTACCGAAAAGATTAAATTTTCCGTGTCGCCAAGTTATGGCTTTCACATGCAAATGTGACTCGCGACTGGGATGAGTGCATCTGACACAAATGCGAAAAGGTTAGACAACATAGTCAGAATTTTTATTTTTATCTGATTATATGCTTCAGTTAAAATAAAAAATATCAGTATATGCGTGGACCTGACATGGCAAGTAAATCTATGCAATGACAGCTCAAGTTATACTGGCCAATAATAAAACCATGGTCGAAATTCGTCTAGTAATAACTATGTTTTATAACGTATGTTTTTTTAATTATATGTAGTTGTTGATAAGGTCTGTGTTAGTATAAATAACCGTTACGTTTACATTTTCTTTTATTGTGTATTTATTATACATATTATATTTATTATTATGATTTAATAAAATTTTATATTTTGAATTTACACCTTACTAAGTTTTGTAGTAACTCATGAGTGATTTCCAAAGTCGGTGTATTTTAAAGTCTAGTTTAACGTGCAGTTCAATAATAATTTCGTCTGTATGTCACATTTGTGTTGATAGACTTTGATGTAATATTTATTTTGCTTCCATTATCAATTCTCGTCAGCATGGAGTCATTTGCATCGGAATATGATGCTCGCTGACTGAGTTTGTATTTCACAATTCAATACACAACTGAATAATAATAGTATATTTCAGGCAAAGGACGTTGTCATATCATATATACATACATAACATGTATAAACTTTTTGATGAACATTTTAATTATAATGTAAACCACAGAGCTCTGAAATATTTTATGTAAAATCATGATTGCTAAAGAAACGTTGACCAAAGCGGGAAAATATATGGTAAAGTGAATTTGGATAAAACGACATTATCAACTTCTTTGATTGGTTATCAAAAGTTAATCAGTAGAAACTGCATTTATTAATGAGTTTGTAAATGTAATATTTGTAAAAAAATGTAAATAAATATTGTCTATTTCTGAAACGCGCATAAATTTTTGAAATTTAATTATAAATACTGATCAAATACTTTTCATTATAGAGCCATTACAGAGTTTCGTGAGCTTATTCAAGTAGAAATAAATAAATAATTTACTAACACAGTCTAGACATGAATATACCTCCTAAATTATATAGTTGTACGTATTTGTTATTCAAACGAAAGCTGTTTAAAAGCAATTTAAAACAAGTGCGAACTATGGAACAAAAATAAAATTACCAAGACTTTTATTTTCGAGAGCAGAAAAGTTGTAAGAAAGAGAAGTGGCGAAATAAAAGTTGTTGGTGTCTTTGAAAAGCATTCTATTGTGGCCGATGGGATGAACTTTGTTGTACTCTATTTAGGGGCGTTAAAAACAATCTATGACGCTGTGTCTGGGTTAATGCTTGCACTGCGTGGTTCGGAGTACCGGCTGTTTGCACTGATGTACAAAACCGTTACCATTGGTTTTTTTCATTGTGAGATTTACAAATGCTTTGGTGAAATTTAAATGTCACAATTTTTTTAGATTTCTTTTTTTATATTTAGGAATACTTCATTAATTACATTCGAAGTAGGTTTCAAGACATTTTACAAGGACTCGCCAATGATACTTGGCGGGTGATGTTCTAATTAGACATTATACTAAAATTTTAAAAATAGTGCAGGGTATTGGGTCAAATTTACAAATTGTCTTTATTTAATCGATCAAGCGTAATTTCAACGCTTTTTTTTAGGGGTTTTATGAAATTATTAATTTGTATTTCTGGAAATAATCCAAAATCCGTGATCAATTTCGTTGCTCATCTAATTTGCTTTCTGTAAAAATAGAAAGTTAAATATATTTTTAAACACAAAATACAGCGATTGAGGTTGACATAATTCCAATTGTAATATTTTTTTAAAAACATCACAACCTTGTTTGTGGTACTAACTTTTAAACTTTCGCGTTCCATGATATAATTATGTATTTAAACGGCAATTAACGTGATCACGAAAAGGTATTACTTGTTTGTGGTGCTCTAAGTAATAAAACACTTAACTTTGTAATAGTTGTGCTACATTTTACAAATTATACCTATCAGAGTTACTAAAAAAGGCAATTTATGCTCTTATAAAAATTAAGAATAACATTGATCTGTATAAAGAATATCTACAAAATTCGTGAAAAAAAAGGCATACCAAATTATAAAATCGCTTAAAGGATCTCTTTTCTGCTACATATACCTTACATGTGTGGCTAAAAATACATTATAGGTTTTCTACTCTACTGTAAGGCTTTAGTTCATTTGAACTAAAAGATAAAGGAGTAAGTAATATACGTTATTATCCGACTGGAGAAGGTTTTCTTTATACGTCCGAATATTATTTCTTAAATATACATTGATGAGGGATGGTTCTTACGTTATCCAATTTCAGAAAGGGGTACCTAAGCAGTCCCACACAAATTTTGGATAAAGGTATAAAAAGTTGATGTATTTCTAGATTTAGATGTACCAAATATTGAAATCAAAATGTAATATTTATTATTTCACTGAAAAATCATGTTCGAGAACCGTTAGTATGTGTAAATGTTTCAAGTAAAGTGCACTCGGAAGCGGAACGAAATGAAAGTTTCGATCGCCACTGTTCGTTCACTCGTTCATTCGTTGTTCAACGATTTGATTTATAGTTTTTGGCACGCATTTGTTTGCTATTAAGTCTTTGAACTTCGAACGAATATAATAATTTATCGTTTTTTTCCAAATTAAACTTCAGTTAGATGTGAATTCATACTGCGGCAGTTATTCTTACTCCGCTGAAATAGAAAATTTACCAAAGATAGGTTATTTTTAGTTTACACGTAGGTAATTGACATGCCAATATATAGACCACGGTTCCAAGTATAAGTTCCGAAATAAATAAAATACATTTATTGCAATCGCGACCAGTGGCAGCTCGTTTATAACACTGCAATGTATTGTAAACATGCAATAATGACTTAGAAAACTTATAGAACTGAACTGAATTTACAAAGGCTTCTATTGTGTGATAACAGATATCCAGAGCTGAGGCGGAGGCAAAGTCAAAAGAGAAGAAAAGAGAATTGTTAAATTTATTTCTCTGCAAAAATATTTCCGCAAGCCAGTGACAAACAATAATTGTCATTGATAGTGAGAAAAACGAACCATAGAATATGGCCTTTCTTTGTTACAAGAGACGTTAGAAATACACCGTAAATGAACATAGATTTTCTTTTTTTATGATGTTGGGACCAAACGCGCACACGGGTCACTTATACTACTAAATGACTACCGCCGCCCATGGGCACCTGAAACTCAAGAGTCACAAGTGCGTTGCCGGCCTTTAAGGGGGGATGGTTCGATGGAATGGTGGAAGAGGGGGGGGAGGGAAGGGTGGAAGAGGGGGGGGAAAGGGCCTCCGGTAACCTCACTCATTCGGCGAAAAGCAATGGTAGCATTGCTTCACCGCCGGTTTTCTGAGGCCGTGGTATCACTCCCGTCGAACCGGCCCGTACGTGCCGAGGCATAGCTCTCCCACGATAATAAAAAAGAGTATAGTCAAATGTAGGACCAATATCAGTAAATTACAAAAAAATATTATCCCCTGAACGAACTTGGAATCTGCATTTCATTGCATGCGTTCACGACGTGATCTTCGCAGCCTTATTGTTAGACTTAAACTCATTGTATCTTCTAATTTCAGTTCTAATTAGGATTAAACTTACGACATACTAAATCATCACCCTGACTAAATTAATGCGGCGTTAGTAAGCGTTTTAATGAGAACCAAATACCACTAATATACGAACAAGAACAACTTAAATTTAAGATGCATCACATTTTCTGTGTACACAACTTTGTATCAAAATGTGTTTGGATATTTTGCTGCAAATAGCTCGACTTTATAACGAAGCTGTGATGAAAGATATGAAAGATATTGTTTCAGACATAATTGTACTCTGTATGCAAGATTAAATGAGTTTTACGTAAAGGTTGTTGCTATATTTATTGTAATTAATAGTATTTCATTCTCTTTATTCACTTAAATATACATATAAATTACATTTTTAAATACATTCACAATAAAAAAAATACAAATATATTTAAAAATATAAAAAATTGTGTCTCACCGGTATTGGGGACAGGGACCAAGCTACCGGTGGTTATTGTTCCAGAGACAGAAACCTCCTCACTATGCGTGCCGTATTGAGGAGGACTGCCTTCTGCATCAGGCTCTTAATCCAACTGCCTTTTTTTTTTTTTTTTTTTTTTGTACGTGTGGAAACCCCCTCGGGCCGTCACCCCACCGGGGTTTTCGGCGGGGCGGTGTGTCGGAATCGAACCGACTAAAACCACACGGTGTGCCGTACTGCGCCTTAAGTAGGAGGGATCCGGGAACAGCTTTTATTAAGACATCCGGAACCCTCCTAGCGCCTGCCCGCAAAGCGCGGGCACCACCTTCGGGTAAAAAACCTCTCAATTAGGCAACGTCCAGGCACACGCGGACGCCGCCTCCTCGCGGGGGGCCACTATAGCGGGTGGAGGGGAAAACCCGTCCCTTCCACCCGCGGCCACACTCAGGGCGGCATGAGGCGCTGGTAAGCGCGCCTCCGCCGACCGGTTCGCCGGCGGCGAATTAGGTCCGAGTGGAGATCGTCCTCCCGGACCCTTTCCGCCGCCTCCTTCTGTGAGATGACGTCCTCACAGAAGGTCGCGACCGCGGTAAAATTCCTGTCGCTACCGGCCATGGAGCGTATGACGGCCGGTAGCGAGAGATCCCCTCCGATGACTGCAGTGAGGGCCCGACGCTGCGTCGCCCAGGCGGAGCAAACCGCCAGCGTGTGCTGAGCCGAGTCCTCACTGCAGTCGCAGTGGTGACAGGCGGGACTCAGTTCCCTCCTAGCGACCGAGTGCAGGTACTTCCCGAAGCAGCCGTGCCCGGAAAGGACCTGCGTCAGTCGGAAGGAAAGGGTCCCGTGCTGCCGCCCTGCCCACTCGACGATGACCGGCTGGAGCGCCTCCACGGCGGCAAAGCCAGGACGTGGAGCCTCCAGCCGGGACGACCAACGAGCCATGGTGGCTCGGCGAGCGGCCTCACGCCATTCGCGTACCTCTTCGGGCGGGGGCCGACTGCCGCTTCCCGCCCGGAACTCAGCCGTTCGCCGATATACTTCGGCGAGCACTTCCGCCTCCAAATCCCACGGGGGTGTCCCGGCCAACGCGCACGCCGCTTCCGTCGACACGGTGCGGTATCCGCGTATGGCTCTAACCGCCATAACCCTCTGAGGGCGCCAGAGGCGCGCCCTATTCTGGGCGGTCAGAGCTCCCGCCCACACCGGTGCACCGTATAGTGCCATTGACCGGACAACCCCCGTGTACAGCCGTCTTGTAGCGACACTGGGTCCGCCCAAATTGGGCAAGAGTCGCCCAAGGGCGGACGCAGCGCCGACCAGCTTCGGAGCAAGCTGTCGGAAGTGCTCGTCGAAGAGCCACCTACCGTCGAGGATCAGGCCCAGATACCTTATGTGGGCCTGAACCGGTACGAGGACCGAGTTAACCTCGATAGAGGCGCCAGGGGGTGGACCACGACGGGGCCCATGGAATAAAAGGGCCTCCGTCTTATCCAGGGCCACCCGCAAGCCCAGCGCCTCGATGCGCCCGACCACCAGGGAGACTCCCCTGGTGGCCAAACGCGCCGCCTCTTGAAAGTTCACCCCCCGGGCTGTGACAAGAGTGTCGTCGGCGTAACAGATTACGCCCAGCCCGGGGGGGTAGTCGCCTCGGAGGGCCCAGTCGTACCCCATGTTCCACAGGAGTGGTCCAAGGACAGACCCCTGCGGAACACCGCACGACATGGGCCGACGACTCAAAACTCCATCTCGGTCCTCGTACATGACGGTACGCTCCTCTAAATAGTCTGCCACTAGCCGCCTCAGGTAACCTGGCACTCTTAATCCAACTGCCTAACGTGAGCATCTGAAGGTGTTGGTCGAGGCTCTTAGCAATTAACCCATGGGGAGATATGACTATCGGCACAACGATTGCTGATTCCACATCCCACATGTCGACAATCTCGTGGGCTAAGTCCATCATTTTTTGTTTTAGGGGCAAACGAGCAGACGGGTCACCTGATGGTAAATGACTACCACCGCCTATGGGCACCTGTAACTCAAGAGTCACAAGTGTGTTTCCGCCCTTTAAGGTGGTAGTAGGGGAAGAGAGGGAGAGGGTGGAAGAACGGGAAGACACGGGAGAGGGGGATTAGAGGGGAGGAGAGGGGAGAGAGGGAAGGGCGGGAATAGGGGAGAGGGAAGGGTTAGGGCCTCCGGTAACCTCACTCACGCGGCGAAAAGCAATGAAATTATTGTGTCACTGCCGGTTTTCTGTGAGGCCGTGATATCGAGCGGAGTCGAGCCGGCCCATACGTGCCGAAGCATGGCTCTCCCATGTAAATTTTCATTTATTGTTATTGCCTGCAACTTTAAAATTACATATTCTGAATATTTATATTACTTCTTCTTACCTTCTGTGTTAATTGGTTTTATTCTGAATACAAACTTTAAATAACAATCATAAATTACTACTACTAATACTAGCTGTTACCCGCGACATCGTTTGCGTGGCAACTTAAAATTAACCCACGGGAACCGTAAATTTTTTTGGGATAAAAAATTGCCTATATCCTACCTCTGGATATAATCTATCTTCTTGTCAAATTTCATTACGATTCATTCAGCCGTTTAGTTAGCCGTTCAGTCGTAACAAACAAACAATCAAACAGAGTTACTTTGGCATTTATAATATTACTTATTAAGTATATTATACAAGGTGTATTTGAAAAAAGAACACTTAAATCACTGAAAGGGCATGACTTTAGCATGCAGTTACAATAAGAGTTTTTGAATAAAAACTATCCGTTTACAAATTATGACCTTTTGAATTTTCATGTATTTTTGCCTCCATTTTTCATAAAAGTATTTGGAATGTGTAAAGTAAAAGATTTTAAATGGTACGTATTTTTTATTCTGGCATTTTTCATTCCGTTACTAAGAAAATCCATAAAAACTGACTTTGCAATTTTTTTAATTTAGTTCTCGCAGTCAATAAATAGCTCTTGGGATTAAAGGACCTTTTTGCTGATTGATATGTGTTCTGTTGTACCGACAAAACAATGACTTTTGTTCCAAGTAATTATTTAAGATAATGTTCATGCCTATTTTTAACTATTCACAACGTTCGAACCGGCAGGCAGTTCATCCTCACAATTAAAACAGCTATAGTCACGTACTACACGGTTTGTTAAAAAGTTCAACCTGCGGACGCTGAAATTGTGGATTCACCTCTGCCGTTTTTCTTCCCAAGAGACTAGAGTATGAAGTCCTTTAAAAGGAGTTTTTACAGGGTCAAAAGTGCAATTGACACTCCTGGTATTGTAAATTCATACACATGCCAGTTGCAGGCTAAGGCTTTAAGGCTACGGTAACTATACTTGCCATCAGGGAGATATTATGCTTGTTTGCCACCTTTGTAGGAATCTTTTTAACAACGATAAAACCAACATCATATGCTTGTAGAAGTACGGGAGTCATCACATTCCTATCGCCGCTATATATATCGCCGAGTCTCAGAACCTATACAAAATTATGTAATATTATACAAAATCAGTGTTGTACAACTATAATACGTCACTCTTTGGGGATTTCAATAAAAGGTGTTTTAACTTTAACATGTAAGGGTTTCACAACCTACCATAGACATGATTTGTTTTAAGTATCTCTATGTATGTACGTACTTATCACACTATAACTATACAAACAGGATACTTAAGATAACCGAATTACACGAATTTTGTATCCAATTATACAATCTGGCAGCCCTGTTCCTCACTGTGTTTCAACGTACGATGATGTGCACGTGTAAGTCAGTAGTCAGTAAAACTAAGGGATACGATAAAACTACTAATTTACGTTGTGTGTTATTACGAAATAACACACAACGTATAATCGCCAATCACATTTTCTAGATCCAATAAACCGAAAATATAGACGTTTTACAGAACACGTGGTGCTCGGTCGCGATGCCAACTAATAATATGGCAACATGCACCTCATGCTAAGCAAAATGGTATGTACTTTTTAAAAATGAAAATAACGTTTTTGGCATCTGTCAAAATAGTTAGTGAATGATCAAATTACAAGCATCCAGAGAGCACCAGTGTTCTGTATTACATAAGAGTGAATATAGTTCACTCTAATTACGCGATACTAACTGTCGCGCCGTCATGCTTTACGTAATATATATTTGCTTGTTTGTTTGTATGGAGGCTACTCAAAACTTTTTTTGCGTAACTTTGAAGTTTTTGGTTTAGAGTGTCAAGTCTCCCTGCCTCCTCACATTTTTTGTTTCATCAATATTGTGACTTCTTAGTCAAGCCAGTGCAGCTTTGATTATTAATTGTTGCCATTGATGCGTAAGTTGAGATATTGAACTGTTATAAACCAGATGAAGTAAGTTCATCATCGCCGAGGATTTACAAAATCTGACCAAAATATACTTCGATTAATATACTTCAACGCTGACGTGCAATAATAAACATATTGTTAGCATCCATGAATTAGCCATTAGATATTATCCGCTCGGTAATATATCAGAAGATGATAATTGCACTGTCAGCCACACAAAGGATGCGGATGGATATCGAATGTCGACAAGGATGTATCGATGTTGACTTGTGCTTAACTCTGTTCAGGTGGAGATAAGTTGTGTAAAGGGTCAGTAATTCAATGCTCAAATGAATAGGTAGACAAGGTGATGAATAATCTTTATACCTAACGATTTCAAATATGAATATCTAAGTTTTTCTCTTAGAGTTACTCTGTCATCAATAAAAAAATTCAATCAATATCTTGGTTTCCATCAAAACTCTATGACAACAAGTAGGTAGATTATTACAAAAGTAAGTAACTATGTAGATTACCCTAAGGAGGAATTTACTTAACTGAGAAATATACTCTAAAATAAGACCAACATTAAAAGAAGACACTACGTTCCTATTTGTAACTAGAGTGGTGCTGATTTTTTTTTTATGGTATAGTGGGCAAACGAGCAGACGGGTCACCTGATGGTAAATGACTACAGCCGCCCATGGGCACCTTTAACTCAAGAGTCAGAAGTGCGTTGCCGCACTTTAAGGTGGGAGTAGGGGAAGAGGGGGAGAGGGGGGAAGAGCGGGAAGACGGGAAAGGGGGATTAGAGGGGAGGAGAGGGAAAGGACAGGAACAGGGGAGAGGGAAGGATTAGGGCCTCCGGTAGCCTCACTCACGCGGCGAAAAGCAATGCAATCATTGTTTCACTGCCGGTTTTCTGTGAGGCCGTGGTATCGAGCGGAATCGAGCCGGCCCATACGTGCCGAAGCATGGCTCTCCCACGTAATATTATACGAATAAAGCAGCATTTGTCTTTCCTATGCTGTTTTGGATACTGTTACTGTTCGGACATCCCGGCAACAACCAGGTCGAGATCCAGGATACGTCCGTAACCTGCTCGAGCTATTGCTCAAGGAGTGAGCATTTCTTACCAACCTTTCTCTTTCAATAAACTTACTCACTTATAATTTCCCCACCTTTAATTCCCAAAGTATCCGGTTGACGGCAACGGGCTTGTGCCTTGTTATGTGAGTAAGTCTAAATTATAGTTTATCAAAATGTGGGTGTTAAATACGTCTCTGCCTACCCCGTCTGGGATACACGCGTGAATGTATACCAGAAGTATATTGCATGAGTTCTCACTAAACTTTGTTTCTTTGTAACCGTTAATAAGCTTGCAGTACCGCAAATAAACTTACGAAAAATCATAGGTGGTTAACATAGACTACGGACGTTTACAAATCTCCCCAAATCCATGATGTGTTCTAATTAAATCAATTCAAGAAAAGAGGATAACATAATTGGGAGCCTTTTAGGATGTCGGAAGTACAAAAAAATACAAGGTTAGTTTTTAATACAAAACAGGATCTGGAGAGGACCTACTAGGTTCTGTAGAACGCTGAATGACCCCCAGCCTTTATGAACCTCGTAGCTCGTCATCCTAGCATAGGGAGACCTGAGACACTGGTGTAAGATGTTCTATTCTTTATTGGTGAGAGGATATGCCAAACAAACCATAATGAAAGCACCTATCATTTCCTAGTTGGAGGAGCTTTGTGGGAGAAGGTGATTTAAGGATTTATTTCTAGATAATACGTGACTTACGGAAATTGAAGTGGCGACATACAGCAAAACCATACTTCAACATCATCTAGCGAATACGAGCTGAACTTGCCAACAACAACAGTTGGACCGCGGTCTGCTAGGCATGATCATCTAGCGTGGTCGGAGGATACATTCTGTGTCAGAGGGTCATAAACCTGTTCCTCTACATAGACAATTGACAGAATACCTCGTGAAAATAGTTTCGATTCTGAGTAATCACTTACAGTAAGAATCAGTTAGTGCCCTTCTTTTTGGCAAGGGACTGCAACACTTGTAACATGCTTGATAATATCAGGTGGAGTCTTCTTACTTACAGGGTCGGTCGGTCGGTAAATAAGTGAAGATACTTCTCATCATTAAAAAGAGGACAAGAAGCCAAGATCTCAACGGCCCATTCTCCGAAATAGTCTAAATATAGCAGCTTCCACATACAGAAATAACGCAAACCTTCACCAAAACGATAATTTATCAACAATAAATCACTTATAGATTGAGTATGGCATTCTGCTTCCGATGTAACATAAATAACTTGCATATCTACCACTTAAAAATAAGTTAGCGTTTATCCAACATGCTTTTGATGCCACCATCATAACAAAATGGTTTCGAACGGAACGAACACCAAAATAACAAGATCTATAAGAGGTTAAACACCGCTACCAATGATGTGTATTTTCAAAGACTCGAAGGGGGTGTGGGAGATCTAGTTACATTTGCTCTATGGTGCCATAAATACTCGGTGAGGGTTTGAAAATTTAACAACTGCAGTTAATTTGCATGTACGTCGTCTCTATTAATTAGAGTTAAGGTTCAAATTGGGATGTTTAGCATTAATTGAACAGTAAAAGGATGTGTTGTGTTACAGTAGCTTTTAAATAGAAGTTGAAAGAAGTCGACAGGGAGCTATCAAGATGTCCTAATAGGCGTATCGAACGCCACAAATAATTCACAAATTATCTATTTGTCGAGACACATTCGTGTTTTGGTGAACTTATGGGTATATTTTTAATTTTTCTACTTTTTCTTTTGATGTACTATGCATCCGTGGATAAATATAAGTCGGACTGTACGTTATATTATCCTTAACTAAGATTTGTTGGAATTAGAAGCATTGTTGATATATTTGCGTTTGTTGATATGCTTACCTGGTATATATACAATAGTTTCTCTAGGATCTATGCCAACAGTTAGTTGATGTGAGGCGAAAATAAAGATGATGATTGATATTTTAGATACGATGTAACAACAATGATCACTCGGATACAACAATGAATATTCAACAAAGCATTCAAAACAACAGGAATCGGGGCTAAACGTGCTAAATGAAAATTACATGTTAATGTATTGCAAAGGTGCTTGAAAACCGCATCATTACGGCGCACGTGACTATTCACTTTTAAAGTACAAGTACAAAGTGCCGTCAAAGGTTAACTCTATATATCTTTCTCTCTTACATAATATATGTAACGAACATAACTGAAAAGGGAATAGGAAATGCTCCTAACGTAAAAATTTACGCTAAAAAAATTAAAGCAACGAAACGACCAAGTTACATAATACAACTAGTACCTGCGGAAAATCCATCAAAGTCTATCCCGTACCGCTTTAATTGTCACAGTCTAATGTCTTATATGATGAACGAGCTCTGCCCGCGTTTTTTTATTATTATTACTGAGATAAAATGTATTCATATGAATACAAAAGCTTTTTATTGCTGAAAGTATTACTAAAATCGGTGGCTATTAACTACAAACAAATCGTTCCTAATCATTATAATAGTATGGATAATATGTGACACTAAATAATCAAAGTGTCCTAGTTAGCCACTGGTAGCATCGTGGCACACAAGTTGGGAAATTTTCAGGAGCTCGGTGGTTACATGAGACCACTTAGCCATCCTTTGTGCTTTACTTAATTAACAAGTTTAGTTCACACACTTGACGCCAGTGTTCTGGATTAAGTACAGCGACTACCAAGAGCCATTGTTGCTGTAATAGTATACGATGAAATATATGGGTAAGAAACTGTTTCATGGCGATATTAACATAAATAATCAGGATATGAGGAATTAATAATTATTTTAAAATAGTTTTGAAAGTGAATGTCTTCGTTTTGATCGTGATCTCAGCAATGAGGCATCCAGTGCTAAACATGGTGATCACCGTCCGAATTACGGACAAATTTTAGCAAATGAAAATAAAATAACGAGAAGAAGATTGAAGACGTTCACAATGGGAAAAATGGGGAAGATTAAATAATAAGTCCGACCCTGACCACAGAATGAAGATGAATTTATTTGTAAACCTTTTTAACCCCTGACGCAAAAACGACGGGGTGTTATAAGTTTGACGTCTGTCTGTGGCATCGTAGCTCTCAAACGGATGGATCGATTTCGATACGGTTTTTTTTCATTTGAAAGCCAGTTTCCTTGCTGTGGTTCTTAGATATGTTTGGTTAATATCGGTCCAGTAGTGTAAGAGTATTAGCTCTTCCAAAATGATGTAAGGCATTTTGTAATCGTTGATCTTCGAGTCGGGGTGTTTTAAATTTATAGTTATTAACACGATCTTATTCGCTTCAGCGTAAACAAATCTTGGATGTAAATTTTAACTTACTTCTAATTGTCGTGTCGAAATGAAACTTTGTATGTAAATGTAGTTTGAATGACAATACTATAATATGGCATCTTGGAGCTGATCTGATTATGAAGCCAGGAGTTGTATAGAGGAAGTTTTCAGTGACTACCAGTAAGACTCTCGAGTTTGAGCTCATATGATTCGTTTTGACGAGCCCAACAGATGGGTCTTGGTAACAATGGTCTGATATTGAAGCCAGGAGGTGGATAGTGGATATTTTTTTTACTTCCTTTTTCGGTTAAACATTAAAGCGTGTTTTTTTAGTTTTACTAAACTTTTTTTTTTATGGTATAGGGTGAAAACGAGCAGACGGGTCACCTGATGGTAAATGACTACCGCCGCCCATGAGCACCTGCAACGCAAGAGTCACAAGTGCGTTACCGGCTTTTAAGGTAGAAGTAGAGGAAGGGGGAATAGGGGGCGAGGAGGGGAGAGAGGGAGAGGGAAGGTTTAGGGCCTCCGGTAACCTCGCTCACTCGACAAAAGCATTGCTTCACTGATGGTTTTCTATGAGGCCGTGGTATATTTTTAAAATATGTTCAGTTATGCAGAGTAATCGTTTTGTTTTATTATATTAAATACTTAGGAGGAACAAATAACATCACAGAGACACATTGTGGTGATAATGTTTTAATTATCACCACAGTGTGTCTCCGTGAAACGTGAGTTGTCAAACTACCCTCGTTTCGTCTTGACTTGCCTCTTTGTCTTGAATGGCCGAAAAACAACACGACACTCCTCGGTGAGTGAGTCAGACTTGCACTTGTCCGGTTTTCATAAAACTGACAAACTGAACTTGAAAACGACATAAATGAATAACGGGGGACATGTTTTCTAGAAGTTTAGGGTACGTGGGGGCTTTTTTAATTAATTGAGGAATGGAGTTTTGAAGAATTCGACATTGATTTCTTATTATTTAAATAAACAATTGACCAAATTCAATTCAACCCGCCTCAAATTCACCGGGTTTCGGTTTAGGTAGTAACCTACACATTAAATAAACCGTCCGGTACTTAAAATTAAAATACGGTAGGACATAATTACAAAAACTAATTTTTTTGCTATTTTTGCACATAACAGCGCCATTTTGACATCATTAGACACTTCCAAAATGGGATCAACTTCAGGACGTTCATGCGTAATTAAATCTACGGTTTTTCTAAAAAAAAAACGTTCCTTAAATGTTACCAGTCTTTGAATTCTGTATATACAAAATATGCAAGTGTACGTATGTATTTATAATTTATTTTGTCAGCATTTTCGAAGCCGTGGTACAAGTAATGCTTAGGATCTTAAAGGCGCTGTGTATACATCCTAGAAAACTATTATTTTGTTTATAACCAATTTAATAGTTACGAAATGTATGATAGTTTTATGGTTCTGACATTTAAATGTAACCTAGTGCGATGTACATCTAAGGAAGTCTCGTGAAAGGTTAGATCCAATAGTTATAATTCGTGCTGGCGCCATTACAGAGGAAACGACATTTCATTTGATATGCTATGATACTTTCAAATCAAATTTAAATGCAAAGACCCTTACGGTCATCAGAATGGTATGTTCAAATAAAGCGAAATCGAACTTAATAAATAAGCGGCTAAAGGGCATCAATCATAGGTTTCCACATCATAACGTTCTCTGAAGAATGGCAGCATTGCACTATTGAATAATATGTGAACCTTATTCTTGAAGTGAAAACTTTTTTAGGCACATTGTGCACTTTTGCTATGGGAAAAAGCACTGAACTCGCACCGTCACACTAATAATACATATACAGATCTACTAGAGGGCGCTAAACTAAACTTTGAGTTCTGTCAGCTCCTTATTAATTAATCTTTAAAATATAATTAGTTTAATAAAGTACTTATTGTGTGTGCAATTCATATGGTATAAAAATCTTTTTAACAAAAAATTAAACCGACGAAATAACTAAAAAGCAATAAATAAATAAACCTCTTAAGTCTTGAGCTTATTTACAAAAACTATCAAATTTTATATAAACTTATTTTGAGTCGGCGCCAAACAACAAACTGATTAATTATCTAAATTTTATATGTACCTACGTAGAAATGGCTATACGCAGGTAATTAATCATTTTATTATTTGGCGCCGACTCAAAATAAGTTTGTATAAAATTTGATAGTTTCTGTAAATAAGCTCAAGACTTAAGAGGTTTATTTATTTACTGCTTTTTAGTTATTTCGTCGGTTTAATTTTTTGTTAAAAAGATTTTTATTTGATTAATTTTTTACATCATCAGCTCTCAGTTACATGATATTATGATTTCTGAACGCAAATACCTGATAAAGTAATGAAAAGTAAACAGAAACACTATTCGTTCCTCCAGTTTTCGAGGGTTTCTCTTAATTTTATCAGGATCCCATCATCAGATCCTGACTTCCTTGACATGGGACCACCCTTGAGGTATACCCTATCTAACAAAAAAAGAATAATCAAAATCGGTTCATAAATAACGGAGAGAGGGCTGAACAAACCTAAAAAAAAAATATATATATATACGGTCGCATTGAGAACCTCCTTTTTTTTCGTCGGTTAAAAATAAACAAAAACGTGATTGTAATTAAGGTGAAAATTTATAACGGTTATAGTGCTCAATAGCGAAAACCTTTATTCAACATTTCGTCCAAATGTACGTCAGTTTGATGGATGTCACTAGTAGATGGAAGCACTTTCTTCAAAAAGGAACACTTTTGATCGGCAACTCACAATTAAGTGCTTATTAACAATTTGAAGTGAAAACTTCTTTAGGCACGTTGGGCACTTTAAGTTAAGTTTTAAGACTGACAGTTTTTTTTTAGTCACATGGTGGCCTTAATGTCAAACGACTCAAATACCTATACGACCGCAATATAACAATTTTTGCACCATTAATGATGTGAAAAAAAATGCAACGTTACATAGTTATAGCTAACAAATTGGACAAAATTAAATGTCAATTATCGAACATCTAGCTAACGGAATCAGTTCACGTCTGTAAAACATTATGTAAATAATACCTTATATGGGAATCAAGAATCTTGAAGATATTGTATTATTAAAATCAGCTGTCATGAATATCGTGCACAAATTTAATAAGCAGCTTGTCTGTCTCCATGGCGTGCGAGATTGCATTTAGATTTACCCTTTAATACAGAGTGGTTTGGCATCTTTGAACTGACAAACAACAGAAAGAGAAAGTACACTGTTTAAAATATAATTAAAATAGTCTTGACGTTTCAAATTTGAAAATGAAAATACTTTTAATAATCATGTTTTTATATACAGGAATCCTGAAAGAGTGTATTCAGACTATCATTCTGAGTCGAAAATCATTGGAATTTTCTGCCGGAAAATTCATCATGTTTCTTTTTAATTTTACATTTTTTTTGGTTAAACGTGATATTACAGTAAGTAAACAGAACATTTTACTGAAAAAGCATCAATAAATACCATATACGGCCAAAAACTGCAATGTAATCAATCAAGCAACATTTAAACATTTTATGCAATCAGCTGGTCTCGACGGCGCCGTACGTTGAAGGTCATTCATCCTACCGCACAAACATAATACCTACGGTTGTTAAGCTTACATTGCGTAGCGTCAAATAAAACTAAAGACTATAAATCCTTAATCTCGCATTTTTATGATGAACTGACTTTTGTATTATGATAAGTATCCACAGAAAGACGATTTTGTTTTCGCGTAGCTCAAACTTACACACTGTATAATTGAAAAAGTGTTTTCCAAAAATTCTTATATTGTAATGGACCAATTTTTACCCAATTGCAGCGAAGCCCAAAAGGAGGGTTATAAGTTTGACCTTGCATGTATTTAAGTATGTCCGACGTTCGTTTCTGTTTCCTCGTAACTAGTAAACGGCTTAACCGATTTTATTGAATGATATGTCGTTAGATTCATCTTAAATGTGCAAATGGGTATTTTGAAATAGTAAAAAATCAAAATGGCAATCATTTTGATTTTAATTTATGACTTAAAAAATTCTCTTAAATCTATCCAGTGTATCAAAATGAAGGGTTTTAGTTTGTATTTTTAACGCAGTCGGTTTCGAAAGTACAAGATCATTGATTGTGTCTAGTATTTAATGTCAGCAGCGACGCTACTTTGAACGCACTCAAAGTGATTTTGATGAACTGATTTTAAGCATGCCAAATCGCAGTGATTGTGTGTTTCGTGTCAATGGTGGAAAAACAGATTTTATTTTTCTTTACAATAAAAATTTAATAAATCCTCATTTTTGCACTTTCTTAATTTTTATAAAATATATTGATAAGTTGTTAACTTAAACATTAGGAATTAAAGTTAGAAGCCATTCCGGAAGACTAGATTTGGTAAATATTAATTGGATAATTTTTTATAGGTAAAAATATACTTGACCCTTAGACACTTTTGATGTGTGTATATAGTAATAATTGAAGTCACATTGCAGTCTAAAGTGAAATGATAGACGACATGACGTTAACTGTCACTACACTTCTGTCAGTCCAACCGATTGACATAATTATTATGGTGAACGGCATTTTATTTCTATTTTTTTGTTTTTATTTCTAAAATTACATTAATTGCATTTTATAAGAGGTAGCGGTATATTAGAGTACTGATATGCATCAAGGGTTTTATAGTTTTATTAAAAACTAGTAAAGTGTGTCTAAAATCAGTAACTGCTTGTTTAAATTCTTACAAAGAAAGGTATATCACACAAGAATTCGAACACGATTCTTTGAAACAAGCACAACATACCTACTTCAATGTATGTAACTAAATCACATAACGAAAAAAACATTTATTTTAGGATCTCATTAAGAATATTTTATGTATTTAGTGAAACAGCCGAATTGAGAACTTTTTGAGATCGTCTAAAATAAGATTCATGTTCACCTAAATATCAAGAAGATCATTACCTTAAAATATATACTGTACAGTGAGTGAATTATTTCACACTTAGTTTTTACCGAAAGCTAAAGGAACTTCCAAAGCTTACGCCATCTATGCCTCAACGTCTGAATTAGAATCATCCCGAATTTAGTCGTCCGGGTTGCTCCCGGGGGAACTTTCTAGTTTCTAAATACGCCGCCAGATCGCACTACGGTGGTAGTACGGCTATATTTTGGTTTTCTTTAATCAGCCTTTCTTGTTTTTCAAACGTACTTACTTTTGCTTTTAGTTGGAATAATTCTGTAATTTAAATGCCTATTTATTTAAACATTTGAGTACAGAGTGTACTCGTTGAGCCTTATTAAAAAAAAAAACCTTACTTCTTACCCATTCTCTTATAGTCATACTAGCTGTTGCCCGCGGCTTTGCTCGCCATAATTTAAATGTAAGGTTTCCCAATAAATTCAAACTTAATCAGTTAACCCCTCCAGCCAAGCTAAATGCTTGTGTTATGAGTGGATTCACGTCGGTAGTGCACTGGGTGGGGTTCGAACCCGCAACCACTTGATCGTAAGTCCGACGCCTTAGCCATTACGCTACCGCAGCTTCAAAGCAACTTGTCACTCACAAATAGATAATCTGTCTCTGTTATTCAACTGATGTCCGGATATCTGCAATAGTTTGGACTGCATACTCTACCTTTGTCTGAACAGCATTTTCTAAAGAAATTATTAAACGACAAGAATCTGCTGTCCTAAAGTTAATTAAAGTTTTATTTGAAATAAAATAATTTTATTTGAAATAAAATTATTTTATTTGAAATAAAATTATTTTATTTTTCAGAAAAATGTATGTAATATGTACGCCCTTTGTTTACGATCGTAATATTTCACTGTACCCGACCTATTTTTTAGTACTTTTTAATGTCGGGAATTATTTTTCTCAGAAGAATCTCGGGTGTCTGTTTTAAGACATGGCAAATCCCATGGATTAATGGGCTCCGTCTCGTCACACTTACTCACTCTTATAGAAGATTTGACTTAGATCCGTGGACATAATATGTCTACATGTTGTGATAAATTATTTTATATTTTACCATTAACCTTGCAAACAAGCAAACATCCCACTTGATGGGAAGTGGACATCATATGCTGTAGACGTTTGCAATACAAGAAGTGTGTTAAAAGTTGTTTTTGTAACAGTCATGATCTTAGCTCAGCTTAGGCACCTTAGCTCAGAGTAAAGTCAACTATTTTTCTTTATTAATTATATTTTTATTTTTTATTAGACCGTAATTTTTTATGTGTGTACGATATTATTAGCGTTTTGGAGCCAAAGTTCTTTTGATCGATAGCCTATTAATTGCAAGTTTGTAAGTATATTATCATCGGTGAATTGTATGCTTGTATAATGGTTGTATCTATATATATATATATATATATATATATTTAATAACCCCTATTTCCCTTGGTCGCGGCATCACGCGTGATCGACCAATTCTTTTTTTTTGTGTTTGTTATTGCCAGGAGAAGGTTCTTATGAAAGAAAAATTTAAGAAAGTTGCGCGGATAATTAGAAAATTTAAGAAAACTTAACGAACGTATTAATTTTTCTAATGTAACATTAGCGCTTTTGACATAACTGTCACTAGTTTGACAGTTGGTGCGATTGACAGAATGCGCGCTGCCAATTCTAATAAAAATATAAAACTTAAAATTGCCGCAAGAAAGGGAATTATCAATGAAAATAAACAAATTATTCAACTACGTTTTAGCACGCTTCAATCTCACGACAAGAACCTTTATCAGAATTAGAGAATGTCCCTTTGATCTAATCATTTCCTTTGTCAAACTTACAAGGCTAATCATGTCTTCAAATCGGAAATGAACGGTTGAAGAATACTTAATAAACTTATCACATTCTAACTTTTGAAAGCCATGGAATTGTAAATTATTTATTAGACTGTCTGTTTCGCCATGGCATTAGTTTGCTCTTATTTACGTGAGATTGTAGTCATAAGGTCATCACCCATTATAACACACTGCATTGGCACAGCTGCAGCACGGCACCGCCTGAAATTGAGGCAACCGCTAGCCGCCAGCGTGCTTTACCACGCGTTGTCCGCGAGTTGCAAGCTCGCAGTCCGCGCTGCGCCCGTGAGGTGCAAGCTAATTTCATCGTCTTCATGTGCGACACGATGCGAAGTTTTTTCGCTAGCGGCTCGCAGTCAAACTGCTGTAAACACTCGGACCGCACGCTGTAAGCAAGTTGACCGCGAGCTTACAGCGCGCCGACTGCGAGTCGAGTTGTATGGTTGCAGCAAGCGCGCTTACTGCCCGTCATTGGCTTTTTTATATTGACATTATTAATATATTATACGACCACGTTTTAAAGCTCAGATTTGAATGATAACTTAATTGCTGGATTGGAGCCGTGCCGTTACCGTGACGGTATAGTGTGCAATGACCTTTAGCTTCAATTTCCAACTTGTACAAATTGTTACACGAAATCTGAAGCCGTGCTCGGTAGACGACCAAGTACATGGTGATTAAATGTATGTGTAATAATAAACCTGCCTACCCCTGCAGAGATAAATAAGCATGAGCATTTATTAAGTACGTTAATTTATTTATCTAGGTTCCAAGTAACATTAAAAGTCAAGAGTGCGCTTCGTTTAAAATGCCGTGTTTGCAATGCAATAAAAACACGGTAATAGAAACTCCTAGACGCTCTTTTCCAATTGCTTTTGGTATATCTGTGCAGTGCTGAGTGTGTAACACTGTACAACCAATACAAGTAATAATAAGTATCCATAAGAGTTTTGGGACACCCGGATGCAACGAAGTTCCTTTCGCTGTATAAAAACATATTTAATTGATTAAATAAATTGTGTCAAAATATAGTAAATATTGTAAAAACTCGAAATTAAAATTGCGCCATGTGTGTGTGAAAGTTGGCTGAACTGATATATGGATAATTAGTATTCAACAACATCAAAGTACAGTAGTACCGCGTAGAATCCACAAATGGCGTATAGATGGCGTAAATAAAACAAATCCACCCGCGGTCAGTATTTTTCGTTGCGCTAACGCTTTTTTCCGTCTAACCTTTTTTTCAGTCGTATATATGTATTGTAGTTTTCGAAAACAAATGAACGTTTGTTAGAAAACTATGTTGGAAAATGTATTTAAATATGATTTAAATACAGCCATTACCGTTATATATTAAATGGAACTTTTTGGGGACCATTGTCACGGACACATAGCGATGCGGGGGTGCCCGAAACTAGTCGGACTTTCCTGAAACACACACGTACATCTAAAATATTAGCATATTGTTATATTTCTACTATATGTAGTGTTAGGCCTAAGACTTCGAACTTTTGTATTCATTTTCAACGTTATGTTTTTCACATGGAGTTGCGGAAAACTGACCGTGTAAACATAATCTGATTTTAAGATAATTTAGCGTACTTAGGAATGTTAAACTTTTAAATTTTATTTGAATAAGTGTATAATGTTAGTATTATGCACTTCTACAGTTTTAGACAATGTATTGTGTCACATACTTATTTAAAAAATAGGCGAAACGACGAACTTAAAAGTCACATTAGCAAGTAGGTGACATTATTTAATAAGAAGCTGACAGAACTCAATTTTTAGATTAGCGCCCTCTAGTGGATCTATGTATGTATTATTAGCGTGACGGTCACGAGTTCAGTACTTTTTCCTCATAGTAAAAGTGCATAACCGTGCCTACAGAAGTTTTCACTTCAAAAATGTGAAGACGGCTTCATCACGCCACACGTGTCCAGTGTGATTTTGTAGAGCTTCCGTATCATGAGAGGTCAACATATGTATTGAGTTGTCATGATACGGAGCCTATAAAATGACAGAACTTTCAGCTTATACTAAAAATAATAGGCTATTATTTATATTACAAATAGGCCAAAACAAAGCTAAACATTCAAAATGTTATGATCGGTTTTCAACCAACAGGCGTTCTCTAGTATCTATCTATTAATATCTACAGGAATTCCTTTATAACATACATATTATGGCGCGGTATTTTGTGTGAATTTAATTAAAAATAAAATATTCAACATTTTGGGCGTCGTCGTTAGCGCGATACAAAAATAAACAAATAAACTAAAAATCTAGAAAAATACGATTTTATCGTGGGAGAGCCATGCTTCGGCACGTGTGGGGTTACTCAACCGGAGTGACACCACGGCCTCACAGAAAACCGGCAGTGAAGCAATACTCGCATTGCTTTTCGCCGAGTGAGTGAGGCCTCCCTCCTCCTCCTCTTTCACTCTTTCCTACCCCCTACCACTTATCCACCTCCTACACTCAGAATTTAACCATCGCTAACAAGCTAAATCTTTTGGAACCATATGAGCCCAAACTCGAGGGGTTTAGTAGAAGTCACTGAAGTGTTCCACTACCCACATTCTGGCTCCATAATAAGATCAGCTCCAAGATGCCAAATTATAGTATTATCATCTAAACTACATACATGTACATGCGTACAAAGTTTCATTTCGATACGGCAATTAGAAGTAGGTTAAAATTGACGTCCAAGATTGGTTAACATTGTTAGATAGTCACAAGTAAAGTTACTAAAAGCATGTTAAAAACTTAATAAAAATATGACTCGTGAATCCGAAACAAGGACGATCACGCAAATATCATAAACTTAATACAAATTTGCGCTTTTATGTGTAATATCAGTCTAATGTATTTTGAATATTTCTATAATAATATTATCACTTAAAAAAAACAATATTTGAAGATTTGCGCCTATATATATATATATATATTCTGACATTTTCAAAGTTCGGTAGCAGCCCTAACAAAAGTCTAAATATTTTGATATCTAGTTATAAATTCTGACAGACAACCCTACCTATCTATGTGTGGCAGTTGGCAGTGATGTCATATTTACTTAGTGCGTATCTACATAATGTTATTCCTTCATCCCACCCATCAACACTAAGCCATATATCATACCAAAATTGGGTCACCGCATGAAAAAGCCTTAAAACGAAGCTTATCTATAATGCACCTGATTATATCATTAACGGGCCTACCACGGGTGCTGTTTAAAATTCATGTCAGATCTCTTCGTGACAGTAACGGGCGGTGTCAAAGGATTCGGCGACACGTGCGATGTCGGACTCACGACTTACTGCTGAATATGGCTCGAATACCAATGGTCGAGACTGTTGGTGGCCTCATCGATCTGTCATTTGCTTGATGTACGATTCATGGAATCGATGAATTAGTTGTTTGAAGTCATGCGATACCGAAAGGTCTATGATGGTTACAAATATAGACTGCGGCGGCGGTCATTAGACGCGAGAATAATTTGACGCACGATATCTTGAATTTTTTGATGTTTTGGTAAAATCATATTGGGACTTAAGTTGACGATGGTTTCTTTTTAAAGACTTCAAGTTTTAAACTCGGTATCCATCTTTTAAGCCCTTTTGATACTATTCTGGAGTAATTGGAAATAGTGTAGCATTTGTATGAGTGTGTGTTTTCGAGAATATCTATGATTGTGTGTGCGTGCGCGCGTGCGTGTTTGCGCTTCTGTGTGTATAATGTGTGTGTTTTAATATAGAAGGTTATTTCTTATGAGTTATTTTAGTAATCCTCTATAAATATATTTTAAAACTAAGTATAGTTTGTAAAGTCGATGTATGCATTTGTAAATTGTTATGATAAGTGACAGTCTCCAAGTTTAATTCACAGCTGGAGAATGCCATGTTGATGACAACAGTTAAAAAACATGATAATATTATTCAACGTTTCAATGTCAAGTTGTGAAGCCATTCAAAGTTTGAGGGTGAGAGGAACGTGTCAACAAATCCAAGGTTACAAAAGGTCAAGTGTAAAATATTTTTATGTTGTGCGTAATAAAAACACTGTGATGCAAGTTAAGTTTTTATGTTCATAGTTCATGGATGACAGTTTTTTTCTCACACAGTAAGTTTTAAGATCTTATATTGTTACCATGTTTATGAGCAAATAAATAAATAGCTAAATAAACAAGCTTTTGGCTGCGGCTTCACTCGTGTTAATTGTAGTTTTTGTCAAACGATGCACCTATCAATGGCAAAAGTATTATTGTAGTTAAAACGTGAAAGCGTAACCAAACAAACTGACTTTTGTATTTATAATATTAGTTTTATGAACGTCCTTTTTAAATTACAGTCTTTCCAAGTACATACTTTAGGTACTTTATGCTTCTATTTTAAGAAACTTATTAATGGACTAATGCGAGGTTCCTATAATCAAGAAACGATTGGTTTTGCTTACGGACGGTAAAATTTTGTTGGATTTTTTACGAAAATTTTACCGTCCGTAACCAAAACGAATCGTTAATAGATAGTTAGAGACCTCGGACACCCGGTAATAGCCAGTAATAGCTACAGGTATGAGACCCTGACTTTACACCCCCCAATCAATCCGTATAAGCAATATCCTTTCCCTTACCATCATCCTCTGCGCCATTTCCCAACTAAGTTGGGGTCGGCTTTCATTTTATCTAGGATACGGCCGAACTTTGATATTTTACGTGAAACGACTGCCATCAGACCTCCACAACCGAAGTACTAAGCGATATCGAATTTCTATAGTTAGACCAGGTTGTCGTAATTTTTTTAGGGCTCCAACTACCTTAACGAATGCCACAGATGTTCGTATGGCAACCGGGACCGACGGCTTAACGTGCTGTCCAAGGCATGGAGTGGTCTCGATGAACACATCGAGACCCGGTCAGTCTTACTTAACCTTGTAATGTGCTGCCCTACTCGGTTACCACTTAGCCACGAGGCCCTCCTTCCTTTCAATTACAATATACTACCAATTTTCTCATTTTTAATTATCGTAGTGTTTATTACGTCATTGGCAAAACGTGGGTTTTTAATACGTCTCTGCCTACCCCTTCGTAGATACAGACTGTATGTATGTATTTAGAAAATGTCTTTTTGTTTTACACGGTGGCTACGAGGGCTACACTGAAAATTTCGGGAATCAAGGAAGTGACACAACATTACTATTTAAAAATGTATTTATTGCTTTTCGAAGTATTCTCCGCGAAATTTGACACATTTTCCATACGATGGAACCAATCATTGAAGCAACCATTCCATTCGGAAGTTGGGGTCTCCAAAATGGCCGTTTTGTAGGCGTCCACAGCTTGTTCAGGTGATGAAAATCTCTGAGAACGCAATTTATTCTTTATTTTAGGGAAAGTATAGAAATCATTAGGGCTTAGGTCGGGACTGTACGGCGGATGGTCTAATAATTCTATGTTTCTTTGCTCTAAAAACTCTTTTGTTCTGTGCGCGGTGTGAGAACTCGCATTGTCGTGATGGAGGATGATGCGGCGGTTGCAGTTCTCTTTAGTCCCTCAAGAGGAATAGTCGCAACATGGCCGGTTTTGGAGACAAACGTGGCCACCATTTTTTTTGCAACACTCCGTGAACGAACAATTTTAGTTGGCTTTAACTCATTTTCGAACACCCAAACTCGTGACTGGTTTTTTGTTTCGGGTTCGTACGCGTATATCCAGGATTCGTCACCTGATACAATGTTGTATACAGCATTTGAGGATCCTGCGTGGAATCTTTCGAGAGTTCTGACGCACCAAGTAACGCGAGCCGCTTTTTGCTCTTCACAGAGCAAATGCGGTATCCATCGGGAAAACAACTTTTTTACACCTAATTGTTCATGCAAGATTATTTGTATTTGACTCATGCCAATGTCTAAATTTGCCTTAATTTCGCGGTATGTCACATGTCGATCTTCCTCAATCAGCTTACGCACAGCATCAACGTTTTCTTGGGTGACTGCAGTTTTTGGACGACCTTGACGGGGATCATCACTGAGCTTGACACGTCCACATTGAAAATCAGCAAACCAGCGATAAATTGTGGTTTTGGATGGGGCTTCATCACCAAATGCAGAAAGCATCCGGTCAACACACTGTTTTTGTGTTAAACCGCTTCGAAAGTCATAATAAATCATCGCCCTTGAATTTTCTCGAGTCAATTCCATTTTCTCAACGACTAAACAAGTTTGAGAAGACCTTGTGAGAAGACCGAGAATCTTTTTTTAAATAAATAAATGGTATTCGATTTTGAAAACCAAGGAGTTTTCAATTAAAAAGATTTTAATATGATAGGAAGAGTGGAAATATTCCATTCCCGATACTTTTAGTGCAGCGTATGTATAACCACTCGCAAGACCAGTAATGTAATTTGTGTTGTCAACACTATCCAGAATTTTTTTGCCTCGAACAACCAATCTCTGGAACAAATTGTCGCCTGCGGTATTTCCGGACCGATACGACCTTCAAACCTTCAAGAAAAGAGCGTACTCCTATCTCAAAGGCCGGCAACGCACTTGTGACTCTTGAGTTGCAGGTGTCCATGGGCGACGGTAGTTACTTAACATCAGGTGACCCGCCTGCTCGTTTGCCCCCGTTTGTATAATATAAAAAAAAAAAACTCTATCCCACCTAATCCCTCTTTCAAGTTCTGGAAACCCCATTCGGTGGCAGAAAAAACACCACTATACTATTAGCATTGTTTAACTATGATCTTCTGCAGGGAGAATGTACGACTGCACGGATGGCGCAATGGTTTAAGTTGTCACCTCGCCTCAACGCAGCGCCGAGTGTTATGGGTTCAAATTCCACACGGGACAAAAATTTGTGTGATCCACAATTAGTTGCCCCGAGTCTGGGTGTTTTTTGTGTCCGTTGTTTGAATGTTTGTGAAGCCCCCGCGTCACAGGAATATTCCTAATGCGGGAGTTGTCTTTTTAAATAAAAAAAGTCCTCCAGTCGAATTGAAAACCTAAGACAAACATGTCTTAGTTTTAATTTAATGAATGTAAGTAGAACAAATTTAGTTTTCTATGCCTCTTATTAACGAATTCGCATACATTTATCCTATGCTAGCTGAAGTAGCTTTTCCATAGAGACACGTATAATAATGCATACAAATAACACGTCACACACAGATAAACCATAGCTTTATAGTATCGACGTAATATTTTATTGTCCTTTAATGAGTTTTAAATCTTTAAACTATTGCTTTTGAATAAAATTATAATCTTATTAAAACATTGTAGTTTAAACAAACTAAAATCAACTTCAACCAACTAAAAACGAAAAAATCTAAATGAAAAATAACCATGAACTAACCTACTTTTTTCTTAAAGGTAATTAAATTGTAAGTAGCAAACAACAAGCTTATTTGGCATCAATTATGACGTTCGTTGTCGTCGATTCGTGTCGTCAACAATTGTGACGTTGATGTTCAATATTTTGTGTGACTCAAGTCAAGTCGGTTGCTACCTGGTGGCTGGCTATTGCGTAGATGCAGATATGTGCTCTGCTGACATGGATCGAAGGTAGAATTTGCTATGTCTAGAGGCAGAGTGACCTGAGGGTTCACCAGGCTGGAGTGGTCTCTGCAAGCGTTCACGTCTGTCAGACCGTTGCCTAAAGTTAGTGCTATTAGTTTTGCAGGGCGAAAGTGATACCGTTGATGTTAAATGTTCAGACAACGCTCGTCATGAAGTCGGTCGTGTCCTTGTGATACTTAAAATTGTATAAAAATAGTGAGTTCTAAAAGCATGATGTACTGAATGACATTTCACCATTCAAACAAACTTAAATAACCTGCAATTAATTATGTACATAATAGCAAATTTATCTTGTGGAAGAAAGTTTTAACTAGAAGAAATTAATCCTTTCCGCGTTGGTAAGAGTTAAGAAAATCTGCAACTGGTTCCGGAAACAATTTATTGCGAGTGAAGTTGAAAGTTAGAAATGCATAAGTGATAGTAGTTCAAGTTAAGTAATTAATTTTATACAGATTTATATTAAAACTGTTTAAATTAAAACTCGGGCAAATGAACTGAACTGAACGCAAGTCATAAGTATGCTTGATAATAAGTGCTTACCGAAGCCTGTTGCCTAATTAGTCTAGTTGCCGTAAGAAGAATAACATAGCTTCCACGTTTGGTCATCTAGTTGGTGACCATGGTTCTGTTCAGGGTCCTTAATAGCGCCGTATCTATGACGTTATTTTGACTTAGAGTTTTGTACAGTGTAGATGGAGAAGCAGAATATTTAGAGAATAAAATACGGTTTCTGCACGATAAAATATGAGCGGTATTAAAAAGACATAAAACTTTTATAAGTACATGACATTATTTTATAATTTTTTGGGACATCAATAATGTTTATCTTATTAATTTATAAGTACTAACTTTGGCACTTTTTTTTCCGGAAATCTCGGTTATCCAGGTCAGAATAAATTTCAGAAGGAACTCAGAAGAAAGGAAAAAAGTCTTTCTAAGTAACATTGTAACAAAAAACATTGTAACAATAAAATATGGACTTGACCTCCATTTTGGTTCATGCCGGGCACGTTTTAGAATATCAAGTATACTCTGTAGTTACGAGTAGGTAAGGTCAAATTATAAATCTTATAAAATACAGTATTATTTCTCAACAAGGGAAGTAGTGGAGTTATTTTAATGTGATTGGTGCTACCTTCCACCATCCAACAAGCTGGGTCCCCCGTCTCGACGCGTCATTGCATTATTAATGCATCGTAAGACGTACGGTTAAACAGTGCGGCTGACATTGTACTTGGGTAACGATAAATGTGTTGTTCTTGGGACGTCTGGGTGTGAAAGGAGCACTTAAAGTGTTGTTTATGCATGATGCATGCAATTCTTGTGCATTGGTTTTACTTAAGCGAGTTATAACTAGGTGCTGTGTTTGCAGTAACTGACGTTGTTATTTTAAGATGATTAAGAATTTAATAGTTTTTGCAGAAATTCCAAACTCCATAAATTTACTTCTGTTAAAATTAGTCACAGGCTTCAAGATAGATTAATTTTATTAGTTTTTAGTCCTGGAGAATATAAATAAGAGCAATGAAGGTAAGTGTAGCATTATTGTGACATTCATTCCACACATGCTTAATGAATCGAATCGTAAAATCGAATGTAACGTAACGAATCGAATAGTAAATTAAAACTCGACACAAACATAATTTTTGACTTCTAATGGTTTTGTATTAGATTGATCATTATTATACACAAATAGTTTAGATTGACCAACCTTATAAATTTAAAAAACTATTGTATATATATATAAAATACCATAATTTAGTGTGATAATTGTATTTAAAATGAGAATATAAAAACTACACCCAAAAAATATTTTAGCTATTGTTTGCCTCATTTACTTTAACCTCTGATTTTTTATTGATCCCTAACTGCCAGCAACCACATGCATAATTAATCAGTTGCCGCGATGCTTTATGAGTTTATATTCCAAGTATAATTCTTGCACTTAGGCAGATCCTTATGGTCCAAAAATAAAAAAAAAAAAAAAGAAAATCGCGGACGTACGTTTATACATACGGATCGAATAAATAACCTCCTTTTTTGAAGGCGGTTAAAAAAGAAAGTACCAATTACTTTTACCTTACAGACGACCACGGTTAGACAGCACTGATAGCGTGTTACTGTTCTTGTTTCTGCAGGTAAGTAGAATCACCAGATCTCCCGCCAAGGCCGCCAAGTAGATAATACTGACAATGCACAACTGATATCACTGAAATTGCGAGTGTTTATAGGCAGAATAGCTTATGTGCGGTGGGCGGTGTTGCAAGCTCGGTTGTTTAAAACTACCAACTTTAATCAAGTTTGTATTTTGCTCTTCAAATTCATTGTGCGTATGTCACGAGCCAACGTGCAAGCGTCGTATCTAATTATTTCGCTGCATTTAGGAATTCCCTTTGCTCCGTCAAAGTCGGCGAAAATATTGAAATAACTCTTATTCAGCCTGTGCATTGTTGTTTAAATTAAAATAATTCCTTTTGCAGTGTGAAACCGGCATGAGATTTATATTTGACTGTTGAATATATATTGAGAGATAAAATATTTTAGCAATTTTGATTAACTTGTGGATACCTGAGAGATATTACATTACATTACATTAAAATATGAAATAATACTTTGAATTATTTAACCGTCTCGAAGGTTAACTCTTCTCAAAAATGCGAACGAGAGATCCGAGTTCGAGTCGGAAAACCATACTCCGTGATGCTATTCTGTATATCCGTGGTTGTTGTTGTTGAATATTATAAGCCCCCATTTCAAGAAAATATGTCTTACAGTGCGAGTCTATTACTTTCCACTGTATCAAGACTGCTGCTGCAGATATTTTTTTCTTAACGGGAAAACTAAATGACAATGTGAAGCCAATTGAATCGAAACCAATTTCTCACGATCGCATGTAAACCTAAGCCCATTTATGTAACAGACAATAGGAAGTAATTATTGGGAAGAAAATAGATTCTGTTGATAATTTAATTTTGAAATTAAACTATAGAAAGCACAAGGGCTTAGACATCGGTAGCTCCGGTCAGAACATTCCGTACGTTCCCACAACGCTGACGCCTTCTTAATTGTTCCGTTGGGGAGGGCAAATAAGACAATAGAAATAATTATTAGTCTGATACCGGAGCATGCCGGGCTTTCAGGCGGACAATGAAGCTGGCCCTATTGTCATGTATGAAAATCTAATTGAAAAGGTACAATATAATTTGCATAATCTGAGTTTTAGGTTCTTCGAACACATGGTTACGTAGACAAAAATTGTATGGTGCTGCCTCGTGTGAATAGATTTAGAAGATTATGCATATAAATGAAGGTGGGAGTTAGGTAAGGTATTTGGATTTTAATTAGTTTTGTGAGCGTTAAAATTAACATTATTTAAAGCTTATAATCAGTTTATGTTCGGTCGTTTAATTTTGTCGGAAAGATATAACGTCTTTAAGAAATGTTAGAAAATAATTTCAAGTAACCAAGTACTGTTTTTACTTTTTTTATTCAGTGCAGACCGTTCAAATAAAAATGAATGTTTAGTAAAACTGATTGTTATTTTAGTGAGTCCTTGGAATTTCAAAAAGTTTACTTCTTTGATAAAAATAATTGATAAAGGGCTTATCTTTTACTTCTGTTGTTTTTATTGTGGGTTTATCGATCGTAGTGTGGCGACTTCCATATAGAGCAAAAAACATACTTCAAAATCATCTAGCGAAGATGAGCTGAAAATTAATAAAAAAAAGTTAGTACAAAAGGATCTTACTTGAAAAATATTTTAGTACTACTCTGTCGTCTCGTTGTCGTTCGAGAGGCAGAAGAAGACACAAATAAAGAGCGGTCCTTGTCGAAATAATTTGGAGATGTTCTGAATTCCTATGGCTGTGAGAAAGAGAAGTTTACAAAAGGAAAAAAAAATATTATTTGAATACATATATATTTATTCATAAAAAGAGAAGGAAACGTTTACGTTCGGGAATAAAAGTTAATATCTCTAAATTCATAAAAAAATTAAGTGGTATTTAGTAATTAAATGATTTGTCTTCTGTTCTCTCTCAAATAAGGCAGAAGAAGATTTAACAATGTGCTTTATAGAAGCACAGAAAATCTGCTAAATTAATTATTCACACCAGGCTACTGTGCGGCTAGTCTAGAGACTCTCCCCAAGGAGAAAGTCATACTGGTAATGATTGGCAGACATGCTAGACATGAAATTGAAATGGAAGGCTTACAAGATTAGTGAATCCGATTATTTACTTGGGTAGACCTTAATATATAATAATAATAACTTGACACGTCTCACACACAGCCGTCTGATCCCAAACTAGGCAGAGTTTGTACCATGGTAACCAGACTGCTGATAAACATACTTTTATATTTATAAATACCTACACACATATTATAGATAAATAATACCCAGACATAGAACAAATGATCACGCTCATGACACAATTATATGTCCTAGGTGGGAATCGACTCCACGATTTCTGGCTCAGTAGTCAAGTCGCTTCACGCCTTGATAAAGGACCCCGTTGGACCCAGAACTAGTCGGCCATCACCGCAAATAGACGTTTGAGTAAAACTGTTTATTTTTGTAAAATACAAATATTGTAGTCGAACATATAGGAATAGATTTCCTTAAGAAATTTTAAAACTTCGACTGGCCTGTAGTAATCCTGACTACTGAGCCAGAGGTCATGGGTTCGATTCCCACCCACGACAAATAAATGTGTAATGAGCACAATCACTTGTTCTGTGTCTGGGTGTAATTTATCTTTAAATAGCTGCGCCCCGCGGTTTCACCCGCCTAAGTCCCTCGTTAAGTTTTCTTTTTTGTGCAAACTTCACATAAACCATCTACTAAATAGTCCGAACAAAGCCTAAACATTTGGTTTGGATAGGTGAGCCCGTTCTTGAGTTATAAAATTACAACGAAAAGTGGCATTGATTTTTATATATATGGATATGTATGTATTTAGTAATATAAAAGTATGTTTATCAGCAGTCTGGTTACCATATAATAGTACAGGCTCTGTCTAGTTTAGGATCAGACGGCCATGTGTAAGATGTGTCAAGTTATTATTATTATTATTTCGATCTGAAACTTAAAGCAGACAAAACACACATCACTTAACTCCAAAGCTAGCCATAATATATCAGAACTGACCATTTCAGTTACTCCACAAGAATCCATATATCAAGCAGGAGTTAATGTCCGACGACACGCGAAACAAAGGTGATTAAAATTAATAAAATTAGTTTGCTGTGTTGGACAGTGTTGTGGTCTGACAAAACATTTCCCGGGCAAATGTTTGTCAGTGCAGACCGTTCAAATAAAAATGAATGTTTAGTAAAACTGATTGTTATTTTAGTGAGTCCTTGGAATTTCAAAAAGTTTACTTCTTTGATAAAAATAATTGATAAAGGGCTTATCTTTTACTTCTGTTGTTTTTATTGTGGGTTTATCGATCGTAGTGTGGCGACTTCCATATAGAGCAAAAAACATACTTCAAAATCATCTAGCGAAGATGAGCTGAAAATTAATAAAAAAAAGTTAGTACAAAAGGATCTTACTTGAAAAATATTTTAGTACTACTCTGTCGTCTCGTTGTCGTTCGAGAGGCAGAAGAAGACACAAATAAAGAGCGGCCCTTGTCGAAATAATTTGGAGATGTTCTGAATTCCTATGGCTGTGAGAAAGAGAAGTTTACAAAAGGAAAAAAAAATATTATTTGAATACATATATATTTATTCATAAAAAGAGAAGGAAACGTTTACGTTCGGGAATAAAAGTTAATATCTCTAAATTCATAAAAAAATTAAGTGGTATTTAGTAATTAAATGATTTGTCTTCTGTTCTCTCTCAAATAAGGCAGAAGAAGATTTAACAATGTGCTTTATAGAAGCACAGAAAATCTGCTAAATTAATTATTCACACCAGGCTACTGTGCGGCTAGTCTAGAGACTCTCCCCAAGGAGAAAGTCATACTGGTAATGATTGGCAGACATGCTAGACATGAAATTGAAATGGAAGGCTTACAAGATTAGTGAATCCGATTATTTACTTGGGTAGACCTTAATATATAATAATAATAACTTGACACGTCTCACACACAGCCGTCTGATCCCAAACTAGGCAGAGTTTGTACCATGGTAACCAGACTGCTGATAAACATACTTTTATATTTATAAATACCTAAGTCCCTCGTTAAGTTTTCTTTTTTGTGCAAACTTCACATAAACCATCTACTAAATAGTCCGAACAAAGCCTAAACATTTGGTTTGGATAGGTGAGCCCGTTCTTGAGTTATAAAATTACAACGAAAAGTGGCATTGATTTTTATATATATGGATATGTATGTATTTAGTAATATAAAAGTATGTTTATCAGCAGTCTGGTTACCATATAATAGTACAGGCTCTGTCTAGTTTAGGATCAGACGGCCATGTGTAAGATGTGTCAAGTTATTATTATTATTATTTCGATCTGAAACTTAAAGCAGACAAAACACACATCACTTAACTCCAAAGCTAGCCATAATATATCAGAACTGACCATTTCAGTTACTCCACAAGAATCCATATATCAAGCAGGAGTTAATGTCCGACGACACGCGAAACAAAGGTGATTAAAATTAATAAAATTAGTTTGCTGTGTTGGACAGTGTTGTGGTCTGACAAAACATTTGCCCGGGAAATGTTTTTTGTACTTGATAAGGTGAGTAAACAGGTAAATGCATGCTCTGTATTTATTTAAATAAAGGGACACAGCATTACTTTCTTCATGCCTTGCAATTGCAAAATGGAATCATAAATTACAAACTAACAGTTGATATCAATGTCAGACTTCTTTATAAAATCCCCTTGATTCTGAGAGGGCTTACGCAATAGTCTGCATATTGACTGTATGGATTGTGGTGGACTATGGATCTAAGCCCTACCGTATTGAAAGAGGCCTAAGCCCAGCAAAATGATAGTTTATAAATAAGATTGATACCACTAAACATTAATTTGTCTGAGTGATACGTAGAATAGTAGTTAGTCAACATATTATCATTATCTCTTCAAGCACAAATAAGATTATGTCACCGTCCCCTTGCCTGCCTTAATATCTTTTAAAGTATCGTTAAAACTTATATGAGGGGATAAGGATGATTGTTAATGAGGCATTTAATGACGTCACAGTCCATGGTTTACGATGAAAACGTCAGAAGCAAGGCTACAACAGTTTTTATGACCGACAATGGATTGTACGAGATGTATACATGAGTGAATTTATAAGGTATGTGAATGGTAACTTTACATTAAATTTTTGATATAAAGAGGCAGTTGTTGTAAGCGGGGGAAATATTTTATGAAGGTTTAAAAGGTTGGGCTAATGACTTGTGGACATCATAACGGTTGCCTTGCTATCAGTGAAGATGAAATTTATATTCACATATGTATGTACCAACTTGTCGAAGGTACGATGGAGGGTTTATTTTGTTTTGGAATCAACTGAAACCACGTGGTGTCTCTGAAATTAGAGGTCTAGCTGAAAGATGTAACTTATCCGCGGCGCGGCTGATACAAAATTTAAAGGGAGACAATAGTCAATAGTTTTTGAGTATCAGTAAATTAAACTATCATATTATATTAATTATTATTGGGTTTTTGAAGTCTAAGAACACGTAAAATAGACTTTGAATTACATATTATCTGCATAAACCGGATGTCTAGAAGTGACAATTGTGTGAAATTACTCTATTATATACTCACAGGTAGCTAAATAGGAAAATGTACATATCGCTGGTATATATTTGCGAGAATAGCGACGGAACTAAAAAATATTGATTTTAGAGAATGGCAATGTTTTGTGATTTCCGTAGGGGTATTTTGTTCTAAATATATAATGAACTTGTCGCTTTCTAACGAACTTTTTACTGTTCACCATAAAATATCAAAGATTTATGATCGTTTGGCATACTTAGTTCAATTCGACTGAATTTTAAATTACGTCGATATTCTCGCAAACCAGCGATGTATGTACCTAGCTCAGTAGTAGTAGTAGCTTATGATCATAATGTCTTAAATGTCATTAGCGTTATAACGGACAAAAATCACATTCAAACTTTTTACATTATAGGTATTTAGGAACGGTATCAAAGCCTGTTTATAAACTGTCATGTGCTGTCCTGGTTATGGCTCTGAAATGCAAATGATTTAGGGTTTAGACTAGGCCGCAGGTCACCTGATTGACAGACCTTACAAGCCTTTTCAATTTCAGAAATTTATAATTATGTTAATCGGTCTACTGTGTATCGAAATTGAACCGAAGGAGCGAGCGAGGAGTATCAATTTTTTTCAAATTCAAATTCAATATCTATATTTCAAAATTGATCATCAACTATTCGAAATCGTCAATTTAATAATTAATTATTATTATTAAAAAAATATAGATCAACACACACAGAGTCACCGCAACAATAGTTTGCCTTGTCAAATGTAAAATTATTAAAAACAAAGAAATGAATAACATAATATCATATCTACCTGTTTCGATCTATACGTATACATTTAGACCGCTTATCTACTAGGTTCAAAGTAATTTATATAATGAGTTTGTTTGTAAATGTAACTCATTACCTTAATTAAAATACTATAAAAATTTAACCCCAATTTGATTTGTATCACGAACCTCATGCTTGCAACAACTTGAACAGACCGATTAATTACAATTGTTATCGAAATGCCAACACTTAAGATATAAATACTGATTACTAAGTAAAGTAACACGCGAAGAGAACAAACAAATACCTTAAGAAAAATTAAAATATAAACAAATATATATTTCTACTAGCATTTGCACGCTGATTCGCTCATGTTAATATAAATTTTGTGAATTAATTCACTGTCTGAAAGGTATTTTTCTATCTCAGGAGGTCAGTACTCTTTCCTGGATGAAAGGTACCCTATTATTATTATTGTTTTAAATACATAATGCTACCTCGACCATTTCTAGTCTTTTGTAGCGCACTCTTGCTTTAAAGTTCACTGCTCAGACTTATGGCTATCAGCAGTGATTGTTTGTATTTTAAGGTACCCTATTTTTCTATACATCTAAACATTACATTGATTATATTAATTGTCACGTGTAACATCCGATTTCTGCAAGTTTTTCAAGTAATAAAGTGACAGCTTAACAGTAAACAGAGGTATCAAATCAGTTTGAGTTTCTTAATCAAGAACGGTAACGTGGATGTAAAACGTTCTCGGCTTTAAAATAATAAAGTATCTAAGTACTAAATTACGCTATCATCACGGTATAGACAATACTATACCGTATAGTTTTAAATATAATAAAAAATACATTTTCTGTCGAACTGAATACATTATTTAATTATTATTCACCCTTCCAAAGGCCTTAAAGGTTTCGGATGTAAATCTAAATAAATATTCCTGTTGAATAATTAACAAGGTACAACTATAGCTAGTTATATGTTTTGGAGAAAATTAATTCAATGGTTTGATTGAAATTATGTTGACGGTAATATTTTATTTTTTGTCACTACCATAAAGTCAACCATACTATACTGTACAGTAGGTATACATAGGCTGCACTAAAAGTATCGGGAATGGAATATTTCCACTATTCCTATCATATTAAAATATTTTTAATTGAAAACTCCTTGGTTTTAAAAATCGAATACCATTTATTTATTTAAAAAAAGATTCTCGGTCTTCTCACAAGGTCATCTCAAACTTGTTTAGTCGTTGAGAAAATGGAATTGACTCGAGAAAATTCAAGGGTGATGATTTATTATGACTTTCGAAGCGGTTTAACACAAACACAGTGTGTTGACCGGATGCTTTCTGCATTTGGTGATGAAGCCCCATCCAAAACCACAATTTATCGCTGGTTTGCTGAATTTCAACGTGGACGTGTCAAGCTCAGTGATGATCCCCGTCAAGGTCGACCAAAAACTGCAGTCACCCAAGAAAACGTTGATGCTGTGCGTAAGCTGATTGAGGAAGATCGACATGTGACATACCGCGAAATTCAGGCAAATTTAGACATTGGCATGAGTCAAATACAAATAATCTTGCATGAACAATTAGGTGTAAAAAAGTTGTTTTCCCGATGGATACCGCATTTGCTCTGTGAAGAGCAAAAAGCGGCTTGCGTTACTTGGTGCGTCAGAACTCTCGGAAGATTCCACGCAGGATCCTCAAATGCTGTATACAACATTGTATCAGGTGACGAATCCTGGATATACGCGTACGAACCCGAAACAAAAAACCAGTCACGAGTTTGGGTGTTCGAAAATGAGTTAAAGCCAACTAAAATTGTTCGTTCACGGAGTGTTGCAAAAAAAATGGTGGCCACGTTTGTCTCCAAAACCGGCCATGTTGCGACTATTCCTCTTGAGGGACAAAGAACGGTTAATGCAGAATGGTATGCTAGCATTTGTTTGCCACAGGTCGTTTCCGAACTCCGTAAAGAGAACTGCAACCGCCGCATCATCCTCCATCACGACAATGCGAGTTCTCACACCGCGCACAGAACAAAAGAGTTTTTAGAGCAAAGAAACATAGAATTATTAGACCATCCGCCGTACAGTACCGACCTAAGCCCTAATGATTTCTATACTTTCCCTAAAATAAAGAATAAATTGCGTGGTCAGAGATTTTCATCAACTGAAGAAGCTGTGGACGCCTACAAAACGGCCATTTTGGAGACCCCAACTTCCGAATGGAATGGTTGCTTCAATGATTGGTTCCATCGAATGGAAAATGTGTCAAATTTCGCGGAGAAAACTTCGAAAAGCAATAAATACATTTTTAAATAGTAATGTTGTGTCACTTCCTTGATTCCCGAAATTTTCAGTGTAGCCCTCGTAGTATAGCTCACTATACCAGTATTGGCATAAAAATTTCACCATTAAGATAATTTAATCACTTAATAACAATTTTTTATACAAAATGATTTTGATTATTCTATCCCACTAATATCATAAATGTATAAATCTAAAAGTTTGGATGGATAGATGGATCGATGTTTGTTACTCTTTCACGCAAAAACCACAGAACCGATTGCGATGAAACTTGATATGTAGATAGCTGGAGACCTGGATTAACGCATAGGCTACTTTTTATACCGATATTCCTGCGGGATCGGGACTTACGCGGGTGAAACCCCGGGGGCTGCTTGTATCGTCATATATCAGATTCTTAATTTAAAATATAAAAAAATGTACTTTTTTGACGTGTAAATGAACCCCGTCGTGACCACGATCGATGCAATTCGAGTGTAACATCTCGGATAAACCACTAAGTATTTTACCCTAGTTTCATTTACTCGTTCAATATGAATACTAGTCGTGTAATTTCATAAACTACGACAACACTACAAAATTCAGCAGAAACAGACTCTGGTGTCATAATACCGGACCCATTGAGAATTGACGAGATAAAGCGAGTTCTGTTAACTGTAATTACCATTTTCGGTCGATAATATGAATACTTGTTTATTTCAATGTTTAAATTATTTTTGAAGTGAAAACTTCTTTAGCGGCGTTGTGCACTTTTTGGGATGGGTAAAAAATGTTAAACTCGTGTCAGGACAACTCGCGTCAGGACACGTGACCTGATCGAAAATTCGTAAGACGGAGCCGAGTTTCTTATATTTAAAGAAATATAACATTCGAAATTCAAATATTTATGAGCGGCCAGAAGCGCAGAACTTTCAGTGTACCTTATGTGTACATTTAGATATGTTATTACCTGCTTTTTATTTTTAACCTAATTACATATATATACAGATGTGTGTGTGTATGTATATGCAAATACATTGCGAAGTTATGTTTTCATTTCTGACGTGCAGTCCTATAACTGACGGTTTTTTTTTGTACTTAAGTTATTATATTCAAAGTATTTAAATGTCAAAGTCTACTTAAGTTTTCTATTATTGATGACCTTGAGTCATTACCTTATTCGAATGCTATTCTGTTAAGAAAACTAAATTTTATTTCTGTCTCAAGAGGATCGACTCCAAGAAGGATGAGGCATAGAGACTCGGTACTACGGTACTTCAAAAATATCTTCAAAATATATACCTTTATGCATACATGTATATTAATAAGTTTGCCGACATCCGATAACATATCCTTTTGCGTTCCTTTTATCAATAACTTGCCACGAAAGGCCCTTTTAATATACCAAGGGTGTTCGGAGTGAAGATATCCCAAATATTTTATTCAGTGAGGTAAAGAGGCTGACAAAGAAATGCGAGTTAGATCGCTGCCTAAATAAACTGAACGGTACCATTGGTTTCGACATAGTTCGAATTCTGGAATATTTATGTTCTTATTTAATTCAGACTGTGGTAACTATCAGAGCTATCTTGGGTGCACGGATAGCGCAATGGCTTAAGTGGTGGCAAAAAATGGAGTGCTTCACTAATAGTTGTCCCGAGTCTGGGTGTTCTTTATGACACAGGAATATTCCTAATACGGGAGTTGTTTTTAAATCAAGAAAGCCATCAAGTTTAATTCGCGCAGGAACTATAAATCTAGAATTGTCGCAGAAAGGCATACGCTGATATGAATACGCAAAATCGGAGTTTGTGACGTCTCGAGATAACGACGATCGACGTTATGAGATGTGCAGGACAAAAAAGTACATTTAAAAGGGTGATACCTCGAAACCACCACGACGCCGCCGTGTAACCAGCATTTGTAAGGCCCGTATGAGGTATGCCAAGGAGAACCCTTGCAACAGTTGGAAATAATAATTATTATTAATAAAAGTCTATTCCGTAGGCTAAGTCTAAGAACGAGATAATTTCGCAAAACCTAGGATGGTTCTCCAGTAGATAAAAGACTTAAGAATGGAAAATTTCATCCAATTCACAGTTGCTAAAATTATCAATTATGTCAACTATCCATGGCCATAAAGCGGGTTTATAAAAAAATC